>CM053596.1:162389178-162399514 GCA_028646575.1 Pseudocheirus occidentalis
GGACTACCACTCAAGACCACAATCTGGATCCAAGCCACTCAACGCAAGAGTACTTGGCCCTGATCAATCGACTTAGCCCTCCTACAGGATACACAGGCCAGTGGCTCTGAAGCAGCCCAGTGGGGGCAGTTGCAGGTTACAGCAGTTTCTGCCCTTCCACCACTGCTTCGTTGCCCTGGGGGTAGATTGGCCAAACTGCTTTTCCTCTCCCAAATTTAGCTTGAAATCTTCACTCACTTTCACTGCCCTTTAATCTTGTCTTAGTAGATATGAAGATTTCTCCAGGTGGTTTATATCTTCTCTGAAGAAGACTCACACTGAGACTTTGGAGGCTCAACTCCTCCAGACCTCCCTGGAGCCTGGCTGCGTGGAGGTTTTGGGCTCAGCTGGTCTTGGCCCCTGCCTGCAGGCTGGTGGGATGAGCCCCTCCTGCCTTGCTGCCTTTCTTTAATCCCTATTTTTCACACCATTCTTTAATCGCTATTTTTCACACCTTGGTAGATGTGGAGTTGCTGGAGGCTGTAGATCTTCTCTCTTGTTGAGTGGATGCAACTTGACTCGACTTGGCTCCTTCCTACCACCCCAGGGCCTGGCTGTGCTTTTGGTTTCAGCCTAGGCTGGCCGTGGCTAGTGTCCTGCCATGATAATCCCCTGCTGCCAAGCTGCCTTCCTCCAGAGATGTGTTTTCTGTATTTTTTGAGTTTGGGATTCCTAGAATTTGTCCAGAGTCATATTTTATGGGTGTTTAGGGTGGCTGTGTGGGAGCTGACAGACCCTGCTGCTTCTAAGCTGCCGTCTTAGCTCTGCCCCAGCAAGCCTGATGAATTCTTGAAAGCCTAGAATGTGATGAATGTCTGTATTTTTCCACTAATCAAATTTCTGTTTTAAAAATCAATTTATTTTTGGTTTTCAACATTAAATTCCAGAAGCTTTTGAATTTTAAATTTTCTCCCCCTCCATTCACCCTCTAGACAAGATGGTGTGCAATCTGATATAGGATCTACATATACATTCATATTAAACATATTTTCATATTAGTCAGGTTGTAAAGAAGAATTAGGATCAATGGGAGGAACCATGGGAAAGAAAAGAAAAAACAAAGAAAAAAAGAGAGCAAGTAGTATACTTTGATCTCATTCAGGCTTCTTAGTTCTTTTTCTGGGTGCGAACAGCATTTTCCATAATGAGCCTTTTGGAGTTGTCTTAGATCCTTGCATTCCTAAGAATAGCCAACTCTATGAAAGTCATAGCACAATGTGGTTGTTACTGTGTACAATATTCTCCTTGTTCTGTTCATTTCACTCAGCATCAGTTCATGAAGTTTTTCCAGGTTTTTCTGAAGCCCACCTGTTCATCATTTCTTTCTTTAAGTTAATTTATTTTTAGTTTTCAACTTTCACTTCCATAAGCTTAAATTTTCTCCCTCTCCCTCCCCTGCCCCTTCCCCAAAATGACATACAATCCAATATAGTCTCTATATATGCATTATTAAGAAGCATATTTTCATGTTAGTCATGTTATATAGAGGAATTAGAATGCCTGGGAGGAACCAAGAGGAAGAAAAGAGCAAGACAAAGCAGAACAGAACAAACAAAAAAATAAAGCAAAAAGTATGTTTCAGTTTGAATTCAGACTCCATATTTCTTTCTCTGGATATGGATGGCATTTTCCAACATGAGTCCTTTGGAATTGTTTTAGGTACTTGCATTGCTTAGAAGAAAAATGTCTGTCAAAGTCAGTCATTGCACAATGTGTCTTGTACTACGGACAATGTCCAACTGGTACTACCATACATGAATATAAATCTTTCCATGTCTTTCTGAAATCCACTTGCTTGTCATTTCTTATAGTACAATAGCATTTCATTATATTCATACACCACAACTGGTTCAGCTGTTTCACTGTTGATAGGACTCCCCTTAAATTCTAGTTCTTGTCCATCACAAAAATAATTACTATAAATAATTTTGTGTATATGGGTCCTTTTAGCCACTTTTATGATATATTTTATGATACAGACCTAGAAGTGGTATTGCTGGGTCAAATAATTTGTACATTTTTATAACCCTTTTGGCATAGTTCTGAATTGTTCTCCAGGATGGTTGAATCAGTTCACAACTCTGACAACAATGAATTAGTATTACAATTTTCCCACATCTTTAGCACCTATAGTTTTCCTATTTTGTCATGTCAGCTAATCTGATTGGTGTGATGTGGTACCTGAGAGTTGTTTTGATTTGCATGTCTCTAATCAATAGTGACTTGGAACAGTTTTCATATGACTATAGATAACTTTACTTTCTTCCTCTGAAACCTGCCTGTTCATTTCCTTTGACCACTTATCAACTAGGGAATGATCTTTATTCTTATAAATTTGACTTAATTTTCTATATATTTTAGAAATGAGACCTTTATCAGAGGCACTGGTTGTAAAAAATTCTTTCCTAGTTTTCTGCTTCCCTCCTAATCTTGGTTGTATTGACTTTGCCAAAAACCTTTTCAATTTAATTTAATAAAAATTATCCACTTTTCACTTCAGAATGCAAATTTCTCTAACTCTTCTTTGAGTCAATAAATATGACAGGTAAACTATTCTTTGCTCTCCTAATTTGCTTATATTATCAGACTTTATGTCTAAATCAAGTAGTCATTTGTACTTTATCTTCTTATATAGTGTAAGATATTGTCTATGACCAGTTTTTCCTAACTGTTTTCCACTTTTTCCATCCATTTTTGATCAAATAATGAGTTCTGATCCCAGAAGCTGGGGTCCTTGGGTTTATCAAACAGTAGATTACTACAGTTATTGACTACTGTGTATTATGTACCTAACCTAATCCACTGATCCAGGACTTTATTTCTTAGCCAGTACCAAGTCATTTTGATGATTGCTGTTGTAAAAATACAATTTAAGATCTGGTATGACTAGACCACCTTCCCTAGCATTTCTTTGCATTAGTTCCTTTGATATTTTGGAACTTCTGTTCTTCCAGATGAATTTTTATATTATTTTTCTAGATTTTTAATTTTTTTGTAGTTTGATTGATATGGCACTAAATAATTAAATTAGTTTAGACAAAATTGTTTTTTTTTTACTTTTTTTTGGATGGGGGAATGCAGGGCAATTGGGGTTAAGTGACTTGCACAATGTTCCATGGTTAGTAAGTGTTAAGTGTCTGAGGCCAGATTTGAACTCATATCCTCCTGACTCTAGGGTCAGTGCTCCATTTACTCTGCCAACTAGCTGCCCCAAGAATTGTCATTTTTATTATATAGGCTCAGCTTACCCACAAGCAACTGATGTTTTCTGATTGTTTAGATCTGACTTTATTCATGTGAAAAGTGTTTTCTAATTCTGTTCATGTAGTTCCTGGGTTTCATTTGGTAGGTAGACTTGCAAATATTTTATGCTGTCTACAATAACTTTACATGGATTTTCTCTATCTCTTGCTGTTGGGTTTCATTAGAAACATATAGAAATGCCATGGATTCATATAGGTCTATTTTATAGTTTACAACTTTCCTAATTTATTCATTATTTCAAGTAGCTTTTAGGTGATTATCTAATATTCTCTAAGTATATCGTTATACCATCTGCAAAGCATGATAGCTTAGTCCCTTATTTGCCTATTTTAATTCCTTCACTTTCTTTTTTTCTCTAATTCTTCAAGCCAACATTTCCAGTACCATATTTAATAACAGTGGTGAAAATGTACATCCTTTTTTCACTCCTGATCTTACTGAAAATGCTTCTAGCTTATCCCCATAACATATAATACTTGCTGATGGTTTTAGGTAAATGCTTCTTTGCATTTTAAGGGAAATTCCATTTATTCCCATGTTCTCTTGTGGTTTTTTTAGAAATGAGTGTTGTGTCAAAAGCTTTTTCTTGATTTTGTGAGATAATCGTATGGTTTCTGTAAGTTTTATTGTTGATATGATCAATTATGCAGATAGGTTTCCTAATACTGAACCACCCCTGAATTCCTTGTATAAATCCTACCTGAACATAGTGTATTATTCTAGTGATAAAGTACTATGATCTTTTTGCTAATATTTTATTTAAATTTTCTCCATCTATATAATTAGGGAAATTGGTCTATAATTTTCTTTCTGTGTTTTGACTCTTCCCAGTTTAGGTATCAATTCTATATTTGTATCATAAAAATAATTTGGTAGGACTCCTCCATTTCACCAAATAATCCATATAGTATGGTAATTAATTGTTCTTTAAATGTTGATAGAATTCACTTGTATACACATCTTGCCTTGGAGATTTTTTCCTAGGATGTTCATTGATGACTTACTCAATTTTTTTTCTGAGATGGAGTTATTTAAGTATTTTACTTCCACTATTGTTAATCTGGACAATGTATATTTTTGTAAATATTCATCCACTTCACCAAGATTGTCAATTTTATTGGCATACAGTGGGGTAAAATAGTTCCTAATTTTTATTTTGATTACCACAAATTGTTTTCTTCAATTAGTTTTCATATCACCTTTTCTATTTGACACAGTTCACTTTTTAAGGAGTTCTCATTAGTGAGTTTTTGTGCTTCCTTTGTCATTTGGCCAGATCTACTTTTTAAGGAATTGTTTTCTACACTCAATTTTTGTCCTTTTTCCAAGGTATTTACTTTCTCTTGCATAACTCTCATTTCTTTTCTAATTTTTCTTCTACCCCTCTTATTTGACTTTTAAAACCTTTCTGGAGCCCTACCAAAAAGACTTTTGGGGCTTGAAAGTACTTCATATTTCTATTTGAGGTTTTATATGTGGGCATATTGAAAACATTTCCTATTCTGAGTTGTGTTTTGATCTTCCATGTCCTATAGTAAGAATTTATGATCATTGTCCATTTCTGGTATTTTGCTCATGGCATTGGCCTTTTAAAGTTGAGTTCTCCTGCTGGAGCACAGGTGATACTCATCCAAACTTCTTGTGCTCATAGCCCAGGATCTGCTCACTGACTTTGTTTTCTGAGGCCTGATGTGCTGGCAACTATTGACTGTAGGCATCTGACAACTTAACCTGATGCTGAGCTGGTGTCCAAAATACTGAAGCTCTCAGGGTGTATGGTTATCTGGCCCCTGGAGGATATTTGCTCACCTGGCCATAACTACCTGGCAAAGAACATCTGCCTACCTTCTTGGAGCTTTGTCTCATTGACTTATACTGAAGCATGGTGAGGTTTGGCTTCTGGATGACACCTGCCTACTGGCACACATTGATGATTTTTTTCTAAACTGGAGTCTACTGATTTCCCTGACTGTGTGGAGGCACTTGGGTGGGGAAGGTCCTTGTGTTGGTGCTTACCTGCTCTACCATCCTGGGGCTCATGATCTCCCCAGTTTTATGGAGGTGTGGCTTGCTGCTGGCTTACTGAAATGCCTCCCATCCAGTACTGCTCCGCCTTTACCAAAGCAAGAAGGACCTTTCCAGCTAATCCCCCAAGTTTCCTGGTCTACAAGATTGCTGCACCCCATCTTTCTGCTGCCTCAGTTCTTCCAGAATTTTTCCTGGGGTGATAGTTTCTGAGCTTTCAGAGGTCAGTAAAGGAAAGTGAGAGTGATTTATTACTTACTCCAACATCTTTGCCCCCAGAAGTTCCATTTGAATGTCTGTATTTTTAAAAGTGCATTTAAAGAGAGATAATCATTGGCAAATTTGCATATCATGACTGAAATGTAATGACCTGAGTTTTTATATACTTTTTTCCTTCATATTTCAATGAGTCAATAAACAGGCACTCCTAGGCAAGAATGTGCTAAATTCTGGTGATATGAAGAACACAAATGTGCACTGACAACTAATAATTAATATTAACAGTAGCATTGGTTGCTGTTCTTTAAGGAGGATAAAAGCACAGAATATCCCATGGTCCAGATAAGAACAATCAAACAAATAGATAGATGTCAAGGAATCCTTTTGGGGCTTAATGGAAAAGATTAAAACTACGTTGCCCCAAATTTAAAAAATCAAAAGGGATTACTTGAAGTCTTTAAAACATAAGATTGCAAGAGCACCATGATGCTCATTTTGTTTGTCAAATACCACCATATGAAAATAGATCATGCTTTGAAGCTTGAAATAATTGTGTTCTGGAAAATTCTTCACATAGTAAGTAATAAACTTATTACCACAAGAGATCTTGCAGTCACAAAACATGTTTTCTAAAAAATAACAAAAGATTGATCTCATAGAGAGATGGAAACATTTTAAAGAAAACTTTAAAAATAATGTTAAGAACCCATTCAAAAATGCTGCTAATGCTATTGCCAAATACAGAATACTAGACAAGGTAGACATATTCTGATTCAGTAGAATAATTTTTTAAGTTGTGAAGATTAAATATTACAACGGAAGAAACATTCTGTAAAGTCCTATCAAACCAAATTGAAAATACCCAGAAACTGGTCTGACATCCAACTTCATGTTTACTACCCAAGTACCATGTTAGTATCATTTGAAGAGGCTCATAAACAGACAGCTATGACATCTTATGCTATATAATAAGAAATTAAAATGCTGCAAAGTTACAAGGTCCAATAATCAAATTACATTATTATGTTATGTTTTATTATGTTATATTATTTTATATAATGTTACGTTACGTTGTATCGTATCGTATCGTATCATATCGTACCATACCATACTGTATCGTATCGTATCTTATCATATCATGTATGTATGTATGTATACACATGTATTTGGCAACCAGTATAGTGTTGCATTATAAGGCTTGATTTTTAACAATTTCATAATTTAGAAGACTTTTATCATATATTTTGTTGAATTTTCCAATGTTATTCAAAATAAAAGATAACTATATGTGTAGTGCCTTCTCTAAACAAACAAAAATATTGATGAATACTGTTATGGATAACATCACTTTGGATACATAAAAGCTGTATAATATCTGCATTATAGATCAGGGAATTGTAAGTTTAGGAAGATGAGTATTAATGCAGAAATAGGGTAGAGGATCAAAGGATCATACATTTAGAGCTAGAAATGACCTTATATGTTATCTGGTACAACCTATTTATTTTAGAGATACAGAAACTGTGCTCCAATGAGACTGCATGAATTGCACAGGGTTAGAAAAAGAATAAGTGGTAAAACTGTGATTCAAGCACAGTTCAAGTGACAAAAAATTTTGCATTCTCTCAACCTCACCATGCTCTGTCCAAAACTTAGCTTTATCACATACTAACTGTAGGATCATAAACAAATAACCTTTGGGCCTCTATTTCTTCAACTGTAAAACTTGAGATTGGACTAGACTATTTTTAAGGTTCATTCCAATCCTGTTCTATTTTCTCTGCCATTTAAGATGGTTTATAATATTTATGAAAATTAAGAGGTAGAAGAAATTTTGGAGAAATATAAGCCACATCTTTATCTCAAATGATAGACTAGAGAGACAAAGTGATGGTGAGGATTCAACTCAATGTGTTATGATGTCATATTCTGTGTTCTTTCTGCTATGCAATGCTCCAGAGGGAAATCAATTGAATTTTTCAAAATTCATGTGATTTACAAGGTCTTTAAACTTAGTAGAGAGCATTTAGTATTTACATTATATATTTATAAACTTTATAACAAATGCTTAATTGAAATATTAGTGTATTATTTAAACAAATACACAATCTTGCTTGAATATTGTCATTTACATTTTTTTGAACAGTCTGTATGATGTAATCATTGAGTCTAATAATAAGTTGTTTTAGGATTTAGTCTTTTCCATTTAATACAACATTTAATATTGAAAAAAATATTTCCTTTATTAACAAATGGAAGCAAAATGAAGAACTAATACAGGGAATGGAATATTGTGTAAGTTTCACAATTAAAAAAAGAAATTTATCTTACAAAGTTTCAAACAATTTCTGTTCCCATAGAGCTATACAAATTTCATAAAACAGAAACCTGCTATCATTTTAATGTTAATAGAGATAGAATTGAGGCACAAAAATAAAATCCCATGCCTTTCCTTCTATAGTCCTACGTTTTAAAAATGCATTGCTTACATGGATAATGACTTCCTTACACCATTTTTTATTCAATTCAATAACTTTTTAAAAAGGTATCTTAAGTGGTAAATCATGTATTGGATAAGGATGTAGAAATCCAAAGAGAAACATAAGTAAACTCCTTCTTCCAGTTTAGGGCCTCACAAAAGGAAAGCCCCAAACATCAGGTACTGTAAGAAAAGCCCATCTGGGAGACTTGCTCACTCAAGTACTCAAGTTCAGTTGAACAATCCAGAAGAATGTAGAAGTATCTTAACTGGGAAAATCAGAGAAAAATATGTGATAGGAAATACTAGCTGCAGAATGGGCAAAAAGCTATATATTTCCTAATTTTAGTGTTGTAAACTATAGTTAATATCTCCCCATAGATAAATTCAGAACTCAGACAAGTAATGGTTAAACTAGTCAGCTTTACTATTTGTACCTATGTGTGAAAGTGTAAGGCTCCCTTGTAAATACACCAGTGACACTTTGTGGAGAGCTCTTAAAACTGCCTTGAGTCGATTGCCATCTGGTGGACAAATTAGATATATCCCCTAACTAGATCATTATAATGACACCATTATTTTTTACAGACTGAAGGAAAGCAGCATGTAAGGAAATATATGCTTCTTAAACAATTCTAGTGACAAAAATAATACACAGTGTACTCATCCTTTCCAACAAGTGCTAAACATTTATTAGCTCATTTGAAAGGCATTAAAGACTCTATGGTATACATGTTATTATTATGCCATTATATACATGAGAAAACTCAGTCTCAGAAAGGTAGTGTGAATTACGGTGATTAGAGAGCTACTAAGGGTCAGAGTTAAGATTTGTATATGACCTTCCTTACTTGAAGTATAGCACTCTGGTTCACAAAATAAACTTTAGAGTCAACAGACCTTCCTTGGTTTCACCATTTTTCTCAATTTTTTTTCTCCTCCAGATCAGAAATGTGGAAACCAACCAGTGTTTAGACAACATGGGCCGCAAAGACAATGAAAAAGTGGGCATGTTCAATTGTCATGGCATGGGAGGAAATCAGGTAAATACCATCTTGTTAATCAGATTCATATTTTCCATAATACTTCAAAGTATCATTTACTCTGTTGAGATTACACACACACACACACACGCACACACACATGCACACACACACACACACACACTGACACAATATAATAGTAATGAAATTTGAAGATCCCTTTGTATTGCTAAGCTAAGAGGTACTTAGCACCTAGTTTCAAATTAAGCCACTGTTGAAGAAGGAGAATATATGAACCCTTGTTGCTGACATAAGAAGAAGGTGCTGAACAGCGAGGAGCCATAGTGTTTATAAGGAAAAATATCATCTGGGAAAGTCAGAACTTTTTGGGATGAGAACCTGAAGACTGGGCTACTGCTACTAGACTGGAACTTCCATAGAGAAAGTGATTTTTATTTTGAGGATGGGAGAAAGTTATTTTGATTTTGATAATGGAGCTGCTGAAGACTTCCAAGGGCCAGCTATAGCTGCTGAGGCTTTACAGGGGCCTGCTGGAGCTGCTGAGGATTTCTGCGGGCCAGCTGGAGCAGCAGAAGACTAAGGAAGTATGACTGTGTTGTTGCTATTTTGTACAAATGTTGGGGCTTTCCTAATGTGCATGAATATTCTTGTGTCTTTGTTAAGCCTTGATTTCCCAGGAACACAGACTGTGAAGGATTTGAGATGGACTGGACACTGTGAGCTCCAGTGTGGAGCAGCAACAGCATAGGGAGCTGAACAAGTAGCTGGGAGGTGTCTGCCTTTGAACTCAGGTGTAAAGCCAAGCAACAGTAGATTCCCAAAATAATGCTACTGTGAACAGCTTTTAAGATTCGGATTACACAGTAGTAGTGAACACTCTGTTTATTACATTACAAATCAAGATTCACTAAAATATTCACAGTATAATATCTTATTACAGAAAGTCACAATATTTCTTATTACAGAAAGTCACAATATTTAGAACAAGGAACAAAGGAAGAATCACCTGGTTTCCCTAAGGGGGAAAACAGCTTAAAACTTAAAGATTCAATCAATGAATTCACAATATCTTCACGTATCCTCCACTCATGGGGCAACCATTAACTTTAGTCTCCAAATAAAGTCCTTAGAAAACCACACAAACTTTCCACTCCTTGATTTCCAAAAAACCTCAGTTTAGTCCAAAGGGAGGCTTTTTCTTCATTTTGACTCTGGGTGGTCTCTCTGATTCCCTGGATCCTCTTCCTGATCCTAGTTTCGTCCTAAATCTGCTAACCGATCACTTAGATTCAGGAGCAGACAGCTG
>CM053596.1:162399614-162411403 GCA_028646575.1 Pseudocheirus occidentalis
CTCTCTCTCTCTCTCTCTCTCTCTCTCTCTCTCTCTCTCTCTCTCTCTCTCTCTCTCTCTCTCTCTCTCTCTCTCTCCCCACCCCTCTCTCTCAGCTGACTTCAGTCTCCATGAATCTTACTTCACTGAGGAGCCAAATCCAATTCTCTCCTCTCTCTCTAAAATTCTTCTTTATACAACAGGGGAATTCACACCTTCGCAACAATGGACAGAGTTCATACCTTCTATATTTAGCCCTAAGTTACTAGGTGCTACTTAGCCCTAAGTATCTGATAAACTGGTTATTGTTACAGATTTGGGTGGGAACTGGGACCATGGAAGAGGAGCCATGGAAGCTGAAAGCCTACCCTGAGTCAAGATGACCCCCTCCCCATGGGTACTGAGTAGTGATGAAATTGTGATTTATATGTGATGGGGGTAGGGTGGGGGTGCCCTATATATTTTCACTACTCCTTAACAGCGTACTGAGTAGTGCCATATGACTAAGTAGTGACTGATTTGTAACTGGATGTGCTCCATGGGTGGAGGACTTTCACCTTTTGTACTTTATGATTGAATGATTGAGTTACTAAGTGATTGATTGACTAAATGTATTTTGTACTTTGTTCAAAACTATGTGACCACTTTTTTGAAAACTATGTCGCCATTTTAATGATCACTTGTTCAGTTGTGACATGGTGAATGCTGTATTATGATTTTCTTTGATAGGTTGTAACATTTTTAATGCTGTACCTTTATTGTCTATGAATGTTTTGCTGCAATTTGTTATTGAATAGAGAGTTCACTATACTGTGTAATCAGAACTTTGAAAAGTTGTTCACTTCAGGCTTTACACACATGTGCACACACACACACACACACTTTATTTTGATAATATTTATACTCTCCTTCATGGTTAGCAGGCACAGATCTAACACTAATGCCAAATTGACTTACTTATAGTGGAATGAGTTACTAATAAAAATGTATGTATTTATATACATATATGCACATATACATGTGCACATGTATATGTGTGTATATATGTGTGTGTGTGTGTGTGTGTGTGTGTGTATACGTATGTATGTATAATTATTCCCTTCCTTCTAGTTCTGAAAAATGATGAGACAACTTTATCTGAGCTTACAGTTATTTTCAACAATCTGAGTCTTGGAACATGTGTCATACTGCCAAGATATATGTTCTGCTTAGAGGAAATCTGTCAAACCAACTGAATATCATTGTCTGGAAAACAGAGATATTTTCAGACTTGTTTTTTTTCTGTGTGGAAACTTTTGAGTGTGTGAATAGTGGTGAGTCCTGTTTATAAGACTCCTAAGCCTTCTGGAACTTAAGATAGTTGAGTCAATGTTATCTGTAAAAAAAGACTTCTAAAGAACTTCCCCATTTTAAAGAAATCTTTCTTCCACTGATGAATAATGAAATTGAACTTAATTAAGTTTTAATAAATCACTAACACATACAGATAAAAGTTGCAGAGTCAAGTTTCATTAGGAAAAGCTTTGATCATTTTGTCTCCTTACTTATTCTCCTCTTGCTACATCATAAAATTTTGTAATCTAGTTTCAAATATCATCATCTAACTGAAATTGTTTAACTCAATAATCTTTTAAAATAGATTTTTTATCAATATTCTTGCATTGCCAGGTTTTTCTTGTTTTAATCCCCTTCTAGAGAGCTATTATTTATTGTAATTTTTTGGAAGAAAAAGAGAAATCATCACAACTAATCAAAATTTCAAAAGAAATGTGGTTATATACCACATTTATATACCAGGTTCTATATCCACAGACCTAGACCTTGAGAAAGGAATGGAAAGAGGTATCTTCTCATCTCTTTTTTTTTAGAATCAAGTTTTGTCTTTATAATTTTGAAATACTTGTTTTTTATTTTTATGTGGTAGTTACTGTTTATACTGTTTTACTCTTCTTATAAAATGCTTTCCTGGCACTGCTTATGCTATTTTGTACACATTATAGGGCTTTCCACACTTTTATGTATTCATCATGCCTATCATGTACTCCACTGTAATAATGTGCCATAGTTTATGTTGCCATTCCCAACTGATGGGAATCTATTATGATTTTACTTATTCCCTGCCTCAAAAAGTGTGGTATAAATATTTTAGTGCATATGGAGAACCTCTTTTTGCTATTGTCTTCATTGAGAGAATATGTCTTGTTGTGGAATGTCTGGATCTAGTTTTTTGGACATCTTAGCCA
Organism: Pseudocheirus occidentalis; assembly: GCA_028646575.1. NCBI lineage: Eukaryota > Metazoa > Chordata > Mammalia > Diprotodontia > Pseudocheiridae > Pseudocheirus > Pseudocheirus occidentalis. The sequence continues at coordinate 162,401,837 of CM053596.1, forward strand.
CTTTTCTTACAAAATTCCAAATCAAATTTCAGAAGAGTTTGTATCCATTCACAATTCCACCAATACTACTTTACAGTACATGTCTTTCCACAACCCTTCATATATTAACTATTCATTCCAATATTACAAATCATTATTTGGATAATTCTTTTATATGGTTGTGAATTACGTTTATTTTGAGAAGTTTTAGATCCTATCCTTTGACTACTTCCCAACTGGGAAATAGCTTTTAGTATTCTGTATTCCTGGATGCTATCTATATAGTGTAAATATCAGCTCCTTATTAAAAATTGACATGAGAATTATTTTCAGTCCTTTTTTTCATTCATGATGTGTTATTTTTCCATAATTTTTTTTCAATTTCAGGTATTCAAATTTATTTATCTTTAGTAATTCATTGCATCCATTGATTGGGTAAGAATTCTTTCCCTAAGGGGCAGATAGGTGATGCAGTGAGTAGAGCATCAGCCCTAGAGTCAGGAGGACCTTAGTTCAAATCCAGCCTCAAACAACTGACACACTTACTAGTCGTGTGAATTTGGGCAAGTCACAACCCCAATTGCCCTCCAAAAAGCAAAAAAAAAAAATTAAGAATTCTTTCCCTACTTCTTGCTGTAAAAAATACAAACTATGTCATCTGCTATACTTTTCATTCTTTAATGGTATGAACTTAATATTCAGGTTCCATATCAATGAATTCAAATCTTGAGTTTATTATGGAATATGGTGTAAGACCTTTTATAATCTCAATTTCTGTTCGACTACTTTCAAGGTTTTCTGAAAATTCCTCTAAAATAAGGAGGTCCTTTCAACATAACTTAAGTTTTGAATGTTTTTTTTTATACTAGGTTTGGCTTTAAATCACTTTTGAGACTTCCTTGTCTAGCTTATTGTATTGATCTTTTCTCTTTGGTCACCAATATTGAGTACTTTTGTGGCTTTACAATATTGCAAGAGTCTCAAAAGTTCTATTATCCCTTCCAACAATCTCTTGCTAATCCTGATGGCCTTTTCTTAGTGTTCATCTCTGTTGACCTCTCTGCAATATTTGACAATGCTAGTCATCTGTTCCAGACAAATACTATCTGCTACCTCTTCCCTAAATTTCCATGGCACTGTTTTTTCATTCTTCTCCTGCCTTACCGGTTACTTTTTCTACTTTGTTTCTCATAGAGATATTTCCACTGTGCTGATTTTTTAACCCATGTTTTAGCAATAGAACATAGACTATTCATCTGGTGTGTTTGTATTATTTAGATATAATGAGGAAGTAGCTCTGTCAGAGGTGTAATCTACAAATACCAAAACAACTATATCAGCCGTAACAAAAATGTTTCTAGATGACCAAAGCAACTCTAAATAATTGACTTCAAAAAAAAAAGTTTGAATGATGAAATATTTTTGTAGGCATTTCCTTAAATTATTCACTGCACTTGAATGTTTCTGCAGAGCCATGATGGTAGTTCAGATAATGTCAGAAGCAAGAGAATAAATTCCTATAGGAATTGCTTAACTCACCAAACATACTCTCTTGTAACTGCAGTGCACTTACGCATAAATTCAGTCACCATAACATTGTCATTTCATAGTATTTATGTTCAAACTTAGGCTCCAGAATTTTTAAACTGAGGTATGTTTAACTGACTTTTTAAAATTCCAACTTGGTTTGTGAAGAAAACAGTCTTGATCTCCCTACTCTCTAGGCTAACCTCTATTGGATTTTATTGCTGTCTTGCTATGTTTCCATGGAAGCAGCCTCCATTATTGCAGTTATTTAGTCTGGAGATTTTAAAAGTGTCCCTCTCCTCATAAAAATAATCAAATCTTATTCTTGCTCTTGCATGAAAGAGAGGAAAAAAGTTAAAGCAGCATATGAGGAACTGAACTCAGTTATCTTTCCAAAGCAGCTTATTTTGCAATTGTTGCCCATTATACGCTAGACTTTGTATTGCTTAGACATCAGTTTTGATCTTTTTTCAAAATTTTTAGAGATTTTCATAAAAAAATAACCTTTATATCATAGGTAAAATGTGTTTCTTTTTCCTTTATCACTACTTAAAAAAAACAATTGGAATACCAATTTATTTTAGACCCATCAGAGCAGTAAGGGGAGTATGGAGAGAAGAGAGAGATATTCCCATTTTAAACATCATCGCTGCCACCTTACTATATTTTTAAAAATTAGATTACTATTCTATATTTATCACTTTAGGCTTTATTTTGTTTCTGTGAATCATGGTGTTTCAACCTATATTGTAAATGCAAATCACACGTCAAAGTGTAGAGAGGTTCGACTTTTCATTTAGGAGGACCTGAGTTCAAGTTCTGCTTTTGGCACATAAATAAGAATTAGCACAGGCAACACCCTCAGATGTTATTGAACAGTAGTTTTTTTGGAGTACAAGAGAAGGTTTCCAAAATAGAATTTACTCTAGTCTGATGAAGTCACAGATTGGTACCATTGCACTCTACCCCAACAAATAAAAGTAAATAATGTCTCTTTGATTAAAAAAAGCAATCACTAAGAAGTTATCTTACCTTCCTTAAAAACTTCACTCTTTATTGAAAGTAATTTCATTATATTACCATAATTACTATTAAATACTTGAAGTAATGTATATAAGAATGAAGAGTAAACTTTAATCATTTCCATTGAATTTATAAACTACTCCAACCATTCTGTAGAACAATTTGTAAGTATGCCCGAACAGCTATAAAATTGCATATACTTTGACTCAGCAATACCACTCTTAAGTCTGAATCACAAAGAGATCAAATAAAAGGGAAAATGACTTATAGGAAAAAAATTATCTTACAGGAGCTCTTTTATGGTAACAAAGTATTAGAAATCTAGGGGGATGTCCATTAATTGGGGAGTGGCTAAACAAGTTTTAGAATATAATTGTGATACAAAACTATTGATCTGTAAGAAATAATGTAGGGTGTGGAGGCAGAAAAAAACATGGGAAGATTAAAATGAACTGATACAGAGCGAAGTGAGCAGGATTTGGAGAACATTTTACAGAAACAGAAATATTGTAAGGATGATCAACTTTAAATGATTTTCCCTCCTCGCTAGTTTTACTTTTGACCACCAATTCTGTCTATCTGCCTTCACTTTTATTAGCCTTATCTCTTTTCTTTCCCATTTTCCTAACTACTTCTTCCCTTCCTTATACCCACTTGCCCCCTTTCTTTTCCCTTTCCCTTCCTACTTCCCATAGTGTAAGTTAGATTTCTATTCATAACTGAGTATGTTATTCCCTCTTTGAGCCAAATTTGAAGAGAGTAAGGTTCAAATAATATTCATCTCCCTTCTTTCTTTCCCTCTACTGTAATAGGTCTTTGTGCCTCTTTATGTGATACAATTTATCCTTTTCTGTCTCCTCCTTTCCTCTTCTCCCAGCACAACCCCTTTTTACCACTTAATTGAATATTTTATCATCACATCAGTCAATGTATACCCATACCCTCTGTCTATATATATCCCTTTTAAATGCCGTAATAAAGACACAATTCTCAACATTTGCAAGTATCATCTTTACATATAGGAATGTAAAGTGCTTGCCCTTATCGAGTAATATTTTTTAGTTCCTCTTTACCTTTTTATGCCTCTCTTGAGTATTATATTTTAAGATCAAATTTTCTGTTGAGCTCTGGACTTTTCTTCAGGAAGGTTTGGAAAGTCCCCTGTTTCATTTAATATCTATCTCCTCCCCTGAAAGATTCCTTTCAATTTCATTGGGTACTTGATCCTTGATTGTAATCCAAGCTACTTTGCCTTATGAAATATCATATTCCAAGCTCTCTGATCTTATAATATAGAAGCTTCAAGGTCTGAATAATCCTGACTGTGGTTCCATAATATTTAAATTGCTTCTTTCTGGGTGCTTGCAGTATTTTATGTTGATCTGATAATTCCAGAATCTGGCTACAATATTCCTTGGCCTTTTTAGTTTGGGAAATCTTTCAGGAGGTGATGGGTGGACTCTTTTAATAACTATTTTACTTTGTGGTTCTAGGATCTCAGGGCACTTTTCCTTGAAGATTATTTGAAAGATGCTCTCCAGGCTCTGTTTTCATCATGGCTTTCAGCTAGACCAATGATTTTTAAATTATATATCCTGAATCTATTTTCCAGGTCACTTGTTTTCCAACAAAGTATTTTTCATTTTCTTGGTTTTTCATTCTTTTGATTTTGTTTGACTAACTCTTGATGTCTCATGGAGTCATTAGCTTCCACTTCGCCAGTTCTAATTTTTAATGAATTGCTTTCTTCAATTAGCTTTTCAGTCTCCTTTTCCATTTGGCCAATTTTGCTTATTAAGGAGTTTTTTTCTACACTCAATTTTTGTCCTTCTTTTTCCAAAAATATTGACTCTCTTTTGTATAATTTTCATTTCTTTTAGTAATTTTTCTTGTACCTCCCTTATTTGACTTTTAAAATCCTTATTGAACTTGTCCAAAAATGTTTTCGGGCTTGAGACTAGTTCATATTTCCTTTTGAGGTTTCGTATGTGGATGTATTGACAATATTGTCCTCTTTTTTTTTTTTTTTGCTTTTTGGAGGGCAGTTGGGGTTAAGTGACTTGCCCAAGGTCACGTGGCTAGTTTTTCTTGTGTTAAGTGTCTGAGGCTGGACTTGAACTCAGGTACTCCTGACTCCAGGGCTGGTGCTCTATTCACTGCGCCACCTAGCCACCCCCTATTGTCCTCTTCTGAGCTGTGTTTTGATCTTCCCTGTCCCCATAGTAAAAATCTATGGTCTTTGTCTATTTCTATTTTTTTTGCTCATAGTGTGTGTGGGTGTGCTGATTTCATGACTTAAGTTGAGTTCTTCTGGAACACAGGGGAGCTACTTATGCTAGGGGCCGGGAATCTGGTCCCTGTCTTTGTGTGCTTGGACCTGAGATGCTGTCAGCTGGTGGCTGTAGGGGACTGGTGCTGAGCTGGAGTCAGCAACGTTGAAGTACTCAGGGTTCAGAGAGATCTGAGCCATGGATGAAGGCTGTTTTCAAGCATCAGAAATTTTGACTAGTGGCTGGATTCCTAACCACTTTCTTTTAATTATGCTTTCTGGAATTGTACTGAAGGACCAGGAGGTTTGGGTGCTGGAGTATACTGGTACCCCTGCCTGTTCCAAGACACTTGGAGGATGCTGGTGTTGACTGCTTCACCACCCTGGGGCTCAATATTTCCTACTGGTTTGCTGAGGTGTCTTGCAGGGGTGCCTTCCTTCCTGTACTGTTCCTCTTCTACCATATCTAGAGGGACTTTCCTGTTAATCCCCTAAGATTTTGAAGGTAAAAAAACTCTTGAACCCCATATTTCTGCTGGCTCAGCTGTTCCAAGGTTTTTCCTAAGGTGATTTTGGGGGGATTTTAAAGGTCAGTAAGAGAGTGTGAGACTGACTTCTTACTCTGCCATCTTGGCTCCCAGAAGTCTCCTTTGAGAATTTATCAATTGGGAATGGCTCTCATTTTTTAAAATAAATTTTACTCAGTTCCCTATACATTTGAGAAATCAGAGAAACTTGTTGCAATGTTTTATTTACCATCTATGGTACATTTTAGCAAAATACTTTTTTGATTAATCTCTTTTAATTAAGTCTGTTTTTGTTTTGTGGGCTTCTAGGTGGTTCAGTGTAAAGCAAAGCATGTGCAGCTTTCCAGAGAACTGCTATTGTGAACAGCTTAAAGATTCTGGTTACATAGTATAGTGAACTCTCTATTTATTCAGCAGTAAATTAAAGGAAACCATTCACAGAAACTAAAGTACAGCAATCATAATGTTATAACATAACAAGTAAAGTGGTCACATAGTTTTCTCCAAAGTGGCCATAGAGTTTTAAGCAAAAGATATCATTCCCTAAGTCCTTAACTCAATCATCATTAAGGAGCAGGCCTCTTAAGGAACACAAAATACAAAAGTCACCCCTAGGTCACAGTAAATCGTAATCTTCTCAGTCATAATTGAACACTCAAGAAGAGTTCTTTTCATCTTGAATTGAGCCTGGCTCTCAGCTTCCATGGTTTCACTTGCATGGTCCCAGTTACTGCCTGAATCTATCCAACTATCACTTGGACTCAAAGGTGGGCAACTCTCAGCTATGTCAGTCAGTTCTTCATCCAGTTCCTCATCCAGTTCCATATTGAAGCTCATAGTATCCAGTCCACCTCAAGTCCTTCACAATTTCTGTTTCTGGAAAGACAAAGCTTAACAGAACCAAAACAACATTCATGAACATTGCCAGCACCATCATCATTTCACTCTCTGCCTGTGAAATCAACAGAGACCCACAAACAAGGTCCAAGAAGTAAACACAAATCATCAGCATAGAAATCATCATGGACCCACAAATACGGTCTGGGACATAAACACAAATCATCAGTAAATGAATCACTCCTCCAGGACTTTTGTAGACATACAACCAGAAAATCCTCTTTCAGGGTTTCCAGTAAAGTCCCATGGGTTCTGTACAAAGTATCACAAAAATCCACACAGACAGAAGAGACAAACATAGAGTGCTGGGATACCACAAGTTTTCTCCTCAGCTCTGCCCCCAAAAGAATTCTCTTCTCAATTCTTCTCTGTCCTGCTCTCTCCCAGCTTGGGCTTCCCCTTGTATATAGTCATTAGCTCCTTCCCTCCATGTTGCATCACCAATAGGGGTTCACAAGTTTTGTTTCTTAACAAATACTCAAGCCTTAAAAGAAACTGGAACTGAAACAAGTTTCTAAATAGTTAAATACCTGAAACAAAGCATTAAGTACTTCTTTCCTTGCCATTACATGTAGTGATAAAGTGTCAGGCACAGAGTGGTGATGTCTTGAGTTCATATCTGGCCTCTGACACTAGTTATGTGATCCTGTCAAGTCATTTAACCCAGCCTCAGTTTCCTCATTTGTAAAATGAGCTACAGAAGGAAATGGCAAGCATGTTCAGAATTGTTGCCAAGAAAACCACAAATTAAGTCAGAAATAATTGGTCAAAATCAAAATGACTGAACATTTTTTGCTTTTGCTTTGCCTGAGAAAATGATGGCAACCCCAACATTTTTTTCTTATTTCACTTGAAGCATAACAAATTCTGCTCCAACCCTTTATTTTTATTGTATGTCTTTCTGTATCCTGTTTAACAATATTTTTAAATCAATATCTTGGTCAAGGCATAGATGGCATATATTCTAATTTGTAAATGGGACTCATGCAAAAAGAATTTATTAGAAATTGAATAAGAAGTTGGAATCCCTCAAGTCTTAAAAGACTAGAATAATTTGCAGAATTTAATTAGAAGATTTTTTTTAGGGATAAATGTAAGGTTTTTTATCTGGGTTAAAAATATCATGAGTACAAAATGAGAAGGGAAGTAGCTAGGCAGTTAATTTTCTCTTGTAAAGGTTTTAGTGAATTGCAAGCTAAATACTAGTTCCTAGTGATATGTTAGGAGTTTAATAGAATCTTTGGATTCATTAAGATAGGAACAACTTCCAGGAATGAGTAGGGATTATCTCATTCTCCTCTGTGTAACTCAGACCACATTTAGCACCCTGTGTTTAGTTCTAGGAGTATTATTTCATGAAAGATAGTAATATTAATTAGAGAGTATTCAAAGATGGTAACAAGCCTTGATATTATGCCATATATTCATCAGTTGAACGAGGGGGGCACATTTTGCATGGAGATGCAGGGACTTTAAATGTGGGGGAGGGTACCTGTATTAAAGTATTTTAAGTATTAGCATATAGAAGGGTGACCAATCTTGTTATGCTTGAAGGGTGGTGTTAATGTTGTAAAATAAGTACATTGAAACTTTAAAATAAGGTAACACTTCCTAACAATTATAGTTAACCAACAGTGGAATTGTACCAAAGGGATATACTGGACTTCCCCCTAAATGAAGGTCTTCAAGTAAATTCCAAATGACCACTTCTAAGTTATGTTGTAGATATCGTTCTTGCTTAGGTGTTGATAGGTCTAGATGTTTCTTTTGATTAATTTGTCATGGTAGCTCTCAATTAAAAGTAAAGAGACTTCAATTCAAATCTGGGATTTTATGTATAGTGCCAGAATGTTTTTTTCTAAGTTCATTCAACTGTCTAAATTACAGTTTCCTTATCTTTAAAATTGGGTGAATGTATTTATATGCATATATAGACATATATGTGTAGGTGTATATATATATATATATACAGAGACAGAGACAGAGAGACAGAAAGAGAGAGAGAGATGTATATCTAAATCTATGGTAGTGTAGGTATACGTGTGTGTGTGTGTACTTACACATATATGTCTTTATAGGAGGCTATATATGTGTATGAATACATATCCAAGCATGTGTGTATATGTGTACATAGACGGTACAGGATCAATTGAATACAAAGGGATGATACTTTGAAAGGTGAAATTCTGGGGTGGGAGAGGGCTAGAATGAGAGGAGACAGGGAGAGACAAAATGGGGTTAATCATCCCATATAGAAGAGGCAAGGAATAACTGTTACAACTTTACTTTCATTTACTCTCATTGAATTTGGCTTAGGGAAGGAACGACATAAATTCTAAACTGGGTATCATGCCACACAGGAGAGTAGGGGTGACAGGGATGAGAGGTGGATTGATGAAAGGGAGGGCAGTGTCTGTGGGATGGTTGCTGGAAGCACACACTTCAGTAAAGGGACAGGGACAAGGTAGAGAACAGAACAATGGGGGGGTGGGTAGGAAAGAGGTACATATAATCAACCTGTCATAATATGTCCACTGTAGAGATGTACTGCATAATTACACATGTATAGCATGTATTGAATTGCTTGTCCTTCCAGTGGGGGTGGGTGACAAAGGAGGAACCAAAAGAATCTAGAATTTAAAGCTCTACAATACATGCAACTGGGAATTAAGATATACAGGGACTGGGGTAGGGAGACCCTCCCTGCCGTACTAGAAAGTTAGAGGGGTGTTGGAGGAGGGCATAAAAGAGAGCAGATCAGGGGAGGGGCTTTACAGTGGGATGGCAGTTTTGGGGTTGGGGGAGGGGAAATATTGGGAGAAAATTTGTAACTCAAAATCTTGCGGAAATGAATGATGTAAACAAGAAAATAAAATTAATTAATTAATGAAAGAAATAAATCATAAAAGTAAAAAAATAAAATAAGATAAAACAAAATGGGGTGAATGTCTCCATGATGCCTAAAGTGACTTCAAGATCTATGTTTTATGAAAATTAAGATTCTGTCATCTGCTTTCTATATTCAAATTTAGCTATTGGTTCCATAATTTACTGTAATTCCCCTAAACCTTAATCTTACACTTAAAGCATAGTGCTCTGATTTTGGCTTGAATATTTTTTTTCCTGTAAGATAATTATTTTTTATCATTTTTTATATGAAATGTATGTGTAGTGATTTGGAACTGCATAAGGAATATATTACTTCAATGAAAAAATGACATAGGAACAAAAATCCATACTAGAAATTCAAAATAATTACTTCTCCAGAATGCCATATCAAGGTAATATTACAAAAGTGGGTTTGTTATCTCGCGACACAGGAGAATAGGGGGGAGGGGAATGAGA
>CM053596.1:162411903-162435121 GCA_028646575.1 Pseudocheirus occidentalis
GGTGTTGCAGCCCCCCCCCCCCCCAGCTTTGGCTTGCTAAAAGCGCACCCTAGGACCACCACCCAGGACTACAATCTGGATTCAGGTCGCTCAACACAAGAGCACTTGACCCTGATCAATTGATTCAGCCCCGTTACGGAATCCGCAGACCAGGGGCTTTTAAGCAGCCCAGTGGCAGCAGCCACTGGTTACAACAGTTCCTGCCTTTCTCCCACTGCTTCCTTGCCCTGGGGGCCAATGGCCGAACTGCTTTTCCTCCCCCAAATCAAGTTTTAAATTTTCACTTTCAATGACCATCTCTAATCCTGGTTTGCTGGATGTGAAGATCCCCTCAGGTGCAGCAGATCTTCTCTGAATTAGACTCAAGTTGCAGCTTTGGAGGCTCGGCTCCTCCTGATCACCCTGGGGCCTGGCCTAACCTTGTTTTGCTTTTGGGCTGGGCTGCTCTCAGCTCCTGGCCTTCTGGCCTGTGTAATGAGCCCCTCCTGCCAAGCTGCCCCCCTCTCCAATCCCTGTTTTTCATGCCTTTGTAGATGTGGAGTTCCTGGAGGTGAGGTAGATCTTCTCTATTGTAGACTGGCAGCTGCTCACCTCCTCCAGACCATCCTGGGCCCTGGCCTGGCCACGTTTCCATTTCAAGTTGGGCTGGCCTCGGCTCCCAGAGTGCCGCAATGAGCCCCTGCTGCTGAGCTGCATTCAGTGAGAGATGTGTTTTCTGTATTTTTGTGAGTCTGAGAGTCCTAGACCTTGTCTGGGGTCATATTTTATGGGTGTTTAGGGTGGTTGTGTGGGAGCTGCAGAATCTTGCTGCTTCTATGCTGCCATCTTGGCTGATAGACTCCTATTTTGAATCCATTGGGAGAAGGTTGTGTATATGGAAGGTAGTAAAAGGACAGATGTAGTTGTTATTCCAGTTACATCAACTTGACTATTTTTGCCTGGGTACAAAGGAGAGTTTTGTTAGGTAAGGGATTGGGAAATAAATCTGGTATATGAAAAGCAAACAGCACCAGGAAAAACATTTTGCATAGACTAGTGAAGCAAGAACAAATAAATGATAATTAATGTTAAACATTAGCATAATCTTATTACAATATTATCAAGAGTGATAAAGCTCAAAGGCTCTAAAGTAGGCTTACAGAACATGATCTAGCTCATTTATTAAAAGCCAAGTAGCTACATTTCCTTTTCAGTGTCCTAGGGTACCGCAAGGAGCTTTTGGCCTGTTCTTTTCTCTAATGCCCAGGCTAAAGTTTCACCAGCTATGTTTTACTATCCCCTATTGTTATAGGCCAGAGATTTTTGCCTTAATTACATTTAATCACTTAACATAAATTAGCCTTTACACAGGAATATTTACTTCAAAAATATAACAGGATCAAATATACACACTTATTTATATATTTATAAAATATATATAGGTAGTATAGGAACTATTATTCCTAGATAGATCAGTATTTGTGTTTTTACTTTTTCCGTTTTCTGACCTAGATACATTAGTCCATCTTTAGTCAACCTAGTGACTCTCCACTCCTGAGTACTCACCATATTATTTTTCCAACTTAGTATGTATACCCAATCAGCTTAGTCAAATGCAATTAAAAGTCAAGTTCAATTCAAGATTTAGTTCAAACTCATGTGATTTCAGCCTTCCTGTAACATCAGTTCTACCAGGTTCATGTCCAAATGCAGCACTACAACTAAATGAGTCCTTGTCTCTAATACCATTGGATTGGGTCATCATGAATGTTACCCCTTGCATCTTAAAGCAAGTCTGGGCAGACTGAAAAACCTGCCCTGAACTAAGTCTCCTAGTTTCTTGTAGCTTGATATCTTGGGGAAAGAATAAACACAGAGGTCAAGGACTGAAAGATGTTTAGCATGGCCACTTCACTTCAGAGGATAAAAGTCCCCAAGGCTCCTCCCCTTACCACCAGGAACTGCAGGAAAATGAGTCAAACCAAGAACAGAACAGCCAAAAGAACTAAGGCAAGAGAGAGAGATGCTAGAAGCCACGTAAGGTCTTTCGTATGTCTCCACAACTGATATTTACCAGGTGGTTAACAGTCCAGAGTTAGTTACAAAATGTGTTTTTATTTTTTTGCTCCACAGTCTCTCCAAGGTATTTCCTTAAATATCATCATGACATTGGAAGCAAGATCCTTGGTTTCATCACATGTAGAAAGACGATTTGAGGTACTCTGTGAATCCTTCACATCACTAGAACAGCAATAAAATTGTTTAATTGTATTAAAATTTATCTTGGTATTAGAGGAAAGAAAAAAAGAAAGAAGGAATAGGAGTGCTTGTCTGCATGGGTGAGAAGGAAAGGCAAATCTTGACAGTTTTCATTTTATTTCTGTTTTTCACTTTAGGTAGAATTAACTTTGAATTTGGAGGAAGAGAATGGAATGGAATGGAATGGAATGGAACAGAACGGAATGGAATGGAATGGAATAAATGGGTAGTTGAAACTGAAAGTGAGAAGGTAATAATAAAATGCTTAGCTGCTCTCTGAAAATCAGTCAACCAATTAACCTTTATATAAATGCTGATTGTGCATCAGTTAGTCTCCGAGAGGTTGGACATAAAAAAATCAAAGTGAAATAGGTTTTCCTTGGACTGTCAGCTCCCAATGAGTCAGTGCTGTGACAGCTCTGACATAGCTGCAACAGCCAAAAAAGTTTATGCTTCAGATATGAACTCTCTGCTATACTCTGGCCTTGGCAGAGAGCAGTGGGAATATTATTTCCTCTTTTATAAGCATCATTTTAGTATAGGGCAGCTAGGGGACAGTGGATAGAGTGCCAAACCTGGAGTCAGGAGTTCATCAGCTGCTTTCAATTGTATTTCCCTTGATTCTTTATGATCCCATTTAAGGTTTTCTTGGTGAAGATACTGGACTAGTTTGCCATTTCCATCTCCACTTCATTTTATAGATGACAAATCTGAGGCCAGCTGGGTTAAATGACCTGCCCAGGGTTGCACAGCTAATAAGTGCCTGAGACCAGCTTTGAACTTGGGAAGATGAGTCTTGCTGACTCCAGAACTGGCACTATATCCACTGTGCCATGTAACATCCCAGGAATCAGGAAGACTTGAATTCAAATTAGGCCTCAAACATTTATTAGCTGTTTGACCCTGGGCAAGTCACTTAACTCTATTTGCTTCAGTTTCCTCATCTCAAAAATGAGTAAGAGAAAAAATGGCAGATCACTCCAGTATTTTTGCCAAGAATGACCCAAATGGGGTCAGAAATAGTGAATCATGACTGAAATGATTGAACAACAAGAACATTCTGGTAAAGACATTTTTGAAATACAGATCTTCTACTTAGATAGTAACTAGTTTAATAAGAGGACCAGACATAAAGCTGTCCAAGAATGAGATTAAAGAACTATGGATATTTAATCACAAGGGAAGATTGAGGTGACATAAGATGATAATCTTTAAGTATTTGGTGGACCATCATAGAAGAGTAATTAACGTTTCTCTTGGCCTTCAGCATTAGGAACTATTTGTGAAAGATGCAGAGAAGAATTAAATTTTAAGTTAGGGAAAACTTGGTTCCTCAGATATATTTATTTTTAAATTTACCTTATTTTTCACATATTATCAAGTATTTTTTCCCTTTCTTCACCTCTGCCCTAAAAAAGGAAAAGGGAATAAGTATTTATATTGAGCCTGCTATGTGCTAGAAACTATGCTAAGCATAATTTATAAGTATTGTATAATTTCATCCACACAACAACCCTAATTTTCAGTTTGAAGAAAATAAGCCAAACTGAGGGTAAGTGAGTTGCCCCAGGGTCACAAAACAAAACCCTTAGAACAAATATGCAAATAAAACTTTTTTAGGGAAAACTTTATAAGGACTGAACCAAAAGTACAATTTATTACTTTGAGGAGCAGTAGATTCTCTTTTTATAGGTGGCTTCCAAACAAATGTGAACCCTTCATGTGATCACAGTCTAGTAGGGAAAAAATGCAGTGATAAAGGGAGGGAGTTGGTTAAGTGTGGACTGGACTAGGTAACCTTTGGGACCTTTTCCTCTGAGAATCTGTGGTACCTGAAAAATCTTGACACTTGAGAAAGGATTAATGGCCATTTTCATTATTAAATATCCTTGTTCAGGCTTTTACTATATGAAATTCATTGTTGGCAGATGTTATACAGGTCTCCTTCTTACAGAGGTGGGCTAGGTTTGTCTTAGTAAAGAAGAGGACAGTTTTAAAATTTACCTAAAATGCAAGCAAGCAGAATTTCATTAAAACTTAGTTTGAGGGGCGGCTAGGTGGTGCAGTGAATAGAGCACCGGCCCTGGAGTCAGGAGTACCTGACTTCAAATCCGGCCTCAGACACTTAACACAAAAAAAAAAAAACTAGCCGTGTGACCTTGGGCAAGTCACTTAACCCCAACTGCCCTCCAAAAAGCAAAACAAAAAAAAACAAAAAAAAACTTAGTTTGATCATTTTATATATGTCACATGGTTTTAGCATAAAGTTCCTTCATTTCTTTAGACAGACCAAGTTCATGCTTTGATAAATCTGTCATTTATTATGAAAAATGTTTAACAAACAGTGAGTCACAGTAAATTTTCCACTGAGGAAACATAAGTGTTTGTTTGCTATTTGCCACATTACCTTAAAAATGCATATATTTAAAATAAAAATATCACTTTATAAAGTTCTACTCTTACAAAATGGTATATTCTACCATTTTCTATAAGCTACTTGATTTTTTGCAACAAATACGCATCAAGAAGCAAAAAAACTCCACCAAATATTTCTTAAGCAATAGTGAGAAAAATAAATATTTTTTTTTCTTTAATGGGTTCACAATCTATAAAGGAGATAAGACATGTGCACAGGTGTAATGCCATGCACAAGCAGAAGAATGCTACTGTGAGTAGCTTTTAAGGTTATGATTACACAGTGTAGTGGACACTCCATTTATTCCATAACAAATCAAAGCAAAACATTCACAGAAAATAAACATTCACAGTATTGCAACTTATCACAGAAAATTGCAATATGATATTCACAAAATCTTATCATTAAAATGGCCACATACTTTTCACCAAAGTGGTCACAATATTTAGAACAAAGAACAATCATCTGGTATCCATAAGGATATTTGCCTCCTTACTCAGTCATTTAGTCATCTCAGAGCACAATAGTCAGTCTTCCACTCCTGGGACACACTATGTTAACTCAATCAGACACTTATTTAGCAATGAGTTACTAAATATCATTAATCACTAAATACAATCATTAGAAAATACACAAACCCTCCACCCCTAGGTCACTAGTAAACTATGTGAACATCACAGCATCAATAGTCAAGGAGAGGTCTTTTCGTCATCTTTACCCAAGGAGAGTTCTCAGAAATCTCTGTTCCTGGGGAGACAAAGCATAACAAAGCCATGACATTGCCAATATCCTCATCAATTCACCCTCTGCATGAATAACAGTCTCAGGATACCTGAAAACATGAGCAAGACCCTCTTCCATGATTTCTTAAAATGTACAACAAGAACATTGTTCTTCAGGGCTTCTGAGCCAACAGCAAAGCTGCAGGATCTCTGCAACAACAGCACTGTTCTTAACCAACAGATAAATATGGCAAAAGAACATCAAAACAGACAGAATATCATCACCACAGCCATGCCTCCTCAGTCCTTGGGAAGTTTGGCTGGCTCTAGCACCCAGAAGAAATCTCAGCTATCTCCCAGAATCAAAATCATTACTCCCAGGTTTTCAAAATCAAAATAATTTTCTCCAACCCAGGGTGGCGGTGGTGAAAGGAGTTCCTCTTCAGCCTTCCTGGCAGCATCAACTTTAGTCTCTTGTTGGAAGAAAATTCTGACTCAGTTCTTTGTCGAGCAGTAGCAGCCCAGCCTCCAGATCCTGCTGAGAGAAACTCTCTGTCCCAACAGAACAGATTCTGCCACCACATTCTGGTCTCAAGAAGTTCTTACCATGCCTCTCTCTGGGGCTTTTCTTTTATACCTAGAGCATTAGATTACTGTTTCAGCCATCCCCTTCCTGTTATGTCACCAACAGGAGACAGGAGTTCATACCTTCTGCTTCTTTCACAGAGGTTTGATTAGTTACTAAGGGCTAAGTACCTGCTTACTTGCCAAACCAAAAGGGGTCTTCAAATTCAAATGAATTACCATTACAGCAGGTAATTGAATATAGAGGAATAAAAATGACTTCATTTTGAAGACAGACTATTTTCAACTCTATATTCAGGGATCTAATTAATTTTAGGCAAATTAATTTTAAAGGTTCTTTCTAATCAACCATACATCCTTTTCATGATTCAGCGGGAAGGTTACTGGAACTGAAGTCAGAGAATTTAATTTCAACTCCCAGCTTTGGCAAATCACAGCCCTGAACTTTTTTACACATGTAACATGTAATCTCTTTCCTAAAATCTCTGGGCTTCAATTTTATGATTTGTAATATGACCAGCTTGGACTAATTGACCTATAAAGTCCAATTCAGCTCTAAGTCTCTAATTTTCTGATCTTTTTCTACTTTTGCCATGACCTAAGGAACATATGTGTCAATAAAGACTGCTATAAGCTACACATTTTTATACACTAGATTGTAAGGTCAGAAATAAAACAAACCATTTCTCTTAATTTCTAAAATATAGGCATATCAATGATTATGTACAAACCACAATTTAATAGTTCTATCCCAGTCTGAAGTGTGTGGCAGCTCCACATATTAAAATGTTTCTCTACCTCTACCACCACCACAACCACCACAACTACCACAACCTCAACAAATGGGATAATTGTTATTATGGTTTTTTCATTAATATTTAATAACTTTGTAGTCTCTGCTGTGCCCAATAAACCCTTTTAAATAAGTGAACAGTGATAATTTGTTCAGTGACATCCAGCAATCACTTTAAATATTTTATGAGATGAGTTTGCAATTTGCAATAAAACAATGATAAATACAGCAGGGGGTAGAACCAATTCTTGGATATTTAATGAAAAAAAATAGAAGCAAAGACATATTTTATTTTGTACTACTTTATGTAAAACTGTCATTGGTCTGAAAAATAAGTCTAGATCTAACAATTTGTGAAGAAAGTAAAGTATCTTTTATGTAATATTTCTGAACACATCCTTTCTCCATGTAATATAGTATTTCTCCATATTATTGTCAATTTTCAAATTCTTGATACCTAATTGTCTCTTCTTTGGAATCTCTTCCACACTCATAGTCAGTTATATATTTTGGCCTTGAAAACATCATCTTTTGATGAAAACATCATCCACATGGAAACTTTTTTAAAAAACATGTGGAGAAACATCAGGTTCCAAGATGATACTCTATATGCCAATGTAGAAATGCAACTCTTAATATTTCTGGTCTTAGAGATTTGCTTGAGGCACTGAGAAATTAAGTGACTTGACCAAAGTCACACAGTCAGTATGTATCAGAGGGGATACTTGAACCCAGATTTTTTTTTCTGATTTCAGATCTCTATCCAGAACACAACCTTACCTCTAAAAACTTGTCTTATTTTAGGAGAAAAGAAGGGACAGTACTATACCTTTCCATTAAGAAATGTTCTCAAAATAGTAATCATCAGTGACAAGAGGATTGATAATAAAGAACACTGTTTGCATGCTGACAGGTAATAGACTAAATATTCATGAGACACACATCTTTGAAAATGATATATTTTCAAAATATTCTTAAAAATGTATATTTATTACAAGAATTTATCTTTTCTGTTGTGCTGGGTGGGAAATGTGGGAGGGAGAAAAATGAATTTGATGATTAGGAAAAATTAGCCTATAATTCTTTTTATTACATTTTTCAATTTTTTAAAACATTTTTATTTAAAGTTTTGAATTTCAGATTCTATTATTCCTCCCACCCCCATTTCCTGAGATGGTGGCAAGCAATCACATATTGGAATTATGAAAAACATTTCAATGCCAGTCATTTTGTAATGAAAGACTTGAAAAGTAAAGAAAGGAAAAGAAAATAAAGAAAAAGAAAAGAAAAGAAAAGAGAAAAATAGCATGCTTCAGTCTGTATTCCATCAATATCAATTCTTTCTCTGGAGTCACTATGCTTCATCATTTGTTCTTTGGAATTGTTTTGGATCATTGTATTGCTGAGAATACCTAAGTCCATTCAAAATTCTTGAGTGAACTATATCACTGTTACCATGTACAAAGTTTTCCTGGCTCTGTCCATTTGACCATGAATCAGTTCATGTAAGTCTTTCCACGTTTTTTCTGAAATCATCATGTTTGTTATTTCTTATAGCATGAAATATTCCATTGCAATCATGTACCACAACTTGTTTAGTCATTTCCCAATTGATGGGCATTTCTTTGATTTCCTGTTCTTAGCCACAATAAATAGAGTTGTGATAAGTATTTTTTCTACAAATAGGTCCTTTTCCCCTTTTTTTTACCATGTCTTTGGGATATAAATCTAGCAGTGATACTTCTGGACCAAAGGCTATACACAGCTTTATAGCTCTTTGGGCATAGTTCCAAATTATTCTCCATAACGGTTGAATCAGTTTACAATCACATCAACAGTGTATTAGTGTCCCATTTTTCACACCTCCCCTCCAAAATCCAACATTTTTCATTTTTGTATATTAGCCACCCTGATAGGTGTGATGTGCTTCCTCAGAATTGTTTTAATTTGCATTTCTGTGATCAATAATGATTTAGAGCATTTTTCATATGACTATAGAAAGCTTTGATTTATTTGTCTGAAAACTGCCTGTTCATATCCTTTCAACACTTATAAATTAGAAAATTACTTGAATTTTTATAAATTCGACTCAGTTCTCCATATATTTGAGAAATAAGTCCCTTATCAGAGATCTTTGTTGCATTTTCCCCGTCCCTCTGTTTTCCTTATAATTTTGGTTGAGTTGGTTTATTTGCACAATTTTTTTATTTTATATAAATCAAAATTATCTGTTTTACATTTTGTAATGCTCTCTATATCTTCTTTTCTCCTAAATTCTTCCTTTATCAATAAATCTGACAGATGGAGTATTGCATATTCTCTTAATTTGTTTATGGCATCATCCTTTATCTGTAAATCATATATCCATTTTGATATTACCTTGGTATATTGTGTGAGATATTGGTCTGTACTTAGTTTCTGCCATTCTGTTTTGTAGATTTCCCAGTACAATTTCCCCTAATGATGAGTTTTTGTTCGAAAATCTTGAATCTTTGAGTTTATCATATACCAGATTGCTATAATCATTTAATAGAATACAATTTGTTTCTCATCTATTCCACTGATTCACCACTGTATTTCTTAGCCAATACGAGAATGCTTTAATAATTATAACTTTTTTTTTGAGATCTGGTACAAATAGAGCACTGTTTCTTTTACATTTTATCATTGATTCCTTTAATATCTTTGAACTTTTGTTCTTGCAGATGAATTTTGTTGCTACTTTTTCTAGTTCTACAAAATATTTTTGGTAGTCTGATTGACATGGCATTGAATGAATTGATTAATTTTTCTTTTTATTATATTAATTCAGCCTGCACAGGAGCAATTAATATTGTTCCAATTCTTTAGATCTGACATTATTTTGTGAAAGGTGTTTTACAGTTGTATTAATATTGTTCCTGGATTTTTCTTGATAGGAAGATTCTCAAATATTTTATATTGTCTACAGTTATATTAAATGAAGTATCTCTTTGCATCTCCTGCTGCTGGAATTTATTGCTAATACAGAAATTGTGATGATTGTGTGTGTTTGTTTTTGTAATGGTAATTAATTTAGGGGCTAAGTACTTCCATGAAAGAAACAGAAGGTATGAACTCTGTCTCCTATTGCTGACATAACAGGAAGGGGTTGGCTGAGACAGAAAGCCAATGTGCATGTGTATTTAGAAGAGGTCTGGAGGAGAGTCAGTCAGAATCAAGAATTGTCCTCCTGGTGGAGGGAGCAGAAGTTTCACAGTATCTGGAAGCTAGGCTGCTAAACTGAAAACTGAGTTAGAGTTTTGTATGAGACCAGAATCTGGTGAAGGCTGAAGCTACTGCTGAGGAGGCTTCCTAGAAGGCTGAGATTTCTTCTGGTTCCTAGGACCAGATGAACAGTTGGAGGACTAAAGAAGGAGGACCAGGATAAGACTTTGCTTGTGGCTTCAATTCATCCTTGAGTTCCCAGCAACAGAAGTTGTGAACGTTTTGAGATGTGCTGGACCCTGTGAACTTCAGTGTACCGAGAACTGCCCAGAGGACTGGAAGAGAACCTAGGAGCTGTCTTCCTCTGAATCCAGGTGACTGTTTGATGGATTAAGGTAGGAGCTGGTACCATAGAAGGTGATCCAGGGAATCAGAGACACCACCCTGAGTCAAGAAGAAGAAAAGGCCTCTCCTTGGATATTGAACATGTGATGAAATTGAAGTTTACTAGATACCAAGGGGTGGAGAGTTTGTGTAATTTTATAATTATGGTATTTAGTGATTAATGATACTTACTAATTGTAAATATGGATAAGTAACTGATTGAGTTAACTTATGACTGCCCCATAAGTGGAAGACTGACTTGTATTGTGAAATTATTGGATGATTAAGTAAGGAGGGTTTCCTCCTTAGGGAAAACCAGTTATTATTCTTTTATTCTTTGTTGCAAATCCTGTGACCACTTTGGTGAAAACTATGGGGCCATTCTAATGTTAAGCTGTTGTTAACACTATATTGTGATTTCCTGTGATAAGATGTAATATTGTGAATATTATAATATACCTTGTTTTTCTGGGAAATTATGCTTCAATTTCTTATTAAATAAATGGAGTGTTCACTATACTGTGTAATCAGAAACTAAAAGCTTTTCACAGTAGCATTATTTTGGGAAGCTGCTTGTGCATGGCATTACAGTTTTGTATGCTGGAACTTTACTAAAGTTGTTAATAATTTCGGGTACTTTCTTAGTTGATTCTCTAAGTATACTATCATACCATCTTTAAAGATTAATAGTTTTGTTTTCTCATTACCTATTCTATATCCCTTAATTTGTTTTTCTTCTCTTATTGCTATAGGTTACATTTCTTGCACAATATTGAATAATGCAGGTGATATTGATCATCCTTCACCACTGATTGTATTGGAAAGCTTCTAACTTATCTTTATTTGGGATAATGCTTATTGATGGTTTTAGATAAATTTTACTTATCAATTTAAGATAAGCTCTGTTTTTCCTTATGGAGTCTAGTGTTTTTAATAGGAATGGGTATTATATTTTCCCCAAGACTTTTTCTATTGGGATAATCAGTTCTCTTGGTTTTGTTTATTGATATGATCAATTATGCTGATGGTTTTCCTAATATTGAAGCAGTTCTGCATTCTTGGTATAAATTCCATGTGTTCATAGTATATGATCCTAGTGATATTTTGCTATAGTCTCATTGTTGGTATTTTATGTAAAAGTTTTACATCAATATTCACTAGGGAAATTTGATCTAGAACTTTCTTTATTCTTCCTTTTTCTGGTTTAGGTGTCAGCACCATATTCATGTCACAAAATGAATTTGGTGTAATTTCATCTATTTTTCCAAATCGTTTATATAGTGTTGGCATTAACTTTTCTTTAAATGACTGATTGAATTTACTTGTGAATCCATCTGGTCCTGTGGATTTTTTCTTTGGAAGTTCATTGATAATTTGTTCAATTTCTTTTTCTGTTTGGATTATATATTCTGTTAATCTGGATAATTTATATATTTTGTAGATAATCTTTGAACCACTTTTTAAGGATTAGATTACCTAATTTCCAATTAATTTTTAATCTCTCCAGTTTCCATTATTGAATGCAAATTTTATTGCGCGATGTTCTGAAAAAGATTCCTTTACTATTTCTGCTTTTCACTGTGAGGTTTTTATGTCTTAAAACCTTGACAATGTCTGTATAGGTGCTATGCATTGTAGGGAAAGATATATCTCTTACTGTTCCCATTGAATTTTCTCCAGAGATTTATCATATTTAACTTTCCCCAGAAATAAATTCTTTCTTGTCTATTTTTTGATTAGATTCATCTAGTTCTGTGAGGGGAAAGTTGTGGTGCCCCAGTATTATAGTTTTATTGTCTCTTGCCTCTTGTGATTCATTCAACTTCTTCAATAATTTAGAAGCTTTGCCATTTGGTGTGTGTGTGTGTGTGTGTGTACGTGTACACATATATACCATTATTTATTGTACCTTTCAGCAAGATACTGTGTCTTTATATATCTCTTTTAATTAGATGTATTTTTCCTTTGGTTTGTCTGAGATCATGATTACTATCCTTGCTTCCATTTCTTCAGCTGAATCATGATAGATTTTACTCCAGTCCCTTATTTTTATTCTGCATGTATCCCTCTGCTTCAAATGTGTTTCTTATAAACCGAATATTGTAAATTCTGTTTTAATCCATTCTGCTACCTACTTTTTACTGATTTTATGAGTGATTAAATCCCATTTATCTTTATAGTTATGATAACTTACTGTGTATTTCCTTTCATGCTATTTTGCAGTTCCTTACACTGCAGCCTTTCCCTCCTCACAAGTGTTTTACTTCTGATTACCTCCTTCTCCAATATAGTCTCCTTTTTGTCAGTCCATTTCCCCTTTTAATTATCCCCATCCCTTTTTGCTTCTTTACGGGGTTATATAGATTTTTATATTCAGTTGAATATGAATGTTATTTCCTCTTTGAGCCCATTTTTAGAGTAAAGTTTAAGCTTTGCTTATCAGCCTTCTGTCTTCCCCTTCATTAAAATAGTTCTTTCCTTCCTCTTTTATGTGGAATAATTTAGCCCCATTCAATCTTCCCCCCACCCTTGTTCCAGCATAATTTTCTTCCTGAGAAAGAAAGAAAATTTTTGTTGTTTGAGATATCATTGCATCAAATAAGGCCTGCACATTTGGGCCGTGGATTGCTTGTGGCTTGCCAAAGGATTTTGGATGGCCTGTGATAAATGTAGAAGATGTATAAAATGGTAAATATGTAATAAATGCTTTGTCTGTGCCCTGCTTAAACCTCCTTCCACTAGCCACTATTTTGCCCATCAAGTAATTTGACATGTGGTTTGCCATTCCTGTTTGTCACATGACCTGTGGCAACTAACCATCATCAGTCTGTTTCTAGTGACTAAGCTAACTGTGGTCCAAATAAGCTTAGCCTATTTTAAGTGGCCTCTGCCTACTGCCAAGTTGTACAGGTCTGCCTTATATCCATAGCCTCTGTTTACATTAACTCCTAATTGCTCTTATAGTAACAAACAATATAATAATAAACTGTATAGAGTTACAAACATAATCTTGCCATACAGAAATGTACACAGTTTAACCTTATTATTTCTTATGTTTTTCTTGTTTTAACTTTTTTATATTTCCTTGAACCTTGTATTTGGAGGTGATTTTTAAAATTTATATTTAGTTATGGTCTTTTAATTAGAAAAGTTTTCAAGTTCTCTATTTCATTAAATATCCATTTTTGCTCTAGAAATATTATATTTAATGTTTTGGATAGATGATTCTTTGTTGTAATCGTAACTCCTTTGTATTCCAGTATATCATATTCTAAGACTTATAGTTCTTTAATGTGGAGGCTACCAAATCCTGTGTAATTCTGAGTATAGCTCCATGATATTTAAATTGTTTCTTTTTGGCTGCTTACAGTACATTTTCCTGGATCTGTGTTCTCTGGATTTTGGCTATGATGTTCCTAGGAGTTTTCATTTTGGGATTTCTTTCAGGCAGTGATTGGTGGATCCTTTCCATTTCTATTTTGCTTTCTTGTTCTTTTGTATCAGGTGAGTTTTCCTTAATAATTTCTGGAAAGGTATTTTCTTTTTAAATTATGCCTTTCAAGTAATTCAATAATTCTTATATTACCTCTCCTGGATCTATTTTCTAGCTCAATTGTTTTTCCATTGAGAAATTTCACATTTTCTTCTATTTAAAAAATTGATTTCATCATACCTTGATTTCTCATGAAGTCATTAGTTTCCACTTGCTCAATTCAAATTTTTAAGGAATTATTTTCTTTAGTGAGATTTTGTACTTTCTCTAACTTTTTAGCCAATTCTATTTTTAGGAAATTATTTTCCTTAGTAAATTTTTGTATATCTTTTCCCACACTATTGATTCTTGTGGTTTTTTTCATGATTTTCTTCCATTAGTCTCATTTTTAAAATTTGCTTTTCAAAATATTTTTAGGCTCATCCAAGAATTCTTTTTAGGCCTGAGATCAAATTACATTTTTTTCTCTGAGGCTCTATCTACATGTAGCCATTTTGACACTATTGTTCTCCTCTAACTTTGTGCCTTGATCCTCCCTATAACCATAGTAATTTTCTATTGTCAAGATATTTTCTTTTGCTTGTTTTTTTTCTTCTTATTTTTTTCTTTTGTTGTTGTATGTGAGAGTTGGGCTCTGCACCTGCCCTTGGCCAGGTTTTTTGTGCTGGGGCTTTAGGTCTTCGTCTTTGCTCTCAATCAGTTTGGAATCAGCTGCTTCTTTTGTCTGGAGTGTAGATTTTACTTCTGGCTTATCCTGAGGCTGAGAGGCTCCTTGTTGACACCCTGTAGGTATGGGATTTAGTTGCTGGCTTTGCTGCTGGGTTGCTATGGTAAATAAATCTCTCTGGTGGCTGGTCATTGAAAAGGATTCTTGTTGTTAGTCTTCCTCAGGGGTGGGGCCCTGCCACTTTGTTGCTATGGAAATAGGGTCTCTCTGATGGTAGGCTCTGAAGCTGAGCCTCACTACTGATCAGAAATGGTGTGAACACCTTGCTGGTGACTTGTGCTAGAGGTGGGTTCTTGAATGGGGCATTGCTGCTACTCAGGTTGATTTCTGGTATGGGGGCTGCTGACTTGGAGTATGGTGAGGCCTTACTTGTAGATTTTCCTAACTATGAGAGCTGCTGCTCTTCCTGCTGTTGGACCTCATTCACCTCTTACCCCACTGAAGCAGACCTTTTCTGTCTGACTGTTTCCTTGCTCCTAGATCAATTCTGAGGTTATTTCATAGTCATTTGGAGGGTACTGTGGGAGGGCTTCAGAGGGTTCCTCCCTCATTCTGTCGTCTTGGCAGCAGAAGGGAGTCTAGTATTATTTTTAACGTTATATTTTTTAAATTTTAAATTCTAAATTATACCCTTTCCTTTAGCCCCACCCCTCCCATTGAGAAACTAAGAATCATGGCATCAATTTTACATGTAAAAGCATGTAAAACATTTCTATATAGACCAAGATGCAAAAAAAGGCAAAAAAATTAAATATGTGAAAAATTTCCTTCAGTCTGATATTAAGAGTTCACAAATTCTCTCTCTGGAAGTAGATATCATTTTTCATCATGAGTCCTTTGGAATTTTTTGGACCATTTTATTGAGCAAAGTACCTAAGTCTTTCATAGTTGATCATCTTTATAATATTGCTATTATTATGCTCAATTATTTCCTGGCTCTTGTCTGTAAAAGTTCATGAAGGTTTCAGCGTATTTTTTCAGAAACCACATCTTCATAATTTTCTCATTGTATACTAGTACTCCATCAAATCATATGCCACCCCTTGTTCAGCCATGCTCTAATTGATGAGCATCACCTTAATTTCCAATTCTTTGCCACAATAAAAGGAGTCACATTACCCTCCTTTACCCACATTACCCTCCAAATGACTATGAAATAACCTCAGAATTGATCTAGGAGCAAGGAAACAGTTTACCAGTCAGACAGAAAAGGTCTGCTTCAGTGGGGTAAGAGGTGAATGAGGTCCAACATCAGGAAGAGCAGCAGCTCTCATAGTTAGGACAATCTGCAAGTAAGGCCTCACCATACTCCAAGTCAGCAGCCCCCATACCAGAAATCAACCTGAGTAGCAGCAATGCCCCATTCAAGAACCCACCTCTAGCACAAGTCACCAGCAAGGTGTTCACACCATTTCTGATCAGTAGTGAGGCTCAGCTTCAGGGCTGGCCAACAACAATACCCCACCCCTACAGCCTACCATCAGAGAGACCCTATTTCCATAGCAACAAAGTGGCAGGGCCCCACCCCTGAGGAAGACTAACAATAAGAATCCTCTTCAATGACCAGTCACCAGAGAGATTTATTTACCAATGCAACCCAGCAGCAAAGCCAGCAACTAAATCCCATACCTACAGGGTGTCAACAAGGAGCCTCTCAGCCTCAGGATAAGCCAGAAGTGAAGTCTACATTCCAGACTAAAGAAGCAGCTGATCCCAAAATGATTGAGAGCAAAGACTAAGATAATAGTAACTTATAAAACTTCTCTTAGTATGAGGATAGGAGAAGGGAATTCAAATGTATGTGTATATTGGCATGTGAATAGCTCAACTTTGATAAGTTCTTTATGATTTCTTTCCCGTGTTTACCTTCTCATGCTTCTTGTGTTTGAGTGTCAAATTTTCTGTTCAGTTCCGTTTTTTTTCATCAAGAATGCTTGATAGTCCTCCACCTCACTGAATAACCATATTTTTCCTTGGATCATTATATTCAATTTTGCTGGCTAGGTGATTCTTGGTTTCAATCCCAGCTCCCTTGATCTCTGGAATATCACATTCCAGGCCCTTTGATTCCTCAGTGTAGAAGCTGCCAGATCCTGGGTTATCCTAATTGTGTTACCACAGTATTCAAATTGTTTACTCTTGGCAGCCTGTAATATTTTCACCTTTACCTGGGCATTCTGGAACCTGTCAATAACATTTCTAGGAGTTTTCTTTTGGGGATCTTTTTCTAGAGTTTATTGGTGAATTCTTTCAAGTTCTATTTTGCCCTCTGATTTTAAAATATCAGGGCAATTTTCCTTGAGAACCTCTTGAAGGATGCTTTGTAAGTTGTTTTTTTTTTTTGATCATGGCTTTCAGGTAGACCAATAATTTTTAAATTTTCTCTCCTGGATCTATTTTCCAGGTCAGTTGTTTTTTTCAAGGAGATATTTCACATTATTTTCTATTTTTTTCATTTGTTTGTATGTGTTTAATTGTATCTTGATTTCTCATAAACTCATATGCTTCCATTTGCTCCACTCTAGTTTTGAAGGAATTATTCTCTTCAAAATGCTTTTGAGATTCTTTTTCCATCTGGCAAATTCGACTTTTTAAGGCATTCTTCTCCTCTTTGGCTTGTTGGGCCTCTTTTGCCATTTGGATTAATCTATTTTTTTAAGGTGTTATTCTCTTCAGTCAGGTTGTTGACTCTTTCTTGCATCATTCTCATTTCTCTTCCCAATTTTCCCTCCACTTCTCTTATTTGGTTTTCAAAGTCTTTTTAAGTCAGTCTATGGTTTGTAGGCAATCTTCATGTTTCCTGGAAGCATTTGGTGTGGGAGTTCTGACTTTGTTGTCTTCCCCCTGCTCCATGCTTTGATCCTTTTTCCCCCAAAAAAGGATTCTAGAGTTTGATTACTGTTCTTACTTCGTTTCCTTCTCATGTTGACCAATCAATGAATTGCTTGATTTTTTTAACTCTGTGGAACTCTGTTTCCATGGGGGAAAGCTCTGTTCCAAATAGCTGGGGTTTTCCCAGCTGCCAGAGCTATTATGGGGGTGCTGCAGCCCCCACCAGCTTTGGCCTGCTGAAAGCACACCCCAGAACCACCACCCAAGACCAAGATGTGGATCCAGGCCACTCAATGCCAGAGTCCTTGGTCTTTGTTCAATCTCTTTTGACAGTCCATCTGCAGGCCAGGAGCTTTGAGGCAGCTGAGTTGGGCTGCTTTCTTGCCCTGGGGGCAGTTTGGCCAGACTGCTTTTTTCCCCCCAAATTTAGCTTGAATTTCACTTACCTTTCTCTTAGCCTTGTTTTTCCTGGCTTGATAAATGTGGAGATTGCCCCAGATGCTGCAGATCCACTCTCCAGGAATCTCCAGCTGTGGCTTTTCCACCACCTTGGGGCCAGGCCACGAGTTCAGGCTGGGCTGGCCTCAGCTCCTGGCCTGTCTCAATGAGCCCCTCCTGCCTAGCTGCCTTCAGTGAGACATGTGTTTTCTGTATTTTTGCGGGTTTTGGAGCCCTAAAATTTGTTTAGAGTCATTTTTATGGGTATTCAAGGTGGCTGTGTGCTCTCTACCCACCAACTGCCCATCAGTCAGTGCTAATTACACTTTTTATCTTCCAGTTTTGCCTCCTGATTTCTCCACCTCTAGTCAAAAGGACCAAGGTGAGAAGAATTACTCTTTGGGAGGGTTTTAGATTTCTAGGTAGAGGAATTTTCCTACACCTGGAGTAGGGAACCAACAGCCTCAAGGCCACATGTGGCCCTCTAGGTTCTCAAGTGCAGACCTTAGACTGAATCCAGACTTCACAGAACAAATCCCATTAATAAAAGGATTTGTTCTATGAGACTTGGAGTAGCTCAGAAGGTCACACCCAAGAACCTATAAGGCCACAAGACTGCAGGTTCCCCTCTCTTGCTTTACACTAATGAGCAGGAAGGTGAATGATCAGAGGGCAAAGTCTGTCTGGAGGCTGCCTAGATACAGTGCATCAGGTGAGGCACTTGCCTGTTCAGATAATGAATTTGAATTAGGAACTGGAATTTCTAATAAAAAGGATTAAATCCTCCTGGGCACAGTCTCTGATCTGGGCTGAAAGTTGGTAAGGGAAAAGATGCCTGAGCATTAAAAACAATATATATATGAATAAAACTAATATACAGAAATATGCTGCCTATCAGACTTATTTTTTATTTAAAATTTTAAGATTATCTTTATTTAACATCTTCTGTGGAAAATAAAAGTTTCCTCTCAGAATTATGATATGTGACAATAAAAGGTCAGGTTCCAAATCTTTTTAAAAGCTAGTGATAGAAGAGCCTGTCTACCAGCTGCAGTTTCTTTGATGTAAAGAGTATAACTTCTTTTTTTAAGATTCTCATTAAATGAAACTATAGAAGACTTCAGTAGTGATAGAAATCTAATGATACGTGCCTTTCCCACTCCCTTCTTTCTTTCTTGTCTGACAGTCCATCTTGGCTTCCCATGTAATAATTTTACCAAAACATTTTTATTGCCAAATTGTAAAGTATAATATAAAAATTTGTTCATTAGAACTCTACATCCCAGCCTATTAGTTTATAAGTACACTTGGTTG
Organism: Pseudocheirus occidentalis; assembly: GCA_028646575.1. Lineage (NCBI taxonomy): Eukaryota > Metazoa > Chordata > Mammalia > Diprotodontia > Pseudocheiridae > Pseudocheirus > Pseudocheirus occidentalis. Next base: position 162,431,032 of record CM053596.1, read on the forward strand.
GGGATTTTATAATCATTCTCTTCAAGACAGACATTGTCAGTCTGATGAGAGCATCAGAGCTAAGCTACTCTCATTTTCAAATGTATGAATCAGTTTTGTGTGTACTCATCCCACACCTGTCTGAAGTATTCACTTGGATTAGCACATAATGGCCTTTCATTTTATTTTGATTCAACCTGTTTTTTTTTAATGAGGGAGCTTACATTCCAAGGGGAAGCTTTGTCATTCTGGGGACAAACATCATCCATCTCCATATACTGTGAAATCTCAACTTTAATCCTTATTAATTAAGTTATCATTTTGGATGTTATTTTCTTTTCTAACTAAATGCATTGTAACCCCATCTTCCTTTCATTGCTTAACATCCAAGTTATACAAACTGCTTTGTGTGCAGTTTAAGATAGGTGAGAGCCTCCTTCCCCTAAGAATTCTGCCCATTTAAAAAAAATCCATTTATTGGAACAGAAATCTCTCTTAGCTGTCCCCTTCACCTGTGTATATAATGTTGTGGGGTTTTTTGTACTCTGTTTCCTAGTCACGCTAATTTCTCTAAAGATCTCACTGAATTTTGGAGATCTGAATCTTTCTATCTCCTCTGACTTAAGCTTTTATCCCCAGCCCCTCACCCACCAACCATAGCATGTTTTTAAGGATTTGACTCATGGCACGTGCCTAGGAGATTGAAAAATGCAGAGTACCATATTTGGAATGAGCATCTAAGAAATTATCAAGGACCCTAGCCTCTCACAAAATGAAATAAAGGCTTTCATTAATACTCTTGTCAATAAACTATATGATTCAGTGAAAAAAAAAGTCCATTTATTTTATTGGTGGGAATATAAATTTTGATTTTCTCTTCTCATGATATTTCTTTTACCTTGTGAAATGCCTTAAAGTTTAGTCAAGTCCCCTATGATTATTTCAGATGTAGCTTATTCAAAATGTAAGGGAATACTGTTTGGGGGATCAAAAATCATGATGTGTACACACACACACACACATACACACACATATATCCTAGTAATTAATTTTTGTCTGTATTTAGACATTACTTTAGTTCCCAGTTTTCTCATTTTATCTCTAATATATATGCATATACATACACACACATACATACATATATAGATGTATTCATTCTGACATTCTTTTAAACATATTAACTTTGTCAGGTAGTTAAAATTCGTTTTCATCTTAAGGAGTTATACAGTTATTCCTTCAGATTCTAACACATGGACCTCAACTCCCTGACAATTTCTTAGGCTCTTGATATGTGCTAGGCACTGTAGTAGGTGACTGAGGATACAAAGACAGAAACAAAATCATCTTTGCCCTGAAGGAATGTATTACTTGCTTATTTCCTTTATAAATTGATTTGATTGAATTTACTTCTCAATTGCAGACTGTAATCTGTTTGAGGACAAGAATTATATTTCCCCTTTTAATTTTCTTTATTTCATTTTTAAATTTATTTATCTTCTTCATTTTTGTTTCTGATTGGCTAAGTACATTTTTGTTTACTTAATAAATATTGTTGATTTATATTTGTGAATTTTCTCTTTCCCTCTGCTGCTTTGTTTTGTTTGGATAGGTTTTGGTTTATTTGTTTCTTTTTGTCTTTTGTAACTCTAGAGATCATTAAGTTAGCTTGTATCCCATGAGGAAGTGTGACACATAAGAATATCTCCTGCTTTTGCTGCCAGTTAGGTAGTGATATAGATGCAAAGGTGCTCTAAGGGTTAATATTAAGGGTTGCTTTCTTAATACCTTGAGAGGCCCTCCTGAGTCTGAGAGCATCATAAATTAAACTTCCCCCCTTATCCAGGACCATAAAAATTCCTTGTCACCACCCCATCCTGGGTCATAAAATTTCCCCCTCTCTCCTTTATCTTATGTCACCCATCTTCCTCATTCTATGTCTAAATCTCCAAACCCTATTAGAAACCCTAAAATTACATCACCATCCTACAGGCTGTGTAGCTTTCTGGCTATATGTTTGGTCCTTTTCCTATACCTATCCCTTTGTTTAGCTCCTTGGTAAGTCTCAGGCTTGTATGATTTTGCATTAATAAAACTCCCATTCACTAAAAAGAAGGTGTAATTGAATACTTTGAAAAACCTGAACCAGTTCTCCCAACTCTGAAATTAGCAGTAGGAAAACGCTTAAACAATGGTCTGAACGTGATATCTTACCTTTCACCTTTCTTCATCTTTTTGGCGTTAGTTAGAAGCTTTGGTTTGAGGAAGATTGCCCATGTCTCTGCTGCCAAATGAGGCAATTCTAATGTTCCTCCAAAGTGACCTCACCGCTTCCATCTCCTCCTGTCCTCTCACCTTTCCCTAGATAAATCCTTGCCACTTGTAGGGTGACAATTATGATGATTAACTTCTCTTCAAGAACTAGAAAGAAATATAAATCTCAGAATTTTGCAGCCTTCTCAAGCTTTAGCAGAAGTCTGGTACACTTTTTGGAATGTAAGGTTTTTTACTTAAATTTCTAGAATTTTGAAACTAGTACTATCTTCTTTCAAGACTATTTAGTAAATAAAACCCCAACCTTTAAGCAATGAGTAAGATCCTTTATCCTTCTCTCATGTTTACTTCTTCCCAATTCCAACATATAATCAGAATATCTCTTGATACAAAGGGTTGCATCTCATGTGAAAAATGATATATTTTTTTCCATCTTGGAGACTCCAAGTTCTACCCTGTAGGCTTCTGCTCTAAAGTTCTTCAAAAGGACAATACTGATAATGGTATTGAATTGAATCTTCTGGTCAAACCTGACCCAAACCTGGACTGATTCTATCTTACTCAGTCTTGGGTAGAGACAGATGCTTCTGCCTAGACAGCTCAAGACTGGGAATGGTCTGGTATAGTGGGGTTGGTAGAGAGGTATTTCCTCTATCTAGAGACAGAATGATGGCTGATGGTAGGGTGATATCAGCCCCTGTTGAAAATGTATTATATCAGATTTAAGTGACCTAAGTCTAACACTCAAGATCCTCATTTTAATATAACCCACCTCTCAGTAAATTGACCACTCAGAGTTTATTGGGACCCCTTGGGAACACCTACTATTTGAAAGGCATATAAGTCTGTACCCCCAAATCCCAAACTGAGCCAAATCTGGACTGGCTCCCTTAGGGGAACCCACTTCTGGATTATAACTCCCATGCAATCAATGCATGTCACCAGCTTGTGAGAGAAATGAAACATGGACACACAGCCTAATGCATTTGTCTCTTTCTTTGAACAAACTCTGGTGTCAGAGTCAACACTCAATAGAATATTTTGATAGTTGAAACTTGGGTTAAAGTTATAGAAAGCTAATCATTGGCACATTAGTATTCATCAAACTTCACTTCTTCTTATGTTATCTTCCTTTGCTGTTATTTTTTTCTTCCTTTGATTTGGGGGTAAGATCCATAGACATTTCTTACTCAAGACTGACACACAGAACTAAAACATTTGCTAACACCTAGTTTATAACTAGTTTTATTATTGCTGAAAAATTTTCTTTCTGTGAGCCTTCTGTATGGCATTTCATGCATTAAATGAAGATTCTTTGCTCCTTTAACAACAAAAAGAATTTTTATATGGATAACATATTGAAACATAAAGTTACTTCCTCAAGTATTAGCTTCTTGATTCAATGAACTCTGAATCATTGAAAAATGCTGCATATCTACCACATGATTGAAATTTTATTAGGGACTTGAAAATCACATTCCATGGAACAGAATCACAAGTTGAATATCTAAGTAGTTTGACGGAGTATTGTAATGGGAATCTGAAGCTCTTTCCTGCCCCTACCCCCTTTGCTTAAGTGGCTCCAAGAATGTTCATGTGGAGCCCGTGGTGAGAAGCTTGTTTTTTGGGGGGGAATGGCCACACCTTGTTGCTTTGTCATTAGACAGTGGGTCAAGAGGGCTGACCCAGGAGAAGCCTATATATACACCCTGATGTGACGCTTTGCTTTGGGGCTCACTTTGAGAAGAGTTGTGTGATTTGACCAGATAAGACTCTGGGAATCTGTTGAGCCCCCTGGCTTTGAAGGATCCAGATGTTAATGCTTTCCTCTCTGGTAACT
>CM053596.1:162443136-162489601 GCA_028646575.1 Pseudocheirus occidentalis
GCTAAGTACAGAAGGTATGAAATCTGTCCATTGTTGAAAAGGTATGAACTCCCCTGTTGACTTGGAAGAAGGCTATTGGCTGAGACAGAAGGCCAGTGCTGTATATAAAGAAGAATTTTGGAGAGAGAGGGAGAGAATTGGAATTGGCTCCTCAATGAAGGAAGATTCATGGAGACTGAAGTCAGCTGAGAAAGAGAGGGAGAGAGAGAGTTCCTTTCCCAGTATCTGGAGGCTGACTGAAACATGAATAGGATGGGACTTTGTGGCCTGGCTGATCCTTGAGTTCCAGGCAAGAGAAGTGGTGAAGGGTTTGAGGTGTGCTGAACCCTGTGAACTTCAGTGTGTGCCGAGGATTGCCCTGAGGACTGGACAAGGACCTGGGAGCTAATTATCTCTGAGGACTGGATGAGAGTCTGGCAGCTGGCAGCTCCTGAATCCAGGATTGTTTGGCAGATTCAGGAGGGAGCTGGGACCAGGGAAAAGGATCCAGGGAATCAGAGAGTCTACCCAGAGTCAAAATGAAGAAAAGGCCTCCCCTTGGACTAAACTGAGGTCTGTTGGAAATCAAGAGGTAAAGAGTTTGTGTGGTTTTCTAAAGACTTTATTGGAGACTAAAGTTAATGGTTGCCCCATGAGTGGAACAGCAGTATATTGTGAATTGTTGATTGAATCTTTAAGTGTTAAGCTGGTTTACCTCTTAGGGCAACCAGGTGAATTGATTGATTGAATCTTTAAATATTAAGCTGGTTTCCCCCTTAGGGAAACCAGGTGATTCTTCTTTTGTTCCTTGTTCTAAATATTGTGACTTTCTGTAATAAGATATTATACTGTGAATACTGTACTGAATCTTGATTTGTAATGGAATAAATAGAGTGTTCACTACTACTATGTAATCTGAATCTTAAAAGCTGTTCACAGTAGCATTCTTTTGAGAATCTACTGTTGCCTGGCTTTACAGATGTATACAACAGACATGAGGGTATTTTGAAATCTGCCTCATAGAATACTTCTTGTTTCAAGACATAATTGAAGTATCTTCCATATGATACATGTGGCAGCAGAGCACATAGCAAAATGTCCTTTATTTTAAATCTGGTGTCTTAGTCAGTGGTTAGAAGGGAGTAGGCATGATTCGGGACCTGGAGCTAGTTACGATTCTAGGCAGCTTTGTCCCAACATGAAGACATGGTGACATGATTAAGACTGCTTTAGGGGCATATTATGCTGACATTTGTGTAGAATTGATTAGAAAAGAGAGAGCTTAGAATTTGTTTTGTTTTTTCCTTCTCCCTTAACTCAAATATCACTGAATCTGTGGTTGACAACATGTGGGTTGGTGCCTATAAATAAGTATAGTTACTATGGCTAAACTAGATTAGTGTTTCCACTACTGCATTTCCATTTTTCTCTGATCTTTTACTGACTGTGAGCACTTTCTTTAGCTGAAAGACAGCTTGCAAAATTCCGAGGGTATATATATATATATATATATATGATTCAATCTTTCTACTGAAATTAAAAGTTTTTTTTTAATTTAATGCTATAAAACAACCATATTTTTTCTGAATTTTGCATTACAATCAATAAATAAGCATTTATTAAGTGCTTATAATGTGACCAGCACCTGATAGGTATTGGAGAGAGAAATACAAAAATGTAAGTTTAACAGAGGACACAAAATGCCCACATACAAAGCGTCTCCACATATATGCAGAATAAATGCAAAGCTTTTGAGAGAGGTCACTGGAAATCAGGACATAGGAGAGGCTTAATTTAGAGGATGTAGTTTGAACTGCCTTTACCCCTCCAAAAAAAGCAAAAGATAAAATAATAAAAAGAACCTACTATTTGACAGGTATTTTCCTAAATGCTATTACAAAGAGAATAATGGACCCAAACATTTAGGTTTTTCTTCAGTCATTTTAGTTGTGCCACACTCTTCATGACCCCATTTGGGATTTTTTGGCAAAAATACTGGAGTGGTTTGTCATTTGCTTCTCCAGCTCATTTTACAGATGAGGGAGCTAAAGTAAACAGAATTAAGAGACTTGTCCAGGGTCACACAAATAAGGGTCTAAGGCCAGATTTTTTTGAGGGGGTAAGGCAAGGCAATTGAGGTTAAGTGACTTGCCCAAGGTCACACAGCTAGTAAGTGTCAAGTGTCTGAGGCTGCATTTGAATTCAGGTCCTCTTGACTCCAGAGCCAGTGCTCTCTTCACTGCACCACTTAGCTGTCCCTCAGATTTGAGCTCAAGAAGATGAGTCTTCCTGACTCAAAAAACCCAGCATTATATTTGCTGTGCCACCTAGCTGCCCAACACTTCAGCAGCTGCAGTCTAATGGGATAAATAGCAGGAATACAGAGAATCGAATAAAAAACAGAAAAAGTATTTATATGGAGGGTTGAGCATTAACAACTGGGAGATCTTGATGGTTCTTTCATAGGTGGCACTGAAGCAAAACCTAGCAAGAAGCCAAGGATTCCATAAAGGTGATGTGAAGACAGAATGTATTTTAGGCACAAGGGACAGGTATGATACATGTTATCAAATACTGTTGAGAGGGAATGGCAAGTACACTAGTTTAGTTGTGACACAGAGTGCCTGAAGGAGAGAACTATGTAATAAGCATGGAAAGGAATGTTGGAACCAGATAGTGAAAATCTTTATGAGCGACCAAATGAACCAACCTATATAAAGTGCTTTACAAATCTTACAGACTCTAGCTCTTATTATCACAAGCTTTAAATGTCAAATAGAGGAAAATTTTATCATAGAAGCAAGAGGGAATTACTGAACTTTATTTTTAAAAGAGCAGAAATGTACATGACATAGGAGATAAAAGACCCAGGAAAATAATTTCCATCTATGTGTGGTTTTTAGGAGAAAAACATTTCCATTTTGGAAATATTGACTTTAAGATGTCTTTGTGCTGTCCACTAGGAGATGTCTAATAGGTATTTGGTGATATAGTACTATACTTAAGGGTAAAGGCTGACTCTGGTTGTATAGATTTGATCTTCTTATGCATAGAGAGGATAGTTAAAGCAATGGAAATTGATGAAATCATCAAAGCAGTTATGCTGAAAGACAACTACAGAATTATGTTAAAGACCAACAACTCTGAAAAACTCTCATCAGTATAATTACAACCATTATTCCATTGGTCTGATGATGAAATATGCTACTATACTCCTGAGAGAGAGGTGAAGAACTCTGTAGAATGTGTTTGACATGACATGAATAGGGCCAGGAAAAGGAGATTCAAGTGAAGAAGGAAATATAGAGTCAATTTTTTTAAACTTCTGTTTATTTTTAGTTTAGATCATTCATTGCCATGAGATTTTGATTTATAAATTTTCTCCCCATCTTTCCCCTATCCACAATCCCCAAAACAGCAATCCTACTGTATAACCCCTGCCCCAGTCTGTTCTCTCCTATATCCTCCCCCATCACCTCTCTGATTTTCCAGTAGGGCAAGATGGATCTCCCTACCCCAGTACCTGTATATTTCCCTCTTTCCTTTTCCACCCCCCCAACTTGTTCTATTCTCCACTTTCTCCCTGTCCCTTTACAAAAGTGTGTGCTTCTAATAACCCTCACCTCCATTCACCACACTCTCATCCCCTTCCCCCTACTTTCCTATAGGCCAAGATACCCAGTTTAGAGTGTATGTCATTCTTTCCCTAAGCCAACTTCAATGAGAATAAGGTTCATCCCTTCCCTTTTACCTTCCTGTTCTTCCACTCTATTTTAACAATTATCCCTTGCTTCTTCTATATGAGAGGATTAACCCCATTCTGTCTCTTCCTGTCTTCTCTCATACTATTCCTCTCCCACCACTCAATTTTAAAATATTATCCCATCCTATTCAATTGATCCTGTGCCCTCTGTCTATGTACACATATAAACACACACATATGTATTCATACACATATATAACCTCCTTTATAGACATATATGTATGCATATGTATATATATGCATGTACATTTATATTCCCTTCAACTACCCTCATATTAAGAATAATTTCATAAGTTACAGTTATCATTTTTCCATGTAAATAGTTCAACTTTAATAAGTTCCTTATTATTTCTTTTCCATGTTTACCTTCTCATGCTTCTTGTATTTGAATGTCAAATTTTCTATTTATTTCTGTTTTTTTCATCAAGAATGCTTGAAAGTCCTCCCCCTCATTGAATGACTATATTTCCCCCTGGAACATTATACTCAATTTTGCTGGGTAGGTGATTCTTGGCTTTAATCCTAGCTCCGTTGATCTCTGGAGTATCATGTTCCAGGCCCTTAGATCACTTAATGTAGAAGCTGCTAGAACCTGGGTTATCCTGATTGTGTTTCCACAGTATTAAAATAGTTTCTTCTTGGCAGCTTGTAATATTTTCTCCTTGACCTGAAGACTCTGGAACCTCGATCTAACATTCCTAGGAGTTTTCTTTTGGGGATCTTTTTCAAGAGGTGATTGGTGAATTCTTACAAGTTCTATTTTGCCCTCAGGTTCTAAAATATCAGGGAAATTTTCCTTAAGAATTGCTTAAAGGATGCCTTCTAGGTTCTTTCTTTTATCATGGATTTCAGGTAGTCCAATAATTTTTAAATTGTCTCTCCTGGATCTATTTTCCAGGTCAGTGTTTTTTTCAAGATCTTTCACATTGCCTTCTGTTCTGTCAATTGTTTGGATTTGTTTAATAGTACCTTGATTTCTCAAAAGCTTATTTGCTTCCATTTGCTCCACTCTAATTCTGAAGGAATTATTGTCTTCAGAAAGCTTTTGAGATACTTTTTTCCATCTGGCAAATTTGACTTTTTAAAACATTCTTCTCTTCATTGGCTTTTTGGGCCTCTTTTGCCATTTGAGTTAATCTATTTTTAAGGTGTTATTTTTTTCAGTCAGGTTGTTGACTACCTTTACATGATTTTCTTGCATCATTCTCATTTCTCTTCCCAAATTTTCTCCACTTCTTTTATTTGGTTTTCATAATTCTTTTAAAGCTGCTATATGGTTTGTAACCAGTTTACATTTTTCTCAGAAACTTTTGGTGTGGGAGTTCTGACTGTGTTGTCTTCCTCCCGTTCCATGCTTTAATCCATTTTTTTCCCCAAAAAAGAAATTTAAAGTTGCATTGCTGGGTTTGCTATGATGCCTTTGCCTACTCATGTTGCATGTCAATTACTTGACTTTTAGTTTCAGCAGAACTTTGCTTTCATAGGGGAGACCACTGTCCCAATTTTCTGGGGTTTTTGCAGCTGCCAGAGCTATTAGGAAGCTACCTTTTCTGCAGCCCCCACCAGTTTTGGCTCACTGAAAATGTACCTCAGGACTACCACCCAAGACCCACCATCCCGATCCAGGCAGGTCAAGGCAAGAGATGTTAACCTCTGAATGATTGCTTGGTCCCCCTGAAATCTGTAGGCCTGGAGCTCCTGAAGCAGCCACATGTAGAAGGCTGCCGGGTCACCACTTCAGCAGTTTCTAGCCCTGGGGTAGTCTGATGGACCCTCTCCCCCAAATTTATCTAAATTCCACTGACCTTTCACTTAATTATTGTTTCTTATGGGTTGGTAATTCTGGAAAAAGCCACAGCTGCTGGTGATTCACACTCTAGCTGTGGCTTGTTCCGGCAGCTCTAGGGCTCCAGCCCTAGGTTCATGTGGTGCTGGTCTGGGTTCCCAGCATGCTGCAATGAACCCATTCCCATCTGCCTGCCAGGCTGCCTTCAGTGGGAGTGTCGTTACGCTGTCATTTTGTGAATTGTGGACCTTTAAAATTTGTTTAGAGTCATATTTTATAGGTTTTTGAAGTCATTATGGGGAGAGCTGAGTTTTGCTGCTTCTCTGCCACCATCTTGATTCTTCCCCCTACAGTCAAAATTTTTAATTAAAAGAGAAGAAGGAAAGAACCCCTGTATAAATATTTACAGCAATAATTGTTGCAGCAAAGCAACTGAGTTGTTATTAAATAAATCATGTATATAAACATAGTGATAAAATCAGATTTTCTAATTCTTTGCAGAAATGAGATTTACTAAAGGTGCAGAATGAACCATTTATTTTCAGGTCTGATCAGTTTGTGGTTTTGTTTTATTTAATACAAAGAAGTGCTTCTTATTTTAATTATTTGGTGGGAGAAGAGTTATGGGAATAGTTATAGTGATGGAAAAAAAAGAATAGAAGAAAAATAGTGTCAATGAAGCATTTCATAAATATACAGAAGAGAGAAGGAAAGTTCAGAAGGACACCTAGAAAAGTATGGCAATGTTGCTACTACAATGTTTGATTTAATAGCTGTTTGTTTGTTTATTTTCCTAATATATAAACAAATGAATCACAACTTCAAATAGAAGTCATTTCTAAATTTTTATTTGTCTTTTTTTTCTATTTGGAAATGTTCATGGTTGTTGATGTTGGCCAATTTAATATAAAAATAATGTTTTTAAATCGTTGAAAAGAGAGGAAAGAGCCCAAGACACGGATAATAACTTGGGAGGGCACAGAAGGGTTACAGGACTGGTGGTCACAAATAATATCCCATAAGTTTTAGCTATAGATAAGAACAAATAATAGGAATTAGGATGACTATAGTACTTTATTGCTTTTGAAAAATGGTCTCTCGTTAGTAATACTATTAGATGATACAATGGGCATTTTCAGCTATTTTTTCTTGAAAGAGATTATAGGGATGGTGATGTCTGTGAAATCTGGTAACATCCCTCCTCCCTCAGTGTTTTCTGCTTTGAGAAAGGACATAGGCTGACATCTTAGCAGCCTCTCTGATATAAAATACTGGCTAGGGCCAGCTAATCCTCATGATTTTCTCTTATTCATGGATCTGAGTGAAATGATTACAAGTGAGAATAACGTCCTGATTTGCAAGTCACAGTGGAAGCATTTATGTGCTTCTGCTTGGTCCATGAGTTATTCATGGACCTCTAGGTCATTCTCTACAATCTTGTCAATCTTATAGGAACTAAGTCTCTAACTTTAGACCACAAGAGCCCCTATGAGAAAATGAAGTCAATGATATTTTATACAACTATAGCTTTTAAAAGGCATAGGTTTTATGATATATCTCCTGCTTAAAAGTAATCATCAGACTATGATTATTGTATCTTACAACCTTCATCAACAGTCTAGTACGCTATTAACAATGCTGATTTTCAGGAAAAGACAACTACTATTGTCAAGGGGTGAGGACAGATACAGACATGGTGTTACTTCAACATTTTAGGGAAAAAAATAGAGGAGAATCAGAGTACATTTAATTTATTTCTACTAACTCTTTGTGACTAACCCTGCTACTTAACGAGACTCATCCTGGTTTGTTTTCTACATACATGCATGGGTCCTTGTCAGTCTATGCAGTTTTAATGCACAAATTAAGATCTATAGTAATAGATCTTAAACTATATTTTAACACCGTAATTATCAAACTATCTAGTATTGGCTAAGAAATAGAGAGATAGTTCAGTGGAACAGAGTAGACAAAATTTACAGCAGTAAAAAGGTATAATAACCTTCAGTTTGGGAGATGAGAATTCATCATTTATTAAAAGTTGATGGGAAAGCCAGAAATATATCTGGAAGGAAATTGGTCATAGACTATACCTTATACCATTTACCAAGATAAGGTCAAAATGGATACAAGAGGGGCAGCTAGGTGGCACAGTGAATAGAGCACTGGCCTTGGAGTCAGGAGGACCTGAGTTCAAATCCGACCTCAGACACTTAACCCAAAAACTAGCCATGTGACCTTGGGCAAATCACTTAACCCCAACTGCTGTCCAAAAAGCAAAAAGAAAAAAAAATGGATACAAGACCTAGATATAAGGAGAGATCTTGCAAGAAAATTTGAATAACATGGGAGAGAGAAGGAGGGGGAGAGGGAGAAATATTTAGTATACATGTAGAAATCAATGACTGATATTATGTACTCACAGTATATGCATGTTTGGGTGTGCATGGGGTGGGAGACAGCGAATTAGAAAAATAACATCCCACACAATGGCAATCAAAGTGATGCCCTTTGTTATAGTTTTGTGATTACAAATCCAAAGGTTAAGATTATACTAAAGTTATAAACCATTCCAAGCAAGCACAGTGATATTTATATGACAAAGGGAAAAGGAAAATTAAAATTAAATTATATCTGCCTAAAGGGGGAAAATGATAGAAGCTTATCCTCCTTCAAAGCTACATCTATAATTTAGAATGCCAGTTCAGATGCACATAAGAATGGATTTCCTTCTCCCAGTTACCTAGTGGGTGTAATAGTGTGATTAAGATCTACTCTGATTATGTTATCAAAATGTTTGCCTTGCAATGCTTTAATTTCACTTTTCAACAGTAAAAAAGATAAATACACAGATACTAATTCTAGATCAAGACTCCTAATTCAGGTCTGTGGCAGAGACTTATGATTAAAAGAACAACAAAAAGCAGCATTTGTTAATTTACAGGTTCTAAAGATACAGAGCTAAAATGGCAGCCTGTCCTGCAAAGATCCTGTGCTATTGGGATTAAAGAATTGGGTCAAATATTTTATATTCCTGGAATGAAATCAGCACCTGAGTTTCCCAGAGGACAATGAGGCATTTTTCAGTGTGCCAAAGGGAGGAAGTACATATACTTTCTGTACTTTAAAGAAATACCATATAGAAGACACTTGTAGAAACCCTGCCTATTGATTGGGCAACATGATAACTGACATAATTTTCCCTTAAAGAAGTAGTCCAACTATTTTATTCAACTGATTTCCAGGTATTCTCTGTCACAAATAACTTACTAGAATTTAGTTTAACACTTTTATTGGGTCATGATTTTTCTTAAGTATAGAAGGACCTCTAATGATATAGGTTCCCAAACCCCTTCACTGGCCATGTTAATCCCAGACTCTTGTCAGTTTTCCCCATGAATCCTCCTTAGGAGGCTCTTCCAAATGAACTATAGGCCATTTATATTTAAACAATATTTTTCCCTACCATAATTAAACTTTGTTCCTTAGGTGATCTTTGAAACAACTAGGCCATATAATAAAATAGGCTAAATGACAATGGCATAGTAAATAGTGACTTTGGAGCCCAGAGACTAAGTTTCTACCCCAACTGCATCTCTGACTTTCTATATTATCTTGGGATACTATCAAATGAGCAGGTAGGACAAGATATCCTCTAAGGTTCTATCCAGCCCTAACTTTTCATATTCTATGATTAAGAGAATTAAAATAAGTTTAAAAGGGCTTGCCCTCTCTTGTATATCTCAGACTATGAAAGCAACCTTGTTATATACTTAGTCTCTACAATGACCTAGACATTTTTTCTTCTTCATGAGGGGAGGGGAAAAAAAAACCATGCAAATCAAATGTAACCCGCACATCTCACACATATTTATGACTTTCTTTAATTATATCCTCTCATCATCTTACCATCTGGACATTTCCCCACAGAGCCAACCCTCACAAAGCTATTATCCAAACACATTTGCCATTTTCTTTAACTCTTCACAAAATCATTGTACACTTTTCACCTGGTAATTTTAGCCTTATATCAATGGTGATTCTGTTAGGGTTGCAATAGACTTTCAGTCAAAAATAGGACTAACTTTGAAGCACCGTTCCTAAAATAAAACCACAGAAACATTATTTATTTCCTTCTTTGGCAAAGACAATACCCTGTAACAAATTCATAGAGCAAATATGGATATTCAGAAGAGGCTGCCAAGGGCCATTTACAGCATATGTTGCATACTCAGGGGCAGTATGTTAACCTGAATCCTTAACTAATTGTGCTGTACTGATTAAGAGAACCTTTTAAAAGAAGATTTCCAAAAAATGATTTAGCAAAAGAAGTTGCATTTAATTTCTAAAATTCCCCTTATATAAATTACTCATCCACCCTCCCCAAACTACTCCTTATATTATTAGCTTGCTCACAATGGAAGCATAGTTTTGAAACTGTCTTGTCAATAATTTAAAAACTGACAGACAGATAGATTAGATACACATACACATGGACATATACTTGTAGATTAAATATGTTTTTGGCCTGAAAAGTTTAGGACCAAAAACTAATTGACCTTAGTTTTCCATTCTACTTTTCATGTGCAGACACATCTAATGTTTCTCCAAAACTATATATGACAGGATAAAGAACAGAAACAAAGTAGCTTGTATTTCTTTTATTTCCACATCACTTTTTGGATTTGAGTCTAATATCTACTTTTTTTTAAAGTTCATCATTTTTTTTTACACTGAGTACACAGATCCATATTTTGTGAGATCTTGAACTAAGTATTAAACATTAGTGTTTCTCCATTTTGCTGAAGGGCAAGAAGAAAAGGAGCATGAAGTGATCCCAACTACTCCCAATAAAAGCACACGCTAAATATGTTTTATTCTGGCATCTACTCTGACTATGTAGGTGGGTGAATACAGTATAAAATGGTAGGTGCAGTAGATTCTGCTTTTTTCATCTTGCTGGACTAGACTGAATATTTCAGTCCAACCCTTAGCCATATTCTATTTTAATTCACTAGAACAATATAGGAATATATATCACCTGATTTACATTTTTTTAAACCATCTTTTCCCTCAAATAGAATAAAGTCAAAAGAGGAAAGAGAAAGTAATGGGGAAGAAAATGTTTTTACAGTAAATATGTGCAAGTACAAGACTATATGTGTGTGTGATTGAAATTCTATTCCAGTGCCTCATTGTTTTGTGTACGTGACCCTGGCATTTATAAGCCATGAAATATATTTCAAGGTCAGATAAATCATATAAAAATGAAAATATCTTATTTACTGGATTGTATAATTTGCCATCCTAGGACCACCAACTAGTTTAGTCTTATTACCACAAGGTTAGTTAGAAGGTGACAATTGATTTGGACCATATTAATAAAGTAGTGACTGTGGTGTCACCCAGGTAGTTTGAGTTCTCTCCCTAGAGGGGCTATGACCTAACTATGAGGGGCAGGTGATCACCAGTGGAAGGGTGAGAAAAGAAGCTGGATCTCACCTTTCCTGTAGTAGCCATTCCCATCTCCAACACAACCTGTCCTCAGCACAAACACAAGGAATAATAACCCTTCTTCAGTTATGCAATCAAGTAAGTATCTTCTATACATAGTAGTTTTACATGTGCCACTGGGAACATTCAAGGTTCTCAGAAATAGAGATTGTTGAATAATGATGGCAAATATGAATCTGCAAGTGGCTCTGAGTAACAAGTATTTTTTATGACAAGAAGATCATGATTTTTTCTCTTATCCTTGGGGTTAGATCGTATGTTGCCAATGAGTAAAATATTATGTTCCAAGTACTGAGATCTGACCAATTTGCAATCATGCAAGTCTATGTGTAAATTGATAGTGGGACCTAACTGAGAAGAAAATACCAATTAAGGTTATATGAAAATATCATATATTATGAGAGGAAAAATATTAAATTACTTGTACTGAATTTTTAAAAATCTGAATTGCTAAACTCACTGTTTAATGCAAAACTGCTTTCCACAATTGACATTTTAAAAGATCTTTTCAGTATTTGTTAAGGGAGACTTTCTTCTGCAGTGGTCTCCTTCATGTACTAGTACTTCACTCCAGTAAAAGTGGAGTGCTAACTGATCCCAACATATGATAATGCTTCCATGCCTTTGAAGAAAGCAGTCTCTATGTCTGGAACACATTCTGTCCTCACTTATTTCTGGCAAAATTCCAAGCTTAATTCAAGGTATAACTTATACTAATTTTCTTATATATAAACATGCAGAGAGTGTGGATTGACAATGTTCCCACCACTAGGCAAACCATGACCAGGTTATATGTATATTTTTGTTTCTCCCTGGGTCTTTTTTCTGATACTCCAAAATTTTATTCTTTCTTAATGGTAAATAATTACTTTGAATAATTTGGATACCAGCAAAATTGTGCCACCCTCTCCCATTTCCAGTAGAATGTAAGCTCTTTTAGAATGCTAGTTGTTCCACTTTTGGTATTTGTATCCAAGCGTCTGGCACAGCACCATACATGTAAGTTCTTAATAACCCCAAGTTAATATGTGATGAATTAAACCCAGAGATACCACTACTTGGTATATTACTCACAAAGGGGTCAAATAAATAGGGGAAAATATGTTTCCAAAAATATTTATAGCAACCCTTTTTATTGTAGCAAAGAAATGTCAACAAAGTGGAATCCCATCAACTGGAATTTGACTGAATAAATGATGCTATCTCAACTTAATGGAATATTGTTTTGCCAACAAAATGAGAACAGGGACAGATTCAAGGACACATGGAATGGATTTTAGGAATTGAGCCTGAATGAAATGAACAGAATCAGGAGAAAAATCATATTATTCTAAAGGAAAACAAATTTGAAAAACATTAGAACTGTAATCAATGCAATAACAAATCACAACCTCCAAAGAATGGTCTTGAAGCATATATTTTATGGCAGAGAGGAAATAGAACATGAGTCAAGAAGGGGACATTAAATATAGTTTTATGCTTTCTAATATGAGAAATTTTCTGTTTTACTATAACTGTTTATTATAATAAAAGGCTTTCATGGGTGCACGGTGGACTAGGAGTGACAATGATACAAAAAACTGTCAATGAAATATTTTAAAAATCTATTTTATTTATTTGTTGTTTAATAGTATTTTATTTTTCCCTAGTTACATGTTGAGAAAATTTTTAGTGCTCATTTTGAGTTTCAACTTTTCCTCCCTTCCTCCCTTCTCTCCTGCATTCTGAAAATGTTAGGCCATTTGATAGCATTTATACATTTGCTGTCATATAAAACTATTTCTGTATTAGTCACAGTTATAAAAGAAGAAACAGCAAAAGAAAAAAAGCACAAGAAATAATAAAGTGAAAAAAATGTTTTGATCTGCATTTAGAGTTCATCAGTTCCTTGTCTAGATATTGATCTATCCACATCTTGTACTTGTCTTAAGTGATTGTGTTACTGAGAAGAGCTGAGTCATTCAAAGTTGATCATCATACAATATTGCTGATACTGTTACAACATTCTTGCTCATTTCACTTTGCATCAGTTCATACAAGTCTTTCCAGGATTTTCTGAAATCTGTCTTTCATCACTTCTTATTGCCTAATAGAATTCCATTACATTTATATACTACAACTTGTTCAATCATTCCCAAATTATGGGAATCTCCTTAATTTCCAATATTTTGCCACCATGAAAAGGGCTGCTATAAATATTTTTGTATCTGTAAGTCCCTTTCCCTTTTTAAAGATCTTTTTGCAATATAGATCTAGTAGTGGTTTGAATTTATTTTTAAAATCAAGGTCTAACTAATAGAGATTCACATTTTGATAAACAATAATATTTTTTTTCTTCTTTATCCATGGAAATGGTCCTGTTTGTCAAATTCATTATGAAAAAATTTGGAAAATCTAGAAAGTGAAAATCTGGTAAAAAAAATAACTTCTGTACAAATTATCTAAATGAAAATATAGTCTCAGATTTGAAAATATAAGGCACAAAAGCTACGAAAGGTCACTAGGTCCATCCTCCTCATTTTACAGATCAAGAGTCTGAGACACAGAAAGACTAACTTTCCCATGGTTGCAACAGTAGTAGATGTCTGAGGTAGGATTTGAACTCTAGTCTTTCTGACTCCGTGTCCTTTGCCTTCTCTATGTTGCTTTAACTAGTAACAGATATTCTCATTCAGATCTTAACAAAGGACAAGAATGTCAAAGTTATGTGACAAGAAAGGAAGAGAGGAAGTTGGCACAAAAAAGTAAGAGTAGTGTGGATGAAACAAGTATTCTCAAAAATGAGGAATTATACTAAAGAGGAAGATGGAGCAAGGGAATTATCCCATGACAAACAGATACATATAATGAGGAGGAAGGAAGAAGGTGCTGTTTACCGAATAAAGACTGAATGGATGAGACATAATCACTAGCTCAAAATTAAGATAAAAAAGTGTGTGGGAAAGGGTAAATAAAGATGTATGGAGGTGGAATGTAGAAGTTCCCTACTGCTAATTACAGTTCTTAATTTTAGTTTTTCCTTGGAATTAAGGAGGTTATGACCTCCGTTCAAAACTAATGGGAACAATAGCTAATGGCAGTTTTAGAGGTAAATGTAATGGGATAAATAAAAACCAAGTTAAAAGAAGAAATGATTTAATTGAAAGGGAAAGTGCTTCTCACTAACCTTTAAAAACAAAAACAATGGCCCTTCTGAATTGAGTAGGCACCATTAAAATACATAGGTCCCTTATTCTTTCATCTAGTTTTCTGTAAATGAGAGGGAAGCACACAGAAGCACTGTAGCCTGAGGGAACGAATTTTAATAAGGTTCTAAGAAGAATAAAGTATCCCTTTGATACATTTTAAATTCTAATTTATCTTAAAGTTGTTCATCTCCTATCATTGAATTTGGTGTTATTGGCTGTAGTTTGAGTAAGTACTCTGACTTCCTAATAACTCATCAAAATATCTCAATATAAGACTGAAAATGATTCATTTTTTTAAGCTGAAATAATAAAATAAAGAAGCAAAAATTCAAGAAAACAGAGGGACTCCAAGGCAAAAGTCAGTATAATGATTTTATGCTTTAGGGTACTTCATGAAGCATAGCTCTCTTTATCCCTGAGCATGCCTAGCATTTTTAAAATGAGACTTTGAACCAGAATTTATTTCTGAATAAAATTCCCATATATTTTGATTTATAAAAAACATACAAGAGCATCAGTTATCCTTTTCTATCCCCTATCTTCTATTATGTTGCCCCTCTGGCATTCCCACTCTATAATTAATTTTCAATCTCACATTATCTACTGGCATTTCTACTGCATAGGCACATGTACGTGTCTCCCATAACCTTAAAAGTCCCTCACTTAAACCTTTTCCCAGTATCATCCCATATATCTTCAGCCATTTCTGGTAATAGGTACTTCAATTATCTTTTCTCTCATTCTTTTCTTAACCCCTTACCATCTAAAAGTCTTTTCTCAATCTTATTCTCAACCTCTTTGCAGCCTTTAACACTTTATCAACTTCTCCCTGCTACTTTCTTCTCTATAGTTTTATATAATATCACTTTCTTTTGGTTCTCAGACTGACACCTCTTCAGTTTCTTTTGCAAGATCCTCATCCAGATCACACAATCTAGCTGCAAATATCCTATGGGGTTCTCTTGTGGGCTTTTTCATACTATACCATGACACTTAGTGATCACATTGGCTCCCAAGGATGTAATTGTGAATTCTATACTAATGATTCTTAAATCTACCTATTTTATTCTAATCCATTCTGTAGATATCCAGTCTCAATCTTCAACTGCCTCTCACACATCTTAAACTGAATGTCCAGTAGACATTTTAAATTCAACATGTATAAAATTCCACTCATTATCTTTCTCCCAAAGAACTTTCCTCCTGACCTTCCCTATTATTGTAAAAGACTATACCATCCTCCCATTATCACAGGCTCACAACTTAGCTGTCATTTTTGATTCCTCCCTATGTCTCACTCCCAATCCAATATCCAATTTGTGGCCAAAATCTATCAATTTAACCTTTGTAGTATCTCTCAAATATTCCCCCTTCTTTCCTCTGACACTGCCACCACTCTGGTGCAGGTCTTTACACCTGAACTATTGCAATAGCTCCTGGGTGGATATGCCTATGTCAAGTCTCTCCTACCTCTAATCCAGCCTTCATTAAGCCAGCAAAGATATTTTCCTAAAGCTAAGATCCAACCATGTCTCTCCTCCTCCTCAATAAACTCCAGAAGCTCCCTTTTACTTACAGGAATAAATACAAAATTCTCTGTTTTGTGTATGTATTTTAAAGTCTCTCATAACCTGTCCTCCAACTGTCTTTTAATTCTGCTTATTCATTAATGGCTTGACATGTACACTTAGATCCCCTCTTTAGTATTCCAAAAATAAAACACTCACTGTATCTCTTACCTCCAACTATTTTCTTTGGCTATTCCTCATCCTTGAAATGCTCTCCTTCTTCATCTCCACTTACTAGCTTCCTTGGCTAAGTAAGTACCAACTAAAATCCCCTTTTCTAAAAGAATCCTTTCCCAATCCTTCTTAATTCAAGTGTCTTCTCTCTCTTATTTTCTATTTATCCTATATATTCCTTGTTTTTATACTAGTTTTCTTTCTCATTAGATTAAGAACATCTTGAGGACAAGTATTATTACTTTTTTGCCTTTTTTTTTTTACTGAGCTTAGCATGGTACCTGGAATATAATAGGAATTTAATATTTATTGAATGACTACCCTTAAAATTAAACCCCTAATGAAGAGCTAGTTGGTTGATTCCATTTATTCAGCATTCCATTCATTCAACAAACAATTGATAAATACTTACTAAGTAGAAAACTCTATTCTAGGTGCTATAGATACGAGGATCTCATATGCTATTAGGAAAAATCAATGTGAACATAAATAAGTAAATACAATATAAATATAAAATGAATGCCAAACATTTACTCCAGGTAGGGAGGGGAAAGCACTAGTTGCTTGTGAGAACCAGAATAGGTCTTCTAAAAGATGTTGCATTCTAGGTAAGATTGGAAAGAAGGAAGCAGAATTGAGGCAGAGGGGAGGAGCTTTGGATACAAAGTCAAGGAGAAGGGAGGTGACAGATCCAGATCCACTATCTGGAAATAGAGTGGAAATGTAGGCTGTAGGCCTATTGTGAATAGTTTTTAAATGCCCAAGTAGGAGAGATTCCTAGTAACAAGAGAGAGTCACTGAATTTTAAAGCAGTAGTGGCATAGTCAAAGTTCTTCATTAGGAATACCATTTTAGCAGTTATGTAACGAGAAAAACAAATTTTATAAGATTTACTTATTTATTTAAAGACCCTACATTAATCCTTTGCATTTCCTTAGTATTTTTACCTTCTTCAAGTGAATTTTTGCCTCTATACACTAATTTTTATTCTCATAACAATCCTACATTTTATTTAGGTTGGGAAGATGTAATGATACTGAGATTTGAAGATCTTCCATGCCCCTTGAACTTGCTGACGTAGCAGGAAGAAGTGGAGCAAGAGAATGCAGAACCAAGCTACTGTCCATGCTAGTGACTGAAAGCAGCAGCAGCAGCAGTGGCAGCAGCTGCAGCTGTGCAAACTCCTTTCTTTTTGAGCCATCCAGAATCTCTGCTGAGGGCTCTTGCTGAGAACTTCCAGGGACGAGAACTGTGGAGGGGTCAGAGCTGCTGGGAGCAAGCTGCCTGGATGCTGAGCAGTTGCTGCAAGTGATGAGAGGAGGATCTTTACTTGAGGTCACCTGTCCTGTTTTGAAGGCTTGAAAATGTGGGTATTTACTACTTTAACTACATGTGCCAACTTCATAACTACTGTGCTGGCTTTGACGTTCAGGTTTTAGGACTCAGTGTTCTGGTACATGAATAAATGCTTTGACTATATTTCTCATGTAGAGAGCCTGTTACATTTTGTGATTAATAACCATATCAGCATACATATTGTTACTGTAGGCATTGTGAATGCTGCACTGCTGATACAAAAGATAAAGAAATAAATTAGCATTTTCCATTATTATTATATCCTACATAGAATGGCTATAACATTATTTCTGTGAAATTCAGAAGTCTATTTTCTT
Organism: Pseudocheirus occidentalis; assembly: GCA_028646575.1. Taxonomy (NCBI): domain Eukaryota; kingdom Metazoa; phylum Chordata; class Mammalia; order Diprotodontia; family Pseudocheiridae; genus Pseudocheirus; species Pseudocheirus occidentalis. Next base: position 162,460,782 of record CM053596.1, read on the forward strand.
TACAAGTGATGAGTAGATGGGTAGATGAGTCCATGAATAGAATCATGGAGAAGTTCCCAGAGGAGTAGAAAAAAGATGGAAGTTAAAAAGTTTGGATGTTTTCTTGGTGGTAGAAACAGCAATGCGTCATGGATATTTTGAGAAAGCAAATTTTTCTTCAGTATCCCTTATATCTAGTCTTTCCCATCTCTTTCTAAGTATAAGGGAAAACAATTCTACTTTTAGGAAGTACTTCACTCTGACAAATTTTTCTTCTCCTTTCCCTATCCCACTAAATGCAATTTTTTTATCTGCCTTCAGGCTCTATGTATATTTTGTATATATAAACACACATAATTAGTATATTGTTTAAGAAAAAAGGTGATTGTTAGATAATTTCAACCAATGTAAAAATTTTTTCTGTGTTATAGATGAGCTGATTATTTAGAAAATATTTTATTGGTTAGCCAATTATCCAAATAGTCACCTAATCAAATTCTCAATTTCTGTTTTTTAAAAATTTTACTCACATTTTAAAACTAAGAATTTTCTGCTTCATTATTATATTTGATGTTTGTTCCTATCACATGATTTAGCCTTTGTCTTAGTAAGCTTTTCAGTTCCTGATGTTTTATATATATATATATATATATATACATATATATACATATACCTATATAGTTACTAATGAATATTGAATGTGGTTGTAGATATGAGAAAGTTTAAAATAAAAAGTGAAATAAAGGGGAATTTCTGTTAATATTAAAAATATGACTAGAAATATCTTGTGGTTCATCTTATTTTTTAAAATGCCTTTAAACTTCAGAAAGATAAAAAGTTGACTGTACTCTGGTGTTTTGCACTTAATTAAATGTGTTAAGTTTCCATATTCAAACAGCTAGGTGTTTATGAAAGAAACTGCTATAATTAATCAAAAACTGTGCCCAATGATCCAGTTACAAATCAGGAACATTTATCTCACTGTTTCTTCTTCCCTCTCTTCACTGAAGGTGAATTGAAAGGGGAAAAAGATACTCACAAAGCACATCAGCTGAAAATAATTGAGAAATAATGAATGTGCAGTAATTCAGATTCTTGGGAGTGGGGGTGAGGTCCATTTAAAATACACTTTCTACTTACAAATTCTAAACATTTGGATGGGGAAAATATATTAATTATTTCACATATACTCAGGTGACAGTTCTAAATGTAATTAAAAGAGATAATAACTATGGTGTGATTTGACAGTCAATGAAAGTTAGGGATGACCCCAAATTTCTTTCTTATGGACCCACTAAGATCCCTCAGACTATATTTTCAGGCATTCCATTTGCTTCATGAATTTGGTGAACACAATAACAAGTTAATTCTAATCAGGAAGGGGCTAATCACTAAAACGTTATCAGGTTCTAACAAGAAGCCCATAAGGCTGATACATCAATAACTTAGATTAACAATGTTAATGGATAAAGAACCAACTCAAGTATTAACTAGAAGGAAAATAATAGGACTGTTATAGTTTAGGAATCTCAGAGCTCTTTCAATAATCCCTAAGCTTTTACATAAAATGATATTCCATCTTTTTATTTTGATATTATATCAGTGGTGCTATATGCTTAGGGTTTATGGAATATCAGTCTCCAAAAAAACCAAATTGTGAATTACAATAGGTTGCAGAATATTATCAATTTCTATATGAGAAGCAGAGTGAAAGAAATCATAAAAATGATATAACTAGAAAATGTTATGGTTTATGTAAAAAAAAATAAGTGAAGGATATTAGTTTAATCTCCCAAACTGCATTGCCTCTATTTAGGGACTTAAAAAGAAGCCCTGATCCTTAGTTGACCCATAAGTCCTAAGTGTCCATAAAGAGATTTCAGGGAGTCCATGGACTTGGATGGGATATGTAAATATGTAGACATAGACAGAGATATATGTATCTTTATTCTCACTAAGTTCTAACTGAAGTTTACCATATTCTTTTAATTATGTAGAAGCATTTCTGAGAGAAATATACCATAGACATCTCACTGGAGTGGCAACGGGGTTTATGACCCAAAGAAGGTAGCAGCCCTTTGAGGTTTCTAAGCAAAGCCTACATGATCTCTTAGTAAGTTTGTCATACTGAGGATTCCTTTGTTGTATTGGGTTAGATGGCAACTGAGAGTCCTTTCAATTTTCCACTTTGTGATTGGCAGAAAGGTAGTCTGTAGGAAATGTCTATATAGATGAAATCAAGTGAAAGTGAAATACTGAAGCATATGAGCTCTAAGGTTTCTTCCAGTTCTAAATTCTGGGCTTCTATTGGGGGTGGGGAGAAGGGATTTGGGAGAACCAGTGGCCTTAAGGTTTCATGTGGTCCTTGAAGTCACAGGGTCACACTTGAGGATGTGGAGGGCCACATGTGGCCTCAGGGCTACAGGTTTCCAACCCCTACACTGCTGGGGTTTTTGGAAATTTTGATCCTATGCCTCTGCAGTTTCTTAGGCTCAGACTTGAATTACAGAACTAGATTTAAAAGTGACCTCCAGTTCTGAACTCAGAATAAATCATTACTTTCTATGAATTGATGAGGCTAAGAAAAGGTGAAATAATCATAGGAGCAGAATAAAAAGAACTGTGTGTATATTCAAATAAATCAACCACTATACTACCCACCCCCCATATTTACTTAAAGTTCAAATACAGACTATTTTTTCCCAATGATTTAGTTTTAAACTAGCACTCCATATTCCTCTTTGGCATCCTATCATGTTGTAATTTGAATTTTATTTGTGTGTGTGTGTGTGTGTGTGTGTGTGTGTGTGTACTTGTAATCTATGCTACTTATGTGTAAATTGCTCAGGGATGAAAGCTACAGCTCAATTTATTTTTGTGTGTCCACTGTGAATATTTCTTGAATGATTATTTTTGTTAACACTTTAACATTGAGGTAATGGGATTGTATGGACTTTTTAAAATACATTTTTAAGCAAAGGTAAAATATTTAATGGAATTTTTTTAAAATGTCTATATTTAAAGGAGTCTGGGTTTTTTTCTCCAAAATCTACCTAAATTGTAAATCTACCTAATTGTAAAACCCATTCCAGTGTTTCTTTCTTAGTGGATAGAATATAAATAATTGTGTGATATTCACTACCAAGAATGTTAGCTATAATTTTCAGATAGAATTCTTAATAAAATAAATTATTTCTTAGATCTCTTATGCCATTTGGATATTTTTTATTTTCCTATATGATCATGTGGTCTATTCCATTGGATACAAGAGTCTCAGATTCACCCAAGAGAATTTTTGAATTTCTAGTAATAAATACAAAGTTAGCAACAGTTTACAGTCATTTGGGGGCCTCCTATATTTTTATGGATTTTTGTTTGTATTGCAGATGGTTCACCCTGAAGGTATGCTTATGGGGACAGAATCCTTCCATACATCACAAGTTGAGTGTTTTCTTTGCTTTGTGCTTCCAAACCTCCTTTTGTTTTTACAACACAAATGAAGTTATGTGGGTCATATATCCACTTCTGTCCAACCATCAGGCCATTTGTTTACCATTCTAGCCACCTTACCTTTGACAGTATCCTCTATTTTCTGGGCCCAAATCTAGAAACAAGTCATGAAGAAATCTTAGAAAACTAGTATATTGCAATGCAATGAAAAATGCATTTATCTTCACAATTCTCAATTAAATTACATAACAAAACTACTAATGACAGGAATTTCTACGAACTGAATTATATTCATTTCAATAAATCTACAACTTTATGGAGCCTGAATCTAATTCTACCATCTCTTGGCAGGATAGAATATATTCAGTCACTCTGGTACAGTAGGTTAGATGACATACTAGACTGAACATTGGACTTGAGTATGGAAGACCTGAATCTGAAACTTACTGCTTATATTACCATTAATCTAATTTCAGATTCACTCTCTTAAAATGAGTGCGCCATTTTCACAACTCTATGTATAAAAACCCTTTGTAAACCCTGATGTACTAGATAAATTATAGTTATTATGCATTCATGAATTTCTACTTATACTGTTTAAGATAAAAATTTGTATATACATTCCAAAATGAAATTGCCCAAAGCTACCTTGACCTGTAGCTAGGTGGTGTAGTGAATAGCGCACTGGGCCTAGAGTCAGAAAGGCTCCTTTCCCTGAGATGTTTTCTTCAGACACTAGTCATGTGAATCTGTATAAGTCACCTTACTCTGTTTACCCCAGTCTCCTCCTGAATGAGTTGGAGCCAAAAATGGCAAACCACCCCAGTATCTTTGTGAAGAAAAACTTCAATATAGAGTCTATTTCATTTTTGCTTTATTATCAGTCCCTAGCTCAGTATCAGCACATAGTAGGTGTTTAATAAATGCTTGTTGATTGTTGATCAATAATTGAGATTGTTTTAAAATATGATGTTGAGTGTAAAGCAGAATTGCCTCTGTAACCAGTGCAAAAGTTGAATGTGATAGATCTTGGAAGTATTAGACTCATAACCACATGTTAGATTATTAGAATAGTATAATTCTGGGCACCTTTAGATCATTATGGGATGTAATAATACCTGATTGATTCCAAATTGTCTGTCTGCTTTCCAAAAGAGATTCAATTTGCTTCCTTAATGTGTTTCTAGTTCCAGATCTCTAAATGAAAAGGTTAACAATATATTGCTGATAAAGAGAAAGATGTCAATTTTTCACTTTTGATTTGCCAAAGATCATTTCAATTCTGTGTTCCTCACACTTGGGTCTGTTGGAAGAAATCTTATGTAATCTGAAAAGTGCCAAAGAAATGTGAATTATTATTGTTAAGGCCAATATTGAAAACAACATGGGAAAAAATGATATTACTCTATTGAAAACAACATGGGAAAAATGATATTACTCTCCTCCTGCATCAAGCAAATGAATCACCTGTGTTTTGTTTAAAATTTTCATCAGTCTCATTTAGCAAAATAGGAGAGGAGAAAAGATTTTTAATTATCTCATTGATCCATTTGTCATATGAATAATGTAGAATTGTAAAGTAATTTGTTTTTCTGTATTTTTTGTTTCCTGGATCTGACCCCAGGAACTGCAGCCCAAATTGGCATGCTCCCAGCTGGGCCTGTTCCCTGTCACAGTCTTAAGTACACAGTGAAGCATGTGCTACCTTGCTTCCCCCCTCCACTGGGATCTGTTTCACAGTGTGTAATTTTGCTAAAATGAGCCCTTTAATTATACATGGCTGCAAGTGTCATCTACTGTTAAATGATGGCTGTGCTGTGGACAAGTGAAGCACCAGGTTCTTCTAGGTCCTGAAGTTCCCGTTGTGTTGACAGAACTTAAGAACAGATGTTAACAAATTTGCTAGTGACTTTAGGGGGGAGAGGAGGGGAAGTCAATTGTTATTGAGATACTCATTTGATTTGCTTCCCTACTGCCTCCAAACCTGTCCATATCTCCTCTATCTTCAAAAAATCCTAACTTGATGTATCCATTAGTTATGAGGAAGCCATACCCAACAGGTACATTCACTGCCCCTCCCCCTTCATTGCCTTCTTAACTCTCCACAATCTGACTTCCAAACTCATCATTCAACTGCTCTCTCCCAAATTACTAATTATCTATTAATTGGCAATCTAATCACTTATTTGTCAATCCTTATCTTTCTATACTTCTTTCTAGTCTTTGACACTAGCAATCAGATTCTTCTCCTTGAGAGTTGCTTTTCTTAAGGTTTTGGGGGCATTACCCTCTCATGGTTTTTTCTTTATGTTTCTTGAAAAAGATACTCTGTTTCCTGACTCTAGGCATTTCATCTGGTTGTATCCATGCCTAGAATACCCTTCTTCCCCATCTCTAGTCCCTGACTTCTTTGGCTTCCCTGCTTTCCATCAAATTCCAATAAAAATCCCAACCTTCTCCAAGAAGTCTTTCCCAGTTGCATTAATTCTAGTGCCTTTCATTTGTTGATTATTTCCCATTTATTCTGTGTATAGATTATTTGTATGGAGTTGTTTACATGTCATCTCCCCCATTGTACTGTGAGCTCCTTGAAAGCAGGGACTATCTTTGCCTTTCTTTGTATCCTTGGTGCTTAACACAATACACAATGAATGAACCAAATGTTGTCCACTCACATCCAACACTTTGTGACCTCTTTTGCGGTTTACTTGGCAAAGGTAATGTAGTTGTTTGCCATTTCATTCTCCAACTCATTGTACAGATGAGGAAACTGAGGCAAGCAGCTTTAACCTTGCCCAGGGTCACACAGCTAGTTTCTGAGACCAGATTTTATCTCAGATCTTTCTGACTACAAACCTAGCATATATTAATAGAGGTAGAGTTTAATGACTATCTTAGACCTTCAGAGATTTAGATTTTGGAAAGTTAGAGGAAAGGATATATATATATCATCACATGGCTGAAGAATCTACAAGGTCAAGTGGTACCATTGTCTCACAAAGGACATAATAAGAGAGTACCTAGAACTCAGTGAGTTCAAGTATCCAGACCTAAATAAAATATATATCAGGTACAGAAGGTATAAAAAGATATAAGAACTAGGGGATGTTAGTGATCTCTTCAAATACTAAAGAGAACAGGAGCCACAGAGAAAGGAAAATATAATTCCAGTCTTTTATTTTTTAAAGTATTCTTTAAAATATAAATTGGTAACTATAAATTTGATTTTATTGGGAATGTTATGGAATTGATAATTAAAATAATAGTTCATGAATACTTTTAAAAGAAAGTCATGATCATTATGTACTAGGATAGATGAATAAAAAAAATAAGTGATGCCAAACTCCTTTGGTTTCCTTTGTTGAAATAAAAATAGCTCTAAGAAAAAATACAGAAATGGTATACTTTGATTCTAATAAGATCTCCCCCAAAAGCTTGACAAAATATCACTTGAGGTCAGAAGATTCAAGAAGCAATTTGTCCTTTTATGAGAATGATTTGGATGATGTGATAATTGAGTGCAGATAGAAAGCAGGAGAGTTAACCTTGCCGCTTGTTTCCATTTACTCAGTGAAGATAATTGGTCTTCAGGATGAAACAGGATAGATTAGGAATCATTGATAGGTAGGTAAAACCTAAAATAAGCAAAAAAGATAGTATGGAAGAGCCCTAGCTAGTCTCTATGAGTTCACATCCAATTATCTACATTCTATGATGATTTTTAAAAATAGATAAAAGTTGTAGAAATGTTTGGTGAGTGATGTTCGTTCCACTTTGAAACATCATGGAAAACTGGAGAAAGACTACACTACTTGGAATAGGTAAAAGCTGTGACTTCCTACAAAGGGTCAAGAAGAGATTATTTAGGGGCAGCTAGATGGCACATTGAATAGAGCACTGGCCCTGGAGTCAGAAGGACCCGAGTTCAAATCCAGCCTCAGACACTTACCACTCACTAAATGTGAGTCTAGTAACTTGGACAAGTCACTTAACCCAAATTGCCCTGCCTTCCCCCCTCAATAAAAAGAGTTTATTTAAGCAATAGTCATATCAAATTTATTGATTCCTAGAAAATTTTAAGAACATTTTAGCAAAAGAATGAGTATTCTTTTGAATAGAAAAGGAAAGAAAAGGAAATCATATTTACTATACATAAACATGAGTTTGTTAAGAACAAGCTAATGCTAGACTAACCTTTCCCCTACTTACAGGCTTACTATTGCTAGTAGATCAAGTAAACTAAATATATCTGGGTAATATCAAAGCATTCGATCAAGTGGAGAGAAAATAGGGAATAAAATGATAAAGCAGTACATGGATTTGGATAAAGAGTCAGACCACAAAAGAAAGCATCAGTAGAATATATGTCAATTTGTCGAGAGGACCAACATATATTCTAAATAGATTTGCTTTTTTCCCCTAAGTTATTCAACAACTCTATCAGTTGCATTGTCATAGTTATGGCATGCTTTCCAAATTTCATAAGAAACAAAGCTAGAAGTGGTTGCTAAAAAAAGCTGACAAAATAGAAAAACACCATAAGCTAGAACAATGGGACAAATATGACAATATGAAACTTAATAAAAATAAGTGCAAAAGTCCTGTGCTGAGATTCAAAATTTCAGCTTTACCAACAGAGAGTGGCCACCTAGTTAGATTACTAACTGTGGAAGCAGTATTGAATTTTCATGGATTGCAACCTGTTAAAGGAACAATATTTCCTAGGGACCTGAAATGTAAGCTGGGTTAGATTTCCCTTTAGATTTTTTTCCTCTCAGGTTAGGTTAATTCTTTTCTTAAAGAAGTATTAAAACTCTGTTAGAGTCTTGTTTCATATGGGGAATAGTTCAGATTGTTGTACTGGCTTCTTAAGTATCTGAATAAAAAGACTACAAGGAGCTCTAGCTCCCTTTCAGAGATTTCTGACCACAGAAATGTATAACTAAAACCAAGATGCTGCATTCCTGCAGGCTGACATTATTGAATATCTTTTTCAGCAGAACAAGTTCAATATGACTCAGTTTTACACTGAAGCTAAGGAAAGTTGGTACAATATGAGGCTTCATTAGTAAAGACATCCAGACTAACATTTACCATTCTGCTTCAATCTGGTCTCATTAGATTTCATCTAGACCAGTGGTTCTCAATCGTCCTAATGCCACAACCCTTTAATACTTGTACGTGGCCATATCTGCAAGTGGGAGGACCTGCTTGGAGAACGTGTCTCGGTTCTTAAGACCATCAGAAATATGTATTTTCCAATAGTCTTAGGCAACCCTGTTCAACCCCCAAAAGGGTTGTGACCCACAGGTTGAGAACCACTGATCTAGATTACTGTGTTTAGTTCTGGGTACCACATTTTAAGAAGCACATTGACAAATGGAGGTTGTAACCAGAAGACAAACAGGATGATGAACTGTCTGAAAACCATATTTACATTGAATATTTATCAGGGAAAACAAAAAATGTAGGGGGCACAAAATATTTGTATTCAAGTATTTGAGGGCCAATCACATGAAAGAAGCAAAGTCTTACTACTCTGATCTCTAACAATTTATGCACTATTAACACTACTGTGTTAAGTGCCTTCATAAATATGTTCTCATTTGTTTGTGTAATAAATTAAGTAATAATTCTTGCAAAATGAGTTGGAATTCTCAATTATTACACAAACAAATGAGAACATATTTATGAAAGCACTTAATAGAGCATCAGGCACAATAAGTGCTTAATAAACGTTCATTTTCTTTCTGCTCTCTCACCTTTCTTCTTTCCTTCCTTCCTTATGAGTTTGGATTAGGGCGGCATTAAGGGTCTGCCTAACTTTGAGACTATGATTCTGCATAGATGGCATGGTTTGTCAAAGTGTCAGACTGCACAAAGCAGAGAGGGATACTTAATATAAGGGGTGGCATTCAGATTGAAAACTTATACTTACAGAGCTCTTAAATATTTACAAAATCTTTTATGTACTAAACTCTCTTAAGTTTTAGAAGAACCCTATCAGAAAACCCTGTAGTATTATCACCCTCCTTTTCCAAATAAGGAAACTGAGTCTGAGAGAAGTGGAGTGACTTTCCCAGAGTCACAGAGCTAGGAAGTATCCAAAGTATAATTTAAACTCATGTGCTTCAGATGCCAAATCAGGCATTCCATTGCCTATACTTCTAATACAAAACTTAATAGTGATAATAAAAAGCTCTATACACCATATATAATATACACCTAAGACCATCGGAAATATGTGTTTTCCGATGGTCTTAGGCAACCCCGTTCAACACCAAAAGGGGTTGTGACCCACAGGTTTAGAACCACTGATCTAGACTACTGTGTTTAGTTCTGGGTACCACATTTTAAGATATATTATGTATAATATATAAAATATATATATCATATATTACATTATATACACATTGCATATCTATTATATATGCATGTATGTATATATACATATACATACACATATATACATACATATATATATAAACATATCACTAGCATAAGTATAATTTTTTAAGTTTAAATTCAATATGAGTCTGTGTTTTGACATGACAGCTAAAAAAATACACAACCTATATGAAGCATAGCATTCAAAACAAATGAACTTAAGAGTCCCCTTGTACTCTTCTCTAAAACTCATTTGGATTGTCATGGTTTTTTTTCTTTCTTATTGTCATTCTGACTGACAAACTAGGGTTGAAGAGAAGATTGAAGCACTAAATTGATAGTGAAAATAGGATTTCAGAGACCATCCACTCTAACTCCTCCTTCATACAGATGAGCCAAAGGAGGCCAACAAGATTTATTGGTCATCCCAACAAGTGACAGAGAAGAAATTAGAACTAGGTTCTCTTACTTTCAGTCTCCATATCTACTACATAACATTGTAACTTACTTATTAATAGGTACATAATCTTCTGATTTAAGTAGTCACCTAATTTTCTGTCATGTAACTTAAATATACACATGTAGGATACTTTTTCCGAGCCTTGAAATTCAGCAAAATTATTGCAATGTAATGAAAGAGAAAAGGAAAATAACATCCCATTTTTGATGGTTTTGCTCTAATCTCTGAGCCTATAGGCAGTGTTCTAATAATTATCCCCTGAGACGTACACAGCATTTTCCTGTGAAAAAGATCTCAAAAACAATTAGGCTACAGAGGTGTATTTCATCATCCACAAAAATACCTTATTGCCTCTAGCTATTTATATCATTCTTAGATGTCTTCCATTGATAGGCCTTAAAACTCAATCTCATTACTTGCAATCAAATAATTAATATTTTTTTTTACCAGAGTTAGAAAATGCTATATTAGATTAAATTGAGTAAATGTGTTTCATGCTTATTTAATAAAATGGATTTTGACCTGGCAAATGACTAGAATCTATCATTTTTCACATTAGTTGAAAGATCAAGGGATATTTAGCTTTAGAAAACTTGTTATTTATATTGTTATTAACCCAATGGCATATTTGTTTTGTACTTTTTTTGTCCTCATCTTTCTTTTTCTTTGTACTCTGCATTTTATTTAGGAAAAAGCAGTCTTGACCCTATAGTTAATCCGTTCAATTTCCCATGGTGCTTTATTCTCAGATCTCTTGACCTTTTCCCTATTGCTCATCATGTCCTAACAAATTCCAATTTACTCCAATTAGACACCTTCATTTTGTTTAGTGTCTACTAATGAGTACTAAGGAGGCAACCAGGTAATTTAGTAGATAAAGTATAGGACCAGGAGCCAAGAAAATCAGTTACAGATACTTACTAGCTGAATGACCCTGGGCAAATCACTTAACCTCTATTTATCTTAATCCACTGGAGAATGAAATGGTAAACCAGTATCTTTAGCAAGAAGATCCAAAAGACAGTATGATCTATGGGGTCAAGAAGAGTCTGACATGACTGAACAACAACAAAGAATATTAAAGCCAGTCACACAACTATCTGATTAAATCTATTATACATTTGTGTTTTTTTATATATAAACTGAGCTACTACTATAGCACTGAAGTTATATCTTTCTTTGTTAATTGTATCTCCATTATATTTTCCACAATGGCTATTCCAAACCTTTTAAAGTCACCTCAAGCCTCTGATACCACTTCTTCCTTTTAACCAAACACCAGACCTCCTTATTTTACTGAGAAAAGGAAGGACACTTACTCTATGTTTGCTTTTCTTCATTTCTTAGAATTCTTTCATATGAATAACAAGTAAATGAGTGAATGAAAAAAAAACATTAAGTACTTTCTACTTGCAGTTGAAGTACACTTCATATGTCAGAACACAAATACAAAAGCACACATTGCCTGTACTCAAGGTATTTACATTTTAAAAGGGAGGTGGGGGTGGGGCGGGGGTGGGGGTGGGGTAATCAGACAATACTTACAAGGGAGTGGTGACCAGGAAGGAAGTAGCTGCTGGAAAGATAAGTAGTCTATAAGGAAGCATATTTATACTGTCATTCTAGGAGCAAGATAGAAGAGGTTCTTGAACCTCACAGGTTTTAGGGTTAGAATGATATGCTACCATCAGCAAGGCTTTAGCAAGATGACTTGATAGAAGTTATTAAGAAGTGCGTGGCTATGGCAACTTTGACCTAGTAGGCTACGATAGACATTCACCAATCAGAATAGTTGGGCCCCTGGGTGGAAATTCTAGAGATGAATAGGTTAAGAGCTTCAGGGCCTGGTCTCTGGTTTGGGTGGCCAGGCTTCTGTAAGGAAGGTGGCTGTAGAGTGAGGAGAGAAATAGAAGTTGCTAAGGTCTGCTTAGGGGCCTGTAAGTCTTTAAACAGTCAGGATGGGGGCAGGGCAACAGGAAGCAAAGAAAAGCACAGATGTAGCAAGATGGAAGAAATAGAGCAGGTAAGTCATTCTTAGCCATATAAAAAGGGCAGAGTTTGATGTCATGTTGTAATACTTCCTCCATCCACCCCTCTTCCCCCCAAGGATTTTAGTTTGAAGGGATAATAGCATAAAGAAATTAGAGAAGCTAGGTCTTAGGTTCCAGAGAGGAAAGACTGAAAACTTCCAGGGCATGATCTAGGTTGTTGTTCATCTTTCATTTTCAAAGAGATGCAGTGAATGACCTTATTGTCTTTGCTTTCTGGCCAAACTCTACAGTACCTACTTCATTGGAACTAATTGTTCTCATCCGCCCGTTCTGTTGGGGCAAGTCTTGGCATGTTTGCAGTGGACATCTCCCTCATGGATTTGAGGCCTATTGTCTGCCCTCAACCAGGTTTAGCCCATTTGCCAAAATGGTTTATCAGGTGTTACTGCTCCCAACACTAAAGCTTCTGGAAGCCTCAGGTGAGAGTTGGGTGAAGATGGACACTACAAATGGATAAACAGCCCTGAAAAGGGCTTTGGAAGCCCACATACCAAAGGTGCTCGTCCTCCTTGTACACCCCATATACCCAACATGATCTCCACCCAGGATGTGAAACTATTAGTGATAAAATAACTAGGGATGAAAGAGTAAAAAAGATATCATCCCAATATTTTATGATGTTTTGACTTAGATTCGGATAAAGAGGTACTGGACTTTGCCAACCTTTCATGATATTACTGTGAATTTTTAGACATCACATGTCCATGATGAATGGCAAACATTAATTGAGCAGTATCAGAAATATGCTTTTAAGTTATGGAAGATTCTAATGGACTGTTTGTTCCATGTTGCCATGTTTCTTTTGGGGCCTATGTAAGCCCTTAGCATCTTACACATTTTCTGTGGTGGGAGGATTATCTGATTCTCACAATTCACATCAACTAGTTTTGTGGGTAGGGACCCTGTTACCTTCACTGAGGGAAACCTAAATATGATCCATATTTAAACTTTATTTGACATATTTTCCTGTAGTAATTCATATGAGGACACATTCAATAAACTGACAAACTTTTGTTAAGCATTTACTATATGCCAGGCACTTATTTAAGTGCTGAAGTTACAAAGAAAAAAAAATAGAAATATTCCCTGTCCCTCCCCTACAAGGATTTTATGTCCTTAGGGACACAACTTACTTATACATAGTTTCATACAAATGTGAGGTTTTTATTGAATAGATTGAAGATAGCCATAACCTCATTATTTCTCTTCTGTTCAAGTTTATTATGAATAGAGAGGAGATAGCTACAAGAGCTGAAAGTATGAGGAAAGACCTCCTTGAGAAAGTAGTACTTCAGCCAAATGTTGTAGGAATGTTAAGATTTTAAGAGGTTGAGATTGTGAAGGAGCATACCCTCAGAATAGTGAAAAGCCAGTGTAGTTGTGTATTATATCCCATGATACAGATAGAAATTGTAGCATTTTCTGTGAAGAATACCAAGTAAGCCTGGGTTGATCATAGAGTGTAAGAATATTGGAAAGATAGAAAGAATATAGATGTGAAGGGATTTCAATGCCGGAGGAGTTTATATCGGATCTTAAAGGGAGGAGTCATTGAAGTTTACTGAGTAGTATAAAAACATGGGAAGAACTATACCTTAAGAAAATAATGCAACTTTAATGAAAAATAGATAGGTTGGGGAAATATTGAACCCAGTCTATGTAAAAGCCCAGATTTCTTAAAAGGGTAGAGGGCCAGGGGAGACATAAGCAAGATTAGAAGGAAATTATACTATTCTCTTGGATTTTATAAAAATCTTGGTATGGAGCTTCATTTTACCATGGAGATGAACCTGTTTTCTTGAAGTTATGATTGTAGAACATAAGTTTCCCAAATCTCTAAGATTATTTTAATGATCTGAACATGGGTTTGGGACAGACTAAGCTAATCTGAGGACTAGTCAAGGTAATCAAAGAAAAGGTTTATCCTCAATTGGCTGATCAACTAGTCATGAAACTTCTTGGCCATGTCAACCCATGAGCAAATAAAAATGATATATGTTCCTTAGTGTTATGTGTGCCACCAGCTTTTGCAGTAATGGTGGCAAAGTAGCAGGAAAGGGGGCAGGAGAAGGTACTAAGGATCATATATTTTTGAGACTTTCAACAGACTTTGACTATTGATTTCTCTGAATTGAAAGTCCTTTTCCAATGAACTTTTGCATCAGTGGCCATATTACTAAATAAGTGGGGTTATATGAATCTTGGCCTTCCTGTTATAAACAAAATAAGAAAAAAGAAGAAAGTTGTGGCAAAATGGAAAGATATTTCCTGAAGCTATAGAGAAAGGTAGAGAAAATACTTGGCAGAGTGGGTTTAATCAGTTATTTGAAATAAGTAATATCACTTCATGGTATTTGATAACCATGTATTACAGTATTAATGATTAATATTCACAAAATATTATTTTTAAAATAATTATAGTTTACACACAAGTACTGATTGGTGAGGAAGAAACACTAATGAAATTTTATGAAGAACTTAATTAGACCCTCCAAGTTACATTCACATGTACTCTTGATACTTGATGACATCAATGAAAATATAGGGAAAGAAAAGACAAGGATAAGGAAAAATCTGTTGGAAAGTATGGTCCATGGAAAGTACATAAGGGAAGTTTAGGACTTGTAGATTATACACGCTCTTATCACCTTTATATCATGGATACTTTCTTAAAAAAAGTAAATAGTAGTACTATATGTAGCAAGCACCAAATAATATCAGAAAGGATAAAACATTTTAAGAATTATCAGACTTATTATTCATGTAAACATATCCCTGAGTCAGTTGTGAATGCACAATCAGACCATAGACTTGTCTGATCAAAGAATAAAATTCATAATAAAAGAAAGTAGTAAGGGGGAAAATGTGACGTATAATTATTAAGATTTAGCTTTGAATCAATTGAGCAAACTATGGACAATTTTCAGTGGGGAATGAATAACAAATGGCATTGATAATTACAAGAATCCTGGTTTTGTTTTTTTGGTATCAAGAGTTGCAGAATTAACTTACACATATTGTAACCACATTCCCTGACATGCTTACAGAAAAAGAAGAAACGGCACTAAAAGTGAACCAAAACAAGATAAGTAGTCAGAATGGATCAAGTATGGAAGAGATCTGTGCTTTTATGAAATAATTGTGAGGAAAGTGAGATACTGATATGCAAGATATTTAAAGAAATGGAAGACACTAAAGTTATGTACAAAAATCTCTCATTGATAAAAATTGATCAAGAAGACACCAATAACTAACCATTGGTATGGCTTCTCTCCCAAGCATAGAAAACTTTTAAAAAAGCTTATTCAGGGCTTTATATATAAAGAACATATAGGGACCAAGAAGACTTTTGCAAATGATACTGAACAATATACCACATTTTTCTAGCTTATAATTAAATGAAAGATGTCCAGACTATTGGATCCCATTTTATTTGTTGACTACAAAAAAATGATTTAATAGAATACAGATGTGCCTTACAAGCTTTCTAAAAACAGGCTATCTCTCATCTATAATCAAGACCTGTGAGGATTCACTGAAAGATGAAAGATCAAAAATAACATCAAATATAAATTGGAAGCACTGAGAATACCTTACATTATAAAAACAAATATTTCAAATTATTATTTCCTTTTATGAATTAATGAATGAAAAAAATAAGTACTTATATATAAAACTCACTAAGTGCTAGGAATACAAAGGAAAGGAAGGTAGTCCTTTTAATATAATACAAATTGTTTCCATGAGAAGAAATGAATATAGCCTCTTGAGACTAGGGAGATGTATGCTTGTTAAAAGGATTTGTTACTATGATGGAGATGTGTAAGAGGAATTCTCAGGGGTAGGTATGAGGTTTTCCAGATGCTCATTTTTTTGGATAACATTATGATGATAGTATCAAATCTTGGATCATTGTAGAGTCTCATGAAAGAAATCTGTAATTACTTGAAGAATTTGACTTAGTAATATGCACAGGAAATAACAAATGGATAAAGCAAATCTATTTCCCAGATTTCAACATGTGTATGATTGTAATCTCTATATGAGCAAAAGTAGGTATATCTGGGACACATAATACATACTGACAATGATACAAACTCAGAGTTGAAAAAAAAAAAGGATAACAAGCTGAATTGTTTCAGGAAATTTCAAGGCTTTTGTTTACTGTCCTCATTGCCATATGAGCAAAGGCTAATTTTTCAGCACAACAATTTTACCAGTGTTGTTGTTTGGTAGCAAGACTTGAAACACTATTGCTTCTAAAGACAAGCATCATGCAGATGACAATGGAAAACCACATGGTCAGTAAGGGCAGATCATAGCATGTAACAAGTGAGGAATTCCAAAGAACTGGCATAAAGGATTCCATGAGGAATAATATAACCTAAAAAAGAGGATGGTCTCCTTATACATCAAGAATGGGGTATGACCAGTGAACAGTCAAAGTAATCACCTGATACCTTTGTGAGACTGGAAGAAAGAGAAAGGCATATTGGTTAAATTCTTTCTGATGAACATTTTGAAGTATGTGGATAAAAGCCACAGAAAACTATCAGGAATAGATTATTTCCCATCTGCCTGATTGGAGGGAATTCTTTAATCCATGATACAACACAACCATTTGAGTACTTGTGTTTTCTTTGACTCAAGTGTTCATGCCTAAAGGAAAATAGCCTACCTGCCTGGGGCCAGTAACTTGTTCTAATTCCAGGCAATTTGCTCAGGAAGAAATAGTAGTCTTATGATTGGTAACTTTTCTGCCATTATTATCTATGAGTTGTCATACAGGAAGGCTAGTCAAGGAAAGAATTGAAATCAATCACAATAGACAATAGTAAGGTAATTTTGACAGTCAAGACAAGAAAGAGCAGGAATACATTGAAGACAATGATACAAATGACCAAAAACTGAAAAGAGAGTCTGATCACATGACAGTGATTATTTCCCTCTTGGTCTTTTTTTTTTTTTTTTTTTACTTTTTTCAGGATGTGCTTGGTTTTGGAACTGTAAGAGTATAATGTGAAAGGAGGAAAATCACAGTTTGGGATGTATATTCTGACTAGAAATAAAACAGAAGAATTTAGTTTGCAAGGATACCTTTATGAGTATAAGACTAAATATATCAACTAATGATAATTCCTACTTCAGTGAATCTGGATTCTTTAAATTCATGATATAGTTACATGAGACAACCATAGAGGGAAAATCAGTTATATAAGAGTAGATTTCTTTCATTGAAATGATCATCTATCCCACCTTTGAGAGGTCTAACTTATATCTTATTTTTGGGAGATATAAAAGTTTATCAACTTTGTTCTGAACAAAATTTATCTTTGAATTTTCCATAGAGTCAAAACAAATTGACTGTAGTTCCTTATGTAGTGACATACTACTATCAGGGATTAGTTTTTAGTGTTCAGCCTATGATATTGGTCTAGGATAGCATCTGTGAAAACAAGAAAATGCTTAGAGGCAGAGAGATGTTGTACATAAACCTGACTCACTAGCAATCAAAAATAAGTGGGGAGCACTGGGAAAACATTACATTGCAGGAACAAATGTTTGAATAATTATTTAATATTAAGAATGAATGTGAAAAATGAGAAAAGAGAAACAAAAACCAAACATAGAAAAGAATGATAGCCTGCATTGCTTCAGTTTCCATTTAAACTCTCATTGTTCACTCCATTGGCTACATGACCTATACAACCAGACTATTGTACTCTATTGTACAATGTGAAAGAGTTTGCAGATCCTATGCATGATTGTATGCCACCATGGCGGGGGTGGGTGGGGCAGTGAACAGCAGGCAAGGAAGGGGAGAAAAATCTGAAACTCAAGTGATTCTGGAAGTGAATCTTGTAAAGTAAAAGTAAACAAACAAGTCAATAAGAAAAGGACAAAAAAAGAATGAATGTGTAGGGGGAAATAAGCATTGTTTTTATATAAAAAGCACTGTGCTAAGTCCTGGGGATACAAATAGAAAAAGAACATAGCTCCTAAATATCATACCATATGACATATGATATAACAAGTGTAATATAATGTGATGTGTTCCTATGTGAATGAATGAGCATATAGAGACCTATTGAAAAACACTTTGTAAATTTATATTTCTTAAATTCATTTTCAAGTATTATTTATAATTTCATATTCCCTTATTAGAAGTTAATCTGCTTTAAAGTATGAAGGTATAAAATGTGTCCTCCTTAATGATGTAACCTATAATTGATAATTTATTTAAAGTATAAAATAATGATTCTACAAATAGATCTTAAATAGCAATTGTCATTTTTTGAAAGTTATTCCCTAGACCTGAATTAAATGCCACAGATCTGTAATTATGCTGAAAATACTTAGAACTGCCATTCCAAAAAGAAATCCTACTGTAATTCCAAGTTGTGGAATGATTAATTACCCAAGCTACAGTACATCTAAGCAATTTTTCTAATTATACTGTATGGTTGGATGACACTTAAGAAGTGTATCTACAAGCCTGGGACCTTTTTTTAGACAATAAAACATCTATTTGGTGAATTGAATATTTATTATCTGAAACCCTTTCTGGGTTGGGTAAATATGAGTCTGTTTCACTTCACTGCTTCCAGTACTGTTCAGTGAAGAATAGAATATCTTTAGTTATGAATCTTTATTTTAGAAACATGATATTGTATATACACAATGTCAAAGACCAGAACTATGATTCAGAGGCTAGGATTCTTCAGCATCCTATGATATATGTCCATCATGTTATTTTTCATAAGGAACTGTTCAATTTTAAAATAAATAATTGAAATTGATGCGATTTTAGTGAAAGGAAATGTATGTGACACTCCCAGATGTAAAACAGGTAAGTGAGCATTAGCTGATATAAGGGAGCAGAGATGTATGTATCAATAGCAACTTGATTCCTGAATTGAATTATCAGGGAAGACAATAGCAGGGGAAAGCTAATGTGCAAAGAATCCAAGTTAGAATCATTGGAATGGAAATGAAATAGCTAAAGAAAGTTGAACTTTTATAAACACACGTTTCCTGAGATATGAAAATTGCTTCCCCCTTGAACTGCAAGTACATTGCTTCATTAAATTGAATTGATGATGGAACAAATGGTACTCTTGCAAAAAATACATTGTGCAATGAATTTAAATATGTTGAGGTGGAGAAAGGGGGAAGATATTTGCACTGACAGTTGTCACTTTCAACATGCATTTTATCTTTTCCCCCCCAAAAGTGGTTCAATATTTGTTCAAATTATCTGCCTCTTAGAATCTCTAAATTCCTTTAAAACATGGCTCTGGTACCACCTACTACATGAAGACTTTGCGGATTCCTAGTTATTCTATTCTCTTACACTTGAAATCATTTTGCATCACTTTGTATCTATGTATATGTTATATACCTGAGTTGACTATGGGTCCCTTGGAAGCAATGGCAGTTTCACTGTTTCTTTAGTACATAATATAGGACCTTGATAACATTAAGTTCTTATCAACCATTTACTGAATTGAATGAACATATAGAGTCAATCCTTTATGTTTAAATATCATCCAAGAAATTTTAAAGAATTATCTTGGGAATTTTGTCCAATGAAAGTATTTCTTTCCAATCAATCATTCAATCAACAAATCATTTATTAAGCAAAGTCAAGCAATAGGGTAGGTACCTGAGATACAAAGTCAAAAGTAAAATAAGTTCCTACAATCAATGAGCTTATATTCTGTGACAATAGGACTAGATGACACAGGAAAGTCTGAAGAGTCCACTTTTGCTACCTTCCTCCTCTGTTACTTCCTAGTAGTACTTCCCCAACTACATCTTCCAGGTGGAAAAAAAAACTTCAAGTTGTTCCTTTATGGTAACTTCTGTTTAATTTTCCTCCTTACCCTAGTTTTAAATCTTGAAGAATTATATGCACTTTTCTTGAAACAGGTCTCTAGAATTTAATTATCTTAATTGCAACTTTCACTGCTGACTCTTAAGGCTTAATAGTCAGAACCATGATTTTCTTTTCAAATATACAGCTCCCTCATCCTTTAAGGTAATGGATCTGAAAATGTGAAATGCAGCCAACTAGTATCTACTAAAGCAAATGCTGTAAAATGAAGTTCTGAGGCTAACCCTTTAAACAAATTGTAATTCTCTGTCTTATTTTTTATAGATTCCAAAGAATTTGATCAGTCTCAAGGTTGTGATCATGATATCTGGTCTTGGTACAAATTTCATGAAGATCTATCAAATGAATTGTCCTAAAGATGGAGTTTTTTCTTATTATCTGTCTTGTGCTGATATTACTCTTGAGTGATCTTGAAATTACCTTAAAAGTCAATTTAGTTATTTTTTCAGTATTTTCCTGTGTTTCTAGGTTTGCTGTACCACTTATAAAAGAAATATGGTCAACACCTCTGTCAAGGCACAGTACTTATTACATTCCAATTGTCTAGATTCTAAAATGGTCCCTACATTTCAAGTGACACAACTTAGGTATATCTCTAGGTTTCTACAAGGGAAGCCCTGCCTTCCCCCCTCCAAAAAAACAAAAAATAAAGAAAAAAAGAAAAAAAGAAAATGGGGTCATGAAGACTCATTCATGACTGATACAACTAAACAACAACAAAGATTTCTATATGCTAGTTATGTTTTGTGCTTTACACAGGACCTGGAGGCAAGATAGAAAATTGGAAGTAATAATCATGCATTAATTTAAGAGATTATACTAAGAATTGAACTTTATTATCTATTGGTGAGATTGAAGGTAAAGTGAGTATAATCTATATGGGGAAAAGGCAGGATTATCGAAACTTCAGTGGCAGAAGAAATGGGGGTTATTTTAACTCAATATTCTAAAGCCAAACTTAGCATGGACACTCTTTGTATCTCTAAAACTAGCTGATTAGTTATTTCAGATGAATAGCATTATTCATGGTACATACCAATTTCTTATTTAAATGCTTCCCTTAACCTGAGATTCTAATTTTAGAAATTTCATAGTTTTTAGCCTTTGGCAAGGGAGAGATTGGAGGGCATATCAGCTGGAGCAGCATCTGGTGCTTATTACTAATGGGGGAGGGGCAAAGACCCAAGAGGATTTAGCTGTGGGGAAGGGCAGGGATCAGGTGCTGTTTGCAGAGTTAATAGTCAATAATTACATTGAGGGTTCTATGCTCACAGTTTTGTTGTATTCTAATTATTTCCAGTTCAGGTCTCCAGCTAGTTCCTACTGCTTTCACTCTAAGGTCTCTAGAGATAACTAATTACAGCTGCTAAAGGACAGTTTCTCCAGGTCAGAGACTGTTTTGGGTAATATTGAAAAAATGAGAGATTTAAACCACCAATGAGTACTGGCAGTTCTTTCTCCCAATGACACCAATGCTCCCCTCCCCTTCTTATGTTCATCTCAGAGTTGTCAGGGTGGAAAATGAATGAGGGGAAGAGTAAATATTAGGATCTACCTAATCATACCTAAGAGGAAAAAGTGTCTATTTCATTTGAAATAATAAATATTCATAGATCATTTTGGAGCTAAAAAGGACAATAGGTAATATATAATCCAGTCCTCTAATTGTATTTGTGTAATTAAATTTATAGATTGCTTATAGATTAGAAAATGTCAATATAGATGTAAGATTTATTTTAAAGAGTCAACCATTTTTCAGATGAAGAAATAAAAGCTTGCTAAAGTCATATGAAATAAGGCTGTAAATCACTATTGATTAGAGAAAAGCAAATTAAAACAATTCTGAGGTACCATCTCCCACCTATCAAATTGGCTAATATGATAAAGAAAAAAGGAAAACAATGTTGGAAAGGATTTGGGAAAATTTGGGCACTAATGCATTGTTGGTGGAGTTATGAATGAACTAACCATTTAAAAAACTGTGCGTACACTCTCTTCCAGCAATACCACTACTAAGGTCTGTATCACAAATGGTAAAAGAGGGGGGATTATTTGTACAAAAATATTCATACCAACTTTTTTTTAGTGGCAAAGAATTGGGAATTGATAGTATGCCCATCACTTGAGGAACGGTTGAACAAGTTGTAGTATATGATTGTGATGGACCATTACTATGTCATAAGAAATGATGAGCAGATAGATGACAGAAAAACCTGAAAAGACATATATGAACTAATGTAAAGTGAATTGAGAAGAATTAGAAGAATGTTTTATGCAGTAACAAAAATATTGTATGATGATCAACTGTGAATGACTTAGCTCTTCTCAGCAATACAATGATTCAAGACAATTCCAAAGGACTCTTGATGAAAAATGCTACCCACCTCAAGAGAAAGAACTAATGGAACCTGAATGCAGATTGAAGCATGTTTTTTTAATTATGTATTTTTTCATGTTTTTTTCCTTTGCATCTATGTCTTCTTTCACATCATTATTAATATGGTAATGTATTTTGTGAGATTGAACATGAATAACCTATATCAGATTGCTTACTTTCTCAGGGAGGGGGAATGTGAGCAAGAGAGAATGAAAATATGGCATTCAATTTTTAAATGAATATTAAACCTTGTCTTTACATGTAAATGGGAAGAAATTAAATATTGGGTTTTTTTAAAAAAAACTCAACCACCCATAAAATTATATTAGCTGATTTAATTTAACAGATTTATTTCCTGAAAGTTTTCATGGTAGGTAGTAATACAGGACAACATACAGACACACACACACACACACACAGACACACACACATACACAAAAAAACAAACCACTAACAGCCTCTTCACTCAAAGAGATTATTTGGTTAAATAAAAAAATTCACAACCATAGACTACTCTTTCAGAAGTAGGATTGCTTTTCATTTGTTAAAATACATATAATGTTAACTATGTGATAGGTGAAAAATGCTGTTATTTCATTGATAAACATGTATTCAAGGAAAGTAGAAGAACTGGTGAAATGCATAGGAAGCTAAGAAAAGCCATGCAAAGAAGAAGAAGGAATAGTGGAGGTTCATGATAGAATGTTAAATTTAGAACAAGATAAGACCCTGCTGCTAAGAAAGACCTTCCATATGGCATAGCATATTGAGTTGACTCTCAAGTAGTGACAATACTATAGTATGTAGCAGATTGATGGAATTAATCCTATAAAGGGAATGCTCAGGGGAACAGAAGGTACTATAAATGTATCTACACAGTAAAGAAAAAAATGAGTTGGAATAAAATCCTATATAGCATTAGAAACTGTGTTTCTTAAAAATTGAACCATATTCAACAAAAGGGTATATATAAATTGTGTGTTAAGAAGTTATTAGGTCAAAGAACAAGAAAAGGGTCACTTTACATTAAAATAGTTGATAAATACTCATGAAGAGACATTGAAGTCTTAAACTGCATGGCTTCCATTCCCATTCCTTTCTACAGCTCCAAATGTAGAAGCAGAGAATCATACATTGGCTGTTATATCATGATATTAAATTACAGAACATATTGAAGGTCTCTTTAATATTGACAGTGTTCAGTCTGCTATCTGAAAATGAGATTTGAGAACATATATTTATGAATATGCAAGGAATTTCACAAATTCAATTGGCATTTATTGTGTTCCATAACTGCAATCTTCGGAACATATCCAAAAATATTTGGCATTGCAGAAATGCAGATATTTAATAAGAAGACCATCGTACAATACTATGGGCACATCCTGAAGCATAGCCACCAGCTGAAAAACTCAAGGCTACTTGGAATGTTATGAATGAACTTCGGAGTTATGGTAAGCACAAACAAAATGTATCATAGACAATAAATCTCAGCTTCAAGACATTTGGCAGTAGCCTGCTCGGAAATGTAATGAAACATGAAATAACTTCTGCCATAATAGCTATATATTCAAACATTCCCTCTTCAGATAGATCTTGATTCATAATTTTAGCCACCACCCAAAAATAAAGTGGGTGAAATATTCTATCTCTTCTGCAGGTAGCAATATTGATACCTTCACTTTTTTCTCATGCAGTTGATGTATTCAGTTTGACAGTGTCCCCTATCCATTACACTTAAATAATTATATCATCATCATCATCATTATCACTGCCATGATTAAAACACCTATTTATATTTATGTATTTTGTTTAAAAATTTCCAAAATTTTCTAATTATATCATCTTAATGCATTTACATTTTAACTTAAAACTCAGGCCCTTCAAGCTATGCAGCTCCATAATTTCCCTTTCATCTTTGGACAGGAACTGGCAATAGAAGACAGATCAAACTGGAAGGCAGTAATTCCTGGAATGGGATGACTTTTTTTTTTTTGTAGAGGGTGGCAGGCAGACCAAGACACAAAGGAAGAGACTAAAAAAAATTACCAAGCACATTCCCTGAAGCTCCACTTGCAAACTAATACTTTTTCTATTTGTATTGAATACATGCAATTAAAAAAAAACATTAATTAAGCAATTACTGCGTCAAGGATTGAGCTAAAAGACAAAGGATACAAAATGTTTGTGATTCCTTTTCAAAAAGGACAAATGATATCATAGGGTGATGTTTTGACTCCCTAGTTAACTATTTAAGTGAGGCAGAGTTGCACAAAGTCATCAGCCTCACTCTATTCCAGAGTCATTAAAGTTCAGTGGCAAAACAAAAGTCCAGACAATTCTTGATGATCTGGCATGCAGTGGATGACCTTGGTATCTTTGGTGTATGACCAAGCTCTAAGGGGAGCTAAGTGCTCCACAGTGCCTGATTCAACTACCGTCATGGTTGGTTGCACAAATTGTTTTCATCTGCTCATTCTACTGGGGACGTCTTCATAAGTTTGGGGTTGACATCCTTCTAACTTATTAAGCCAAGACAGTTTTCCAGAGTGTGGACACTGCACACACTAGATTCTTGAAGCCACAGGTGAGATTTGGGTGCCAGGTGGACATCAAAAATGGATAAGCATCCCTAAAAGAGTCTTGGTAAGCCTTCACAACAGAGGTGCTAGTCTTTCTTCAACAGTCATACAATACAGAAGCAAAGACACAACCTGTCTTCAAGGAGTTCACAGCCTATTAAAAGAAGACTACAAAAATACAAGAGGGAGACCAAGGGCAGGGCACAGTGATTCTAAAAGTTAAGAGGATTATAAGTAGAAGTAGATTAATGAATCCATTTTCAGAATAATGATAGAATTTATATATACTATGGCAAGGCTGTTGTTGAGAAAATGCCTGGGAAGTAGGAAAGTGAATGAAGTGGGGTGGCTAGGTGACACAGTGAATAAAGGACTGAGACTGCAGTCAGGAGGTCCTGAGTTCAAATCTGACCTCAGACACTTAACACAAAACTAGCCATGTGACCTTGGGCAAGTCACTTAATCCCAATTGCCCTGCCTTCACCTCTTCAGAAAGAAAAAAAAAGGAAAGTGAATGAAGTATGGTTCATGCTCACCTGAAATTGTTAACCAAGTGAGGGCCTCAGTCATCCACTCAGCTTTCCTAATATACCTGACAATTTACAATCACTCTCAGATATATCTATATCCCTATCTCTATCCATCTATCTGTCTATCTATCTATCTATCTATCTATCTATCTATCTATCTATCTATCTGTCTGTCTGTCTGTCTGTCTGTCTGTCTATCCACACACATATATACATACATATATGTATATATATATATAAAGTATAAGTAAACATAACATTGTTATAAGTATAAATAAATACAAAATTGCCTATTTTCCTTTGTTTCCATGGTAACTAGAAACATTCCAAGGTCAGATCAAGTATCAGTGCCTTTGCTTCAAGGAGCAAATGAAACAAAGACACTTAAATGTACAGTGCTTGTCTTTGTATTTGGAAATTGTTTTCTGAGCAATTACTTTTTTTTTAAACCTGGAAAGATATTGGTTCATGGAAGGAAATATGAGTCTGAAAAAAAAAGCCAACTCAGAATGCTTTTAAATAACATAGACCAAACTTCTCAGTTTGTTATTTGTCAGTGAAAAATGAAAATGCTAAGAAAGTTTGACTTTGGTTGTTTTCACAGAAACATCAGATAAAATGTTCTTAAACTTTTTTGTCATGGAATCCTGTGGAAGTCTGGTTAAGCCTGTGGATCCTTTCTCAGAATAATGTTTTTAAATGCACAAAATAAGATTGATAATGCAAAGGAAACCAATAATAGTGAAATACATTTCTTGATATCTACATGGATGTATATATGCACACACAAGGTTATGGATTACATTAAAGGACACTAAATTTCCTTTTTCCCCCCACTAAACTTAATATTGTAGGTATTGTGGATGACAGCTAAGCCATTTGATTGTCATGAAATTAATTCTTGAATGCAAAATGATACTTTTCTGTTACATTAGTATTTTTATTTTTGTTTTATTCCACTAGTAATTTCCCGATATGTCCAACCCTTCACTAAACCCCTATTTTTAATAAGAAAGATGAATGATTAATCAAAACTAATTGGCAAACCAGCCATATATCACAGTACATAAGGCAGCAGTGAGTAGCAGCACCTCTTACACCTACTAGCTGTGTAAAATCCCCACAAGTCATTTAACCTCTCAACACTTCAGGTAACCAACTGTCTCAGATTACAGGGTTATAGAGCAGATATGAACTGGTGTAAGTTCCTCATCAGGTTCTTCTTATCTTGAGGAAATCACAATTACAGTTCAACATTAAAAAAATCATAGTAAAGGCAACATTTCAAGTCCCTAGTTCTTTAGTTCTCCCATGAAATTGTGTTGTTCTTCAGTCAGTTAGATATGTTTGATACTTTGTGATCCCATGAAACATAGCACACCAGGCCCTTCTGTTCTCCACTATCTGTCTAAGTCTGTCCAAGTTGATACTTGTTGTTTCCATGACACTATGTATCCATCTCATCCTCTGCCGTCACCTTTTCTTCTTGCCTTCAATCCTTACTTACTTAACAGTATTTTCCAATGAATCCTGTCCTCTCATGTGACCAAAGTAATTAAGCTTCAGCTTCAGTATTTGACCTTCTAGTGAATATTCTGAATTAATTTTTTAGGCATCGACTGATTCAATCTACTTGCTATCCAACTCCCAAAATTCTTTTCCAGTGCTACAATTCAAAAGCATTGATTCTACAGTGTTTCAGCTTTTCTTACACTACAGTTCTCATAGCCATATATTGCTAGTATAAAAAAAAAACCCATAGCTTTGACCATATGGACGTTTTTTGGCAAGGTGATGTCTCTACTTTTTAGTATGCTATGCAAATTGCCATTCCTTTCCTTTCAAGGAGGAAGCATCTTTTAATTCCATGATTGAAATTACTATTTGCAGGGATATTCAAGTGCAATAATATAAAAGCAGATGCTGCTTCCATTCCTTCTCCCCCTGTTTATCAGGAAGTGATGGGAACAATTGCTAAGATCTTAGTTGTTTGTTTATAATTTTGAGCTTTAAGCCAGCTTTTACATTCTCCTCTTTCACCTTCATCAAGTGGCTTCTTAATTTCTCTTTACTTCCTGCCAACAGAGTGGAATCATCTGTGTGTCAGTTTGTTGAGATTTTTCTGAGCAATCTTAATTCCAGCTTTTGGTTCATCCAGGTTGGCATTGTGTATGATGTGCTCTGCATGTGTTAAATAAATCAGGTAACAATATATAGTATTGTCATACTCTTTTCCCAGTCTTAAACCAAACAATTGTTACATATTTCATTCTACCTGTAGGTTCTTGGTCCACATTCAGGTTTCTCAGGAGACAAGTAAGACTGGTACTCTCATCATTTTGAGGACTTGCTGCATTTCATTATGATCCACATGGTTAAAGGATTTAGTGTAGTCAATGAAGCTGAAGTAGATGTTTGGGGTTTTTTTGGTTGGTTTTTTGGAACACTTGCTTTCTCCATAATCCAGAGAATATTGGCAATTTTGTCTCTAGCTCCTCTGCCTTTTTGAAGACCACTCTGCTTTTCTGATAATTCTCAGTTCACTTAACAAATGGCTACTCAGAATTCTGTCCATGGAATCAAAAGGTCCTCCTTATGAGTGAACCACCCAAGTAAAATACTGACCTTCAAAGTATATAGAGTTTTCAACTAGTAGACACAGAGTCAGAAGGCATCATCTGAATCACATGATTCAGTGCTTAATTGCCTCTGTACCAAAAGGTGAGAAATCCTCACCCTAAGCAAGCCCCTCCTTAGGCAAGTTCCTCCATAAATGGGCTCTATGTGACTTGGGATGTTATCACAGCTGTGAAAGCAACAAAACATCCATGATAGACATGTGCTCACACAGGACTATAAATGGACAAGGAAGATCTTCCTATTCCATTAATATCATACCAGGGTAAGTAAGAGAGGAGGAATGACAAAGTCCTGTAGCTGGATTGGGAAATGGTCTAAGGAACTATGAGTTGCAGTGTTGAATACATCTTGCAGAATGATGATTTTCTAAAGATATCATATCCAGGAAAGCAGCTGGATGAGGGATGAGAAGGACAATTATTGAATTGGCAATCTTCTACAAAAGAAGTGAGAGCATCAACAGTAAC
>CM053596.1:162490101-162512741 GCA_028646575.1 Pseudocheirus occidentalis
GTTATTAATTACAAAATGTAACAGGCTCTCTACATGAGAAATATAGTCGGAGAATTTATTCAAATACCAGAAGACTGAGTCCCAAAACCAGAAAGTCAAAGCCAAGACAGTAGTTATGAAGTTGGCACATGTAGTTAAAGTAGTAAATATCCACATTCTCAAGCCTTCAAAACAGGACAGGTGACCTCAGGGAAAGATCCTCCTCTCCTCACTCATGGCAACTTCTCATCGTCCAGTCAGCTTGCTCCCAGCCGCTCAGGCCCCTCCTCAGTTCTCCTCCCTGGCAGGCCTCAGCTGGAGTCCTTAGCAGAGATTCTGGCTGGCTCAAATAAAAAGGAGTTCGCACCTCTTCTGCACCACTGCTGCTGCTGCTGCTTCCAGTCACCAGCACTGATGGTAGCTTGGTTCCGGCTTTCTCTTGCTCCACCCCTTCCTGCCACGTCAGCAAGTTCAAGGGGCATGGAAGATCTTCAGATCTCAGTATCATTATCAGGAAATCTTCCCTAACCTATATTCAGGATTTTCCCTCTCTCAATTATTTCCTGTTTATCTTCTATGTAGCTTGCTTTGTATATGTTTTTGCATTCTCTCCTCCATTACATGGCAAACTCCTTGAGGGCAGTGAATGTTTTTTGCCTCTTTTTGTATCCCCAGCTCTTAGCACAGTGCCTGACACAAAGTAGGCACTTAATAAATGTTTTTGATTGATTGTTGGATGTGTCATGGAATTTCCCTTAAGCATTAGTGTTTCATTTTGTTAAGGAAATCATTTCAAAAATGAAGTGAAGTAAACAAAGTGACAACAGGCAATGGCCAGTAAACAGTCCTCCAAGAAGCTGGAAGGGTTACAAGAACATTGACTGGGAGAAAAATGTCAGCCAGTAAAGAATTCTTTTTTTTTTTTTATCAATATATTCGGCTGCTTTCTGACAGGTATTTAGCACTGTGCTGTGTTCAACCTCACTTTTGAAAAAATCCTGAGATAATCTGGCAGGAATAACATTCCTAATTATTTTCCCCTCTTTATATCCTGCTTACATTCATCTTACAGTTATATAATTTTGATGACTTTATATTTATGCTTTTTTATATGTGGAAAAGCCTGAGTCTCCTGAAAAAGATCTCTTGCCGTTTTAAAATCTTAAGACACAAGATACATAAGCCTCCAGATACAAAGTTCCCCAATTAGAATTTATCTAACCCCCTGAAATGAAATAAACAAGGCTGAGTTTTGTCACTAGGGATCTTATCAAAGGGCACGTAACACATGTACTTCATACATTTGCAAACTATACACACAGAAACAGAGGTATGGGCATCTGTGCTTTTACTGAAATGTTTGATCACTGAATTATATCTTCACAGATACCTGGGTGGATTTTTTTGGAGGGGGAAGGAGGCATTTAAAAAATTTTTTAGCAAAAATTTGGACTTGAATAGCTCAGATCTCAGGGTTTCAGATTGCATGACTGATGTTTTTTTCTTGATCAGTTTCTTGTTTGATGTGCTTCAACATCAGCCTGCAGCTCTGCACAGCTTCATATTCATCATTCAAGTACATATCCTCTGAAGCCCATGTTTTTTCTAATGTTTTTCAATTCTAGCCACATTTTTAAAAATAAGAAGTGAATATGTATCTCTTGCAAAGTGGAGATTTTTCACCCCTGTCATCTTTCCTGGGGCTTTTTAGATTTTCCCACCAGACATAATCAAACCATAGGTTTTTCTCTCTGGAAATACTGACTTAGGGAAGATATCCCTGAAAAAGTACTCTAATCAGTTAAGATAAGACAATTGACATAATTTTTTTATATGCTTAAAATTTGAAAAGGCTCCAATTTCCTTGCTTCATTCTTCATCACTTTTTCTTAATGTTTTGAATAAGCATTGCTTAGTATCCTAAAGATTTTTGTGATCACACAAAAAAATAAAACCTGTAGTTTTAGCTATTCAGACTGCATGTATTAAGTGATGCAGATTATTCTTTTTAAGCCATTCTTAAATTCCAGTTCTTCTGGTATTTGTATTATCTCTAGACCTTTTTGTTTCCCCAAACCTTATACCAGGCGCAGTCATTGTTCTTCAAGTTGAATAATAAACATCTGTTAGTCTAGTTCTTTATCTTTTCCAAAACCAAAAGGGATCATCAGAGGCATTATGGTATAAAAGACAGAGGATACTCACAAACTCAGCAAGAGTTATGTTGAAACCCTACCTCAGACATACAATATTATGTGGACAAGAAAAGGCCATTTTCATACCTCTAGCACCTCTCTAAGTCTATGAGTTACAGACAAGTTGGACTAAGTTCAACAGTGAAGGAAATTTCTTTCTTTAATCTTTAGTTATTTATTTAGTATTTTATTTTTCCACAACTACACAAAAACAATATTTAATATTCATTTTTAAAATTTTGAGTTCTAAATCTTCTCCCTCCCTTCGCAACCCCTCATTGAGAAGGAAAGAAATTTGATACTGTTTATAAATGTGTAGTCATGCAAAACATATTTCCATATTAGTCATGTTATAAAAAAATAGACAAAAAAACAAGAAAAATAAAGTAAAAAAAAGTATGCCTTGATCTGTATTCAGACACCATCAATTCTTTCTCTGGCAATGGCTAGCATTTTTCATCACAAGTACTTCAGAGTTGTCTTTGATCATTGTGTTGCTGAGAAAATAGGGATTTAGCAGAATTTAGCAAGAAATGTCAAATTTGAAAAACATTATGTACATGTTAAATTCTACTTCCACAACTACCTCCATGGGCTTTATGATTTACCTTTGGGTAGAATGACACAATGAGCTATCCAAACTCTTTTTCTAGTGATAACCCCAAGTTTCATTATGGGAATAGTATCAAATTAGGGTTAAAATTCCTAAGGATTCTTGCTTACAAATGCTTATATCAAGTAGGCTGTTAATGTGCCATGGTATGAAGGATAAGCAGTATTTGACTCCACTGAAATGATTATTTCTATGGGGTTATTGAAGTATGGAAACAGCTATGAATATTAGAAAGAGAGCAGATCTAAGTCTAAGTCCTGCCTGTTATCCTGTGTATTATTAGTCTAACTCCCAGTTTTCCCAGGTGTTTCCTTAAAACTTAAATTACCGATGAAATAGCTATTCTTGGCAAAGGAGAGATTTCCAACATTAACAATTCCATATTCAGAGGAATTTAAAAAACAACAACTAAATATATTTGGATTCAAATTAGTACAGAAATCAAGAATGCTTGACACTGATTATTCATTTATTGAGGACAAATTATGTATGAGGTATTGTGCTAAGACCTGTGGGCAAACACAAAAGTTAGGAAAACATGACCTCTCTTTCAGAAAACTTGTAGCCTAATTAGCTGGAAAAATATTTTCCAAAATCATGATGGGGTAATCTTAAAGTTATTCTTTCTTCCCTTTTATTCTGAAGGCCAGTCCCTTGGAAAAAGCTCATTCTGACTCATTTGTCCTGGCTTCCTCCCTCCCCTTCCATGGTGGTTTTGTTTTATGACAAAAGTAAATCCCTGAAACACTCTGGTATGATTCTTGACCTGCTGAGAATATGAATAGTTTTACAGAATGTAATAAAGGAACTAGGGAGATCTCTGTTGGAGAAAAGAAGCAAATTTCCTTGGATGAGGTTAAAGACTGCTATAAACCTTTTTATATTATCTTGGCAAAGTCTATAACTGAGGCTATTTAGTTCTTTTGTGGGATCAGGGATCATGGACTTCAAGATTTACTGCTGTTACTTTGCTGATTTCATCTATTTTTTATGCCTCATGTGACTAGACTCAGCCATCTTATTTGTATCCTGTCACATTTTTAATAAGTATACTCTTCTTATGGTCACATGGTGATGGGCATATATATGAACTGGAGAACAAAATCTAAACCTTTGCAAATATTTGGCATTACAAAGCTATAACATCTAAATAATAGAGTAATTATTGGTATTTCTCCATATAGTTGGCATTTCATAAACACTACCTCTAAATTGTGATGGTAATTAAGCTCAGATTTCTTTTTACCATGTTCACTGATGTCAAAGATTCTTATTTAATGATTAGTCAAAAATGTAATATGCTGTGATATTTCAGTATCAGTGTCTTCAATATCCAGTTTTAGCATTTCAGACCCATGTAGAGTGTAAAATTTGGAAGGGGTCTTGGAGTCTATCCCATTCATTGGCTTAAATTTAGAGAGGAGAAAAGTGAGATGCAGAGAATGACTTACCTTTGGTTACATGATTGACTAATGATTGAATGGATTAGAACCCAGTAATATCCACTACTTTTTCATTTATGTCACACTATATAAATTATAACAAGGCTATTAAAAAAGAATTTTAAAGTTAGAAGGGATTTTCACAGATCATATCACCTGCTCTCTGAATCTTGCAGCCTCAAAAGCTTTTGAATAGAAAGGTTAAGTGATTTAATATCCTAAAATCTAGATCTGGAAAGGACATTAGAGTTGTTAGCTGAATGCATTCATTTTTTACTGATGATGAGATAAAGGCTAAGTCAGATTAAGTGATGAGCCTCAGGTCACACAGATAGAACTGGAAGACAGGATTCAAACACAAAAGCATCAACTAAAATCCAACTCTTCTGAATTTTAAGTAACTAATTTCATAGTAAACCTGATGGTATTGGATCATCATTACTGTGTATATATTTCTGAATACTTGACACATTTTCTTTCTTTATATTCTTAGACATTATTAATTGTCATTTAAGACACATAATTTTTTCTTATCTGATCAGTCTAAAGGGAGACAAGAGGGTTTAACAGGAGTACTTGCTAGGATTCAGGAACTAAATGAGATCAGACTAATCCAGAAATTGTGACTAAGGGGTTTAAGACAGACTGTATTTCAAACTCCAAGAAGATAAACAGATTATTTATTTCAGTTTGTAGAGGATAAAGATAGAAAAGAAAATAAAGATGAGGAAGAAGCTAAAAAATGTTAAGAGGGGAAGAGAGAAAGGAATAAAGATCTATACAGTGTCTACTATGTTCCAGGTACAGTGCTAAGTATGATCTCATTTGATTTATTAAGGAAAATCAAAATGATATATTGAAGGGAGAGAACTAGTTTAAGAACTAAGAATTCTAATTGGGGCTGCATCAGTAACTAGTCCTGTGATCTTGCAAATATTTGACTAGTCTTAAATGGTTTTATCTACAAAATAAGAAAGCTTTACCTCTGGAAGAAAAAAAATGATGGAAAAATGTGAGGGTTAGAATAGAAAGGCAACAATCATAATGCTTAAGAGCACAAAATAGCCCAACTCTAGACAAATTAGTGAGGAGTTTAATTAATTGGTTAACTTCTTGAAGATATATCTTTATTTCGGGATAATTTTCTTTTATGGTTGTATGTCATGAAATAAAAGGATAATGACATCAAAATAAATTTATTTTAAATGAAGGTTGAGAACAGTTCCCAAATCATTCAAAATGGCCCAGGTTTAGCTTTCATAGAATGAGGAAATTATACATTTTGGAGGGTACATTTAATAATGTGAAAAGAATATAGTTGTAAGTATGTTGACAGGTAGGTGGTGACATGGATAATGTGTTGGCTAGGTGACAACGTGGATAGAGTATCTGGAAGATTCATCTTCTCAAGTTCAAATCTGGTCTCAGAAACTTATTAGCTATGTGACCCTGGGCGAGTCATAATGCTGTCTGCCTCAGTTTCATCATCTATAAAATGAGATGGAGAAGTAAATGGCAAACCACTCCAGTATCTCTGCCAAGAAAACCCCAAATGGGACCATGAACAATCTGACATAACTGAAAATGACTAATCACCAACAACAGAGCATAAGTATGTATTTCTCCATTCCTCCACAAGCCTTCTGCTGCAGTGCCTTACCCAATCATGGAAATGATCCTAGATTTCAAAAGAAAAAGCCACTGGAACAGAAGCTCTGGCTAACCCTCCATGTTTTTGAGAAGGTGCTTTTAAAAAAATATTTCAATTTGTCATCGTAGTACCAGCCTAGGAAGCCTGAGAGAGGCTTGATACCCGATGGTCCATCAGCAGATGGGCTTCTGTTACTATTATTTCATGTGGGAAAGAAGCAAATAGCAATTTTAAAGGCACAGAATGATTACAGTCTATGCCAAAGGAAGGAACACCATGATGAAATAATGTATTTTTGAATCTGAAAGACTTTCCATTATCTTCATAGTTCCATGTGATCCCAACATTGGAAAGAAGCTCAGAATATTATAAAGCTGAATCTGATGGCTTCTAAGGACACTGTGAGCCCCAAATCTAGTATCCTATGATTCTGGTAAAGCTATCCTATGTACAATCAAGAACTCCAAGCTATATTATATATGGCAGGTAGGTTATCCATCCTTGACAATAAAAATATTTTTAAAAAGCTATTCATAATAAAGATTCATGGTTTTACATATAATCCTCTTTTTTTCTCTTTGACTTTATATACAAGTCTATTCTTTTTAAAATTTTGGTGCTTATTAAATTTGGAGGAAAACAATACAAAATACAGAAAAAGAGAAGATGATAATGATTATAAAATGCTTTTATGCTTTCACCAAAACAGGTCATGACAAATAAACTTTGCTTTCTTTTTTATCAGCAGATCAGATAATGTTGCAGGTAAAATTTATTTGGATTTTTGCATGTATTTGAAAAAGTGTTGCAAATTATTGTGGGAAAAATAGAGAAATGTACACTACATGGTAATATAATTAAATAAAACCTGAATTTTTAAATTTAGTGAATAATTGTTAATGTTTTAAAGTCTAACTGGCACATCATCTCCAGCTGAGTGCTCCAAGAATCTGTACTGTTTAAAGTTTTTACAAATAATTTCAATAAAAGCATAGATGACACATTCATTAAATTTATGGGTAACATAATGTTACAAGGCATAGATAACTCATATGGAGATAGGACTTACGAAAATTTTGATATACTTTAGCATTAGGCTGAATCTAATATGATAAAATCTAATACTATCTTATACTTGTGTTCAAAAAGCTAACTTTACATGTTCCTGATGGAGTAAACATGATTAATTAACAGTCTGCATGAAAAATATCTGGGAGTTTCAGTATACTCCAAGCTCAGTATGAGATAATGATGTGGCAATCAGAAAACAGGTAATGAAATTTTGTTCAGTTCTATGAATCACAGTTTAATGAGGATAATGATAAATTAGAGAGCACGTGGAGAACAATATCTCAAACTGGATGTCCAGAAACATCTTAAACTACAAAAAGTAACATTGTAATCCCAATCCCTCAGGCTAGCATCCTAGGTATTATCCTCAATTCCTGTCTTTAATACCCTATTTCCAATCTGTTTTCTTGGCTTGTTGATTTCACCTTTTCAACATGGTTATATACACCCCCCCAACACACACACACACACACACACACACACACACACACACACAAACACACATACACATTTTCTCCTTTGATATGGTGTAACACCATACATGAGCAGCTTCCCAAAAGAATGCTACTATGAACAGCTTTTAAGGTTCTGATTACAAACTATAGTGAACACTCCATTTATTCCATAACAAATCAAGACAAACAGTCACAATCTAATATCCACAACATTACATCTTATCACAGGAAATCACAACACAGTGTTCACAACAGCTTATCATTAAAATATCCACATAGTTTTCACCAAAGTGATCACAGTATTTAAACAAAGAACGAAAGAACAATCATTTGCTATCCCTAAGGAGATTTGCCTCCTTACTCAGGCATTCAGTCATCTCAAAATATAATAATCAGTCTTCCATTCATGGGGCAATCATAGGTTAACTTAATTAGTCACTTATTTAGTAATCAGTCACTAAGTATACATTCAAATGAAATGACTAAAATATTCATGACCCTGAGATTCCACTGGTTGGCCTTTAACATTAAGAGGTCATTGACAAAACGAAGTACTCCAAGATTCAATAAAATATAGCAGCATTTTTGGGGGTAGCAAAGAAGTGGAAACAAATGTCCATCAACTGTTGAATAGCTAAACAAATTGTGGTTCATGAATGTAGAGAACGTTGTTGTGTTGTGAGATATAATAAGGATGAATGAAAAAAATGGAAATTCACATTCTATGATGCAAAGTTAAGCAAATAGGACATGGAAAGCATTATTCAAAATGACTACAATAAAGTAAATAGAAAGAACACCTACCTCCCCAAACCTGAATATTGGGAAAGTATAAAGAACAACTTTGATCCTAAAAAAGAAATATGAGAAGACAAATTGTCTCACTCCTTTGCAGTTTATGAGGTCCATAGGTATAAACCACTGCATGTGACATTAGGTTTTGTTTGTTTGTTTTTAATATGTCGATTCATTTTACTTATTTTTCTCTTAAAATCTTTTTTATAAGGGATATGTTGCTGGATATTGCAGGGAAGGGATAAAGGCAATGTAAAATAAAATATATTTATCAACAACCTTCAACATGCTAGTGATTCTCCTCAGGAAAAATTTTCAATTTAACATCTATTTTAAAATGTGATGCCTAGGACTGAAAAAATGCTCCAAACTAATATATTGGAAAGAAAACTAGGTTTGTAGTCAGAAGACCTAGTTTTAAATCCACTTTCTCCCACTTATTACCAATGTGCCTAGATGTAATGAACCATTCTGATCTTTGTTTTCGTAACAGTTACATAATAGTTTTGAACTAGATGATATTGAAGGGTCATTTCAAATGAGTAGAAATATCACCTTCCTAACTTTGGATCCCAGCCCTCTCTTAATACAACCTAAGATGCCCTTAGTTTGGATGTCAAGTCACACAATTATCTGATATTGAAATTTTCAGTCCTCTAAATCCCCAGATTTTTTTTAGAGAAGTGTATTGTCAATGTGTACATCCTGCCTATTTTTTAAAATATAATTTTAACGCAGTTGTAGAGTTGGAATTAATTACTTCCACAATCCCTTCAAGCTACAAATCTATGATCCTATATTGTTGTGAACTCAGATTAAATTTCATTTTATTACACTTTTTCTCAAATATCTAACCTGTCAGAATGGCACATATCCTGGTTCTCTCATACCACTGTATTTGCTAGCCTTCCAAGTTCTGGGGTTTTGGCAAATTTGGTAAATATATCCTCTATACCTTTGTCCAGAATTATTGATAAAATGTTAAATAGCACAGAAATTATTTGGACCCATTATTTAACCAGTTTCAAGTCCACCTACATATACTACTATTTATCCTATTGTTTTGCAAACATTTTTGGTTGTAAAACCCTATCAGTATTTCTTAAAATATGCAATAAGAAGAGGAATTTATTTGTTATTAATATGTACTAAATACTAATATAATACTAACATATTAGCCATATTATAAATCAGGAAATATTTAAAGGTACGGTAAAATGGAATAGTATTTTAAAATAATTTCTTGATTACAACTTTTGTTTTGCATTTTTTTCATTAGGCTTTATGGAAAGTAAACTCTCACTATTTTACAAGTTTTTCCTTTCATCAAGATGGGGGCTCTGGATGAGTCTGAAGAATGCAATGAGTGGGTAACAAAGACAATGAGTTGTCACCATTTTGCCTCTTTCAGACTAGGAGTGGTTTCATTTTCACTTGGAACAGGAGTGGCACATTCAAAACTTTTAAGGAACGTGTTTATATGTTGTTTTCAAGGAAGTTAGCCAGAAAAGGTCATCTGTGGGCATAGAGATGGCATAGCAAATCAAGCTATAGAAGAATAAAGCTCCTTAGAGAGAATCACTCTTCACCTTTTCCCTTGTACTTATTCCAAAGGCCAGAGTGGAGGTGGGGATTTCTCTCTCCACTTCAATCCATTAGCACTGTTGTCTTGCAGGAGAGGATCTCACCAAGTATGAGAAACCTCACTGAACACAGAGAAAATCCAGAAGATTTAGCTGGAGAGAGGAGCAAGACCAGAGAGCCCAGCAGGGTACCAAGAAGTCTGGAATACTTGTACATTTAGGCAACAACATGACAGCATCACAATATGACACTGGGGTCCTGAGGTGCCAGAGATGTGAACTGAATCTAACTGGATGTAGAAGGAAACTTTTGGAAAAGAGGTACTCCACCCCCCATAGGTTGAGCATTCTATCTGAAACCAGAAACTTGACATGAGAGATCTGCTCCACAACCTTGTAACCAGTGGAGCTACAGCTGAAGACAACTACAGAAACAGCAGGACACCATCAAACAGCATCTGAGAACAATCCCCAGAAGACTCTATAATCCATGCCCACACATCTGGCAAAGACAGCACATTCAAGAGAAATTGTAAGGAAAAAAGGTCTGGCAGGAGTAGTATGTTCATTTTTTTTTTAAGATATATGTAGTCCTATAGAATTCAAGGCAAGAGTTTTCCCTTCATGTGTATCTACTAGACTTTTCCTACCCTAAAATGACTCTTGTTGATTTGGGTTTTGGACAAAGGATTAAAATCTGTTTTTGTGAAAGTATATTTTAAAATACAGTCATTTATTTTCAATACAGAAAGACCATATTAATTCTTTTTCCCTCACTTTTGCATTTACTGCAGCTCTTTAAACCTACTGCCCACACAACACCTGCTACTTCACTAACTACCAGTTCACAGAATGATTTAGTCATGGTGTCTTGAAAATGTTACACATTGCAACTACTTATTAGAAAATGAAATTTGTCATTGCTGCTTTAAAGGATTGCATCAAGATGCATAAATTAAACACAAATTTAGTTCGTATTGTTTCCCCATTTTTCCTAATAACTGTTGTAATGGAAGTGTGTAATCCTTCTGCGGTATGATTATTAAAACCCCTTATAATTCTGTAATATGTACATATAATACTCCTTTATTAAAAAAGGTTTTGGAAAATTAGCATGACTAATACAAACACACTCATTGTGCTTGTCCCCATAGCACTTTGTAAGATTTTTCCATCATGATAAATTGATTTATGAAATACAAAACTAGAAAATCAAGGAAAAAAACCTAGATTAAATTAGGCAAAACAAGAAGCTTCTCTAATATCATTTTTTAAAGATTTGATTTAGAAAAAAGAAAGTATTTGCTCATGATATCTGAAATATACTTTGTTGACATTTTTGACACAAGATTTAAAGTACCCTTAATATAGAATGCCATACGTATCATAGGGTTATAGTTTTCTTTCAAAAATATTTAACAGGTTGGAAAGTTCACTAAAACAAATGTATTCAACACTTTCATTGATTTGCAATGTTATCAAAGTAGGTAGTCCTTAACATCAGTTCTTATTATCTAACTAAAATATAGCAAATGATTTAATGTGAGACTAAAAATGGAATTTCACATCAGAAATTCAGCCTCAGAAATTTGAAATTATTTAGATTCCTTCCAATCATGACCTTATCAACAGTTGCAGTAAGGGTGATAGAGAGACAGTAGCATCTAACAAAATTCTTTGAGTGAACAGTGAGAATTAGTAGGTTCTTTAATGCTTTGATCCACCAGCATACAAATGATTGTCCACAAAAGAAAAGGAAATATCCATTAAAATGATAAATGATTTTAGAAAAAGCCATCATTTGTTTGGAGGCAATGGAGAAATTCGTTTTACTTTTATAAGGTAGAAAGAATCCTAGTCTGTGCAAATTATTTTAAAAATATATTAGAAGTAGGGCACCTATGCTTAGAGATGTAAAATCATCATTATCTATATCTAGAAAAGTTCATTGGTAATTCAAAAAAACATAGACCTTTCAAGAGGACTTCTGGCAATCTGTTTTGATCTTTTCTCATCTCTATTTAATGATATTTTCTATTTTCACTCAAATGTTTGTATATCGACATACTGAAATTTGATTTTTCAAGTACTCTCCCCATACATTTGAATTTTCTATTAGGCATTTTCATTAACAAGGTACTTAGTAGGTATTTATTAAGTGCCAATCATATGCCAGGCACTGGTCTAGGAACTAGTGTTACAAAGACATAAATAAAATAGCTAATGCCATCAAGAATCTTACATATTATCAGGACAGAAACATGTAATACATATATGTATGTGTACATATATATACACATATACATGTGTGTATACAATATAATATATAAATTCTGTATGACGCACATGCATATAGACCTGAATATATATGTGTGCATATAAATTTTATATGTACCAATACACAGTTTGTGCATGTATCAACTAACCTCTTTCATGGGACTTAGACAATTTACTTCTGAAAATTAATATAACCAAAATAAAAATAAGGTACCATTAGCATGCAAAAAAAACTGCAAAGAAACGTTTAAGGAACAAGATGCGTCAGGTTGGTTTTGTTACCTTACCTTTATCTTTCAAACTAGTAGATTGTGGAAAAGAATTCTGTGCCTTGTAAACACAATGAAGGTCAGCATGCCCTCCTGTACATTCTTACTGGGTATGGGGAAATTAATGGTTTGCCAACCCCATTATCTCATGTTGAATTTATGTCTTGCTTTCCCATCTGCTCTAAACTCACAATGTTTCATCACCCTGCTCTGTCCCTCCATAATTCTCCAGTTCTTGTCTTTCTCTATGCTACTTGGCTGTAGGAGCAGCATTAGTGGGATTCTCACTGCATTCCAGCTGGTTTGAAGAAATTGTGGAGAAGGCTGGAGCAGACCTTTCTGCCCCATCAATGGCCATTAAATGAAGGTTCTGGGAAGGCAGTGTAACAGTTATGGGATGCGAAGATCTTCCATGCCCCTTGAACTTGCTGACATAGCAGGAAGGGGTGGAGCAAGAGGAAGCCAGAGCCAAGCTTCAGCCAGTGTGGTGACTGGAACCAGTGGCATCTACAGTGGTGCGAACGCCTTTTTTTTTTTTTGAACCAGACAGAATTTCTGCTAAGGACTCATGCTGAGGACTGCCTGGACAGGAACTATGGGGGTCTGGAGCTGCTGGGAGCAAGCTGAGTGGATGCTGAGCAGTTGCTGTGAGTGAGGAGAAGAAGATCTTTTCATGAGGTAGCCTGTTTTGTTTTGAAGGCTTGAGAATGTTGCTGTTTACTGCATTAACTATCAGTGCCAACTCCATAGCAAACTGTAGTGGCTTTGACATTCTGGTTTTGGGACTCAGTTTTCTGGTATTTTAATAAATGTTCTAGCTATGTCGCCATGTAGAGAGCCTGTTGAATTTTGTGATTAATAACTATATAAGCATATTTTTGTTACTGTAGACATTGTAATTACTGCATTGTTGATACAGTCATGCAGGCAGGCAGGAAAGGAGGGAGGAAGGGAAGGCTGGAGGGAAGGAAGGAGGGAGTGGCTACATGAAATACATATATTCACATATACCCTAACTTCCTCAAGACTGACAGAAGGCATAGCAAAGCTGATTATAAAAATGCATATGATAATATCAAATGAAGAGAAAAAGAACTTTAATCAAATAAATTGCCCATTAATGTTTAAAAAAACCTTAAAGGTTAAAATTGAAGTGTTTTCCCTTAATGTGATACAAATTGTTTATTTAAATCAAAGAGCTAACATTATAGGTAATGGACACACATCAGCAGCTTTCTTCGCAAGAGCTAGGATAAAGGAAATTTGTCTATTTTCATCATTGCTCTTTGACTTAGTTCTGAAAAATCTCATTATAGGAATAATGCAAGAAAAAAGAGGTAGAGAAAAAAAGAATTGGTGATTAGGAGGTTAATATAATTATTTATATTAAAATTTTTTTTAAGTCTATACTTCACTGGGGTAAGGAATACCCAGTTAGAAACTCCCTCAGCTAATAAACACCAGCAACTCCCCTGTAAATTATAGAATTATCTGGGACAATAACAGGTTAAATTACTTCCCTCTGGTCAAAATAATCAATATTTATAAAAAGTTGGATTTGAACTCAGGTATTTCAGAATCTAAGGCTGACACTATACACTATGACACATTTTCTTCATTTGTAGGTAATATGGCAGTTTATTTAGAAAATAACAATAAAGAATAATGAAATAATCCCTATGGTAAATACTTTCATAAAAGTAACAGAATATAAAATGCACAAAGCGTCTACATCCCTATATATTCCTAATTAATGGGTATTTATAGAATTGTATTAAATTGATAGAATTGTAATTGATAGAATGTATTAAATGGTTGAGCTAGACAGATACAAACAAGATACGTAAAGAAAAGTACAAAACAATTTTCATAGAAATAAACGAGAAACAAGTAATTGGAGAGATAGGCAAAACTTATATAATAAAGGTGACTATATTACCCAAATTTTTCAATATACACTCCTCATAAATATCTGATACCTAGAATTTATGA
Source organism: Pseudocheirus occidentalis (assembly GCA_028646575.1). Classification (NCBI taxonomy): domain Eukaryota; kingdom Metazoa; phylum Chordata; class Mammalia; order Diprotodontia; family Pseudocheiridae; genus Pseudocheirus; species Pseudocheirus occidentalis. The sequence continues at coordinate 162,504,424 of CM053596.1, forward strand.
GAAATTGATGTGAATTTCTTTGTAAGAACCATTAAACAATAAATACTAGAGCAAGGGATATAAGCAAGTAGTTTTCAAAGGAATAAATATATAGTATTTATAACTTCATAAAATTGTTCAATTTGTCTAATAATCAGAGAAATATAAATACATTTTAAGATGCATCCTGATATCCATAAAATTGGATGCCATTGTGACTGTGGAAAGGCTAGTCAAATGCTGATCAAGCTCTGGATGGCCCTGTTCTTTGTGGATAGCAATAGGGAATTATACACAAGAGCTAGAAAATTCTTCATACCCTTTAAGCCAGTGATCGCAGTACTAGGAATATAAACTCTTCCTGGTAGTAGCATTTGCTATAGCAAAAAAACTACAAATAAACATTGTACAATGATTAGGACTGAACAAACTGTGGCATATGCATATAAAGGGATTTTTTTTCTATTACAAACAATTACACAAAAAAAAATTTCATGAAAAATGCAAAGAAATATAGGAGGAATATTAAGATGAAGTGTTGTAGAGTGAAGAAAAAAACAACAAAGACATGAGAACCACATACATACTAACTGTATCTATGCACTTAAAAAAATGCAACAATTCCCTGAAAAATACAGAAAGAAGAGGTTCAGAAATGGTTACAGGAAATAAACAGGATGCCTTTGTTAGAAGCTTATTAAAGTTAATGTACTCTTAAAATAAAAATCTTAAAACCATAGAAATTCTCTTATATAAATAAAATATTTTCCTTTCTTTTGTTTTCTTTTATCCTTTATTAAAAGATACTTGTAGTTGTCAAACAACAAGTTTAGAGAAGAAGACAATATAAAATTTGAAAGCATTATTAGCCTCTGGATGTCAAGAGGGGCAAGAAAGATCTTCTGAAGAAGGTGGGAATTAAACAGAGTTATAAAGGAAGCCAGATAAACCAAGTAGTAAAGATGAAGACAAAGAGCATTCTATGCATTCTATGCAGTAAGTACAAAGGCAACAAGACCACAGGAGTGTCAGAAGAAATACAAGCTGTCTAGTATAGTTGAATCATAAAAAGAGTGGAGGGGAATGAAGTGTAAAAAAAAATGGAAGAGTAGGAAGAGATCAGGTTAAAAATAGCTTTGAATGCCAAATAAAGGATCCTAGAGATAATAGGCAGTCACTATAGCTTTTTGAGTAGGAGGATTATGTGTCTAGACCTATGTTTTAGAAAAATGACCTTGGCAGCTGAGAGAAGGATGAACAGAAGAGACTTGAGTTAGGGAGACAATTTAGATGGCTATTGAAATAAACCAAGCAAGAGAGGATGAAGGCTAGAATTAAGATGGTGACTATGGGTGGAATAGAGAGAATGAGATCTATATTAGAGATGCCTTGAAAACTGAAAAAGCAAAATTTGTCAGTGAATTAAATATATAGGGTGAGAATGAGCAGTCATGGAAAATACTAACATTGTAAGCCTGGACATCTGAGAGGATGATGTCCTAAATACTAATAAGTAAGTTTGACCCATATGTACAAAAATATTCATTGCAGCCCTCTTTGTGGTGGCAAAAAACTGGAAACTTAGGGGATGCCCATCAATTGGGGAATGGTTGAACAAGTTATGGTATATGAATGTAAAGGAATACTACTGTGCTAAAAGAAATGGAAAGGAGATGGACTTCATATTTACCTGGAGAGGCTTATATGAATTGATGCTAAGTGAGAAGAGCAGAACTAGGAAAAATTTGTATACATTCACAGATACATCATATGTGTGACAACTAACCTTGATAAACTGGACTCTACTAATCACACAGTTAAAAGATAACTCTACGAGTTTCAGAATGGAAGGAGATACCTACACTCAGAGAGAGATCTAGAGAGACCAGAGTTTAAATGGAGACTGAAGCAACATATGCTATTGTTCTTTTCCATGTTTGGTTTTGTTTCTTTTGTTTCTTTTTTTCATTCTTTTCACATTATTTGCTCCATTGGTTACAACACTTGTATACAACAAGACTATTGTACAATGTGAAAGTGTTTGCAGATCCCATACATGATTGTATGCCACCATGTGGGGAGTGGGGGGAGAGAAGGGAGAGGAGAAAATCTGAAACTCAAGTGATTCTGTAAATGAATCTTGTAAGCCAAAAGTAAATAAACAAGTCAATAAATTTAAAAAAAAGAAAAAAAGAAAGTTTGAAAGAGGAGTAAGGGAAGGCAGGTAGTGTGCTTTATTTTAGATATCTTTCATTTGAGATAACAATGATATTAATTTTGAGATATCCAGAAGGCAATTGGAAATGCAATACTAAGGTCTAGGGGCCCCATTGAAAATTCATAGCTATCATTCACCTCTCTGGGACTCCGTTTTTGATTAGTGAGCTAGACTACATGGAATAGTATCTACACCTAAGAAGGATGAAAAGTTTTAGGGTCCTCACGTGTGTGATCCTCTGTTAGAATTTTTTTTCTTAAAAACACAATAACTGTTTGTTATCACTGAGAGATAAATAAGCAAGAAAGGTTTGGAATGGTTTAATTTTTCTACTCCCAGTCCATCTTTGAGTAGCATAACCATTACCTAGAGATGCTGGATAGCTCAGTCAAGACATTCTTCATTGTAAACAAAAATCTTAAAATGAAGCTGGATATATGAATATTTGGGAATCTGAGAGGTATGGTCTCAGCAAGTTGCCTATCTCTATCCATACCTCTGAGAATCAGATTCTCCACCAGACCATTAAGTAGGGATAGGACTATACCACTTAGCATGAGAAAGAGAGAGAGACAACCAAAAAGAGAGAGAGAAAAGAGATCAAGAGATAGAGTAAAATGAGAAAAGGAAGAAAAGAGAGAGGAGAAGAAAGTAAAGGAAGCAAAAATATCAGGAAAAGACAAGAAAATTAAAAGTGGAAAACAGACCAAGTAGAGAATATAAGAGAAAATTTTGTTGTTATTCTTTTGTTTCTGTCATGTCCAACTTTTCATGATGTCATTTGACTTTTCTTGGCAAAGATACCAGAGTGATTTGCCATTTCCTTTTCCAGCTCATTTTATAGATGCAGAAACTGAAGCAAACCAGTTTAAGTGACTTGTCCAGGGTCTCACAGCTAGTACATTTTTGATTTTAGATTTGAACCCTTAAAGTTGAGTATTCCTGATTCTAAGCCCAATGCTCTATTCATTGCGCCACCTCATTGCCCCCAAGAAAAAGACAGAGGGAAAGAAAGATGGGAAAAGATCACAAAGAAATGTTGAAGACACTGAGTTTATTTTCAAATGTTTAAAAATGCCATGAAGTCACTCACTTTCAAAAAATAACTGTAATACAGTTCAATTCCATGGTATTCTATTTTTAGTCCTGAGATCAAGAACTCTGCCTTAACTTTCTTTGTGCCTGATAGATGAGAGAAGAAAAAGATACTGCTGACTTCATGTCAAACTACAAAGTAGATCTAGTTGGAGTTTTGTTATTGGAAAAGAAAAGCCATTTGTGTGGCAGGGAAAAGTGGTTCAGTTTCTATTCAGAGGACCTACTATAATTTTGCATAAAACTTCTAGCAAGCAGAATGAGTATTAAGATAATTATTGTAGAATAGCTTAAGATTCAGAGTCCTGATGATGATGAAGTTAGTGCTTCTGGTGCTGCTAATATTAAGCCTGTTATAGCTTTGGGTGTTATAGCTAACTCATTCCAGTCAGTGACAGAAATTGTAAAGAAAGATTTTCAGTACTTTGTGCCAGTGCAGGTTACTTATATATCTTAAACAGAAGATAATTTTCTTCTTTTCCTTAATAACATTTTATTTTTTTTCCAATTACATGTAAAGATAGTTTTCAACATCACTTTTTTTGGTGAGGCAATTGGGGTTAAGTTACTTTCCCAGGGTCACACAGCTAGAAGTGTCAAGTTTCTGATTCCACATTTCAACTAAGGTCCTCCTAACAACAGTGCTCATGCTCTATCTACTGCTCTACCTAGCTGTCCCAAAATAGTGATATGATTTCATAAGATTTTGAGTTCCATTTTTCTCCTCTCTCCCCAAGGCAGCATGCAATCTGGTATATGCTATGCATGTACAATCATATTAAATTTATTTCCACATTAGTTTTGTTGTGAAAGAAGACAAATAAAATCGGAAATCCACAAGAAAGAAAGAAAAAAGAAAATAGTGTGCTTTGATCTGCATTCAGATTCCATAGTTCTTTCTCTGGATGTGGATAGCATATTCCACATTTTGTCTTTTGGAATTGTCATATATCATTGTATTACCGAGAAGAGCTAAGTCTCTCAGAGTTGGTCATCAAACACTGTTGCTGTCACTGTGTACAATGCTCTCCTACTTGTGCTCACTCCACTCAGTATCAGTTCATGCAAGTCTTTCCCATGTTTTTATGAAGTCTGCCAGCTCATAATTTCATATGGAACAATACCATTCTGTTGCATTCATGTACCATAACTTGTTCAACCATTCCCCAATGATAGGCATCTGCTCAGTTTCCAACTCTTGGCCACCAAGAGCTGGTATAAATATTTTTGTACATGTGTGTCCTTTCCATTTTCTATGATTTCTTTGGGATACAGACCTAGTAGCGGCATTGCTGGATTAAAGGTTTGAACAGTGTTTTAGCCTTTTGGGCATATTTCCAAATTGCTCTCCAGAATGGTTGGATCAGTTAACAACTTCAGTAATAATGCACTAGTGTTCCATTTTTCCCAGATCTTCTCCAGCACTTATCATTTTACTGTTTTGTTATATTAGCCAATCTGATAAGTGTGATGTGGTACCTCAGAGTTGTTTTAATTTTCATTTCTCTAATCAATACTGATTTAGAGCATTTTTTTCCCTTATAACTATAGATAGGTTTAATTTTTCCCCTGAAAACTGCTGTTTGTAACCTTTGAACATTTGTCATTTGGGAAATGACTTTTATTCTTATAAATATGGCTCAGTTCTCTATATATTTTAGAAATGAGGCTTTTATTGGAGACACTTCCTGTAAGAATTGTTTCCCAGATTTCTGCTTCCCTTCTAATCTTGGTTGCATTGGCTTTGTTTGTGCAAAAATTTTTTAATTTAATGTAATCAAAGTTGTCCATATTGCATATAATAATACTATCTATCTCCTGTTTGGTCATAAATTCTTCCCTTCTGCATAGATCTGATAGGTAAACTAGTCCTTGCTCTCTTAATTTACTTACGGTTTCACCCTTTATGTCTAAATCATGTACCCTATTTTGACCTTACCTTTCAGCTCTTGTGCAAAATTTTCTTTGTGCAAAAACTTAAATTTTTGTAAGCTTGTATGATCATTCATCAATAAGATTGTCAGATGAGCTTTCTCTTAGGATTACATAATTTTATTTATTATTTATTTTATTTTAGGCTGATGAGTCTTTATTGATCACAGGTTTTTACTGGTTACTCAGAACTTAATAGCTCCAAGTTTTCATAGGCTGATGAGAAATCTTATTGACTACAAGTACTTATTACCACTTGACCTCTGATTGACCAAATGTTCTTAAATGCTGCTGTGTCCTCATTGGATACAGTTATTATAACTTATCCAATTATAACTAATTGGTTACCAAGATCTTAGTAGCCACAACTTCTTATAGGCTGATGAAGAATTCTTATTGGCCACAAGTTCTTATTGGCTACTGAATTCTTTTAGTATCCTGAACTCTCATTGGCCTTGAGTTTTTACTGGTTGCTGCATTCATATTGACCATAACTTCTTATAGGCTGCTGAGCGTTTATTGGTTACAAATTGTACCTTGGAAGAGATTATGAGATATTACTAATTACAAATTCTTATAAGCTATTGAGTTTTTATTGGCACCAAGTTCTTTTTGTCTCTGTCCAGATTAAATGTAGGAGATATATCACTGAGAACCCAAATTTTTCTCCCTGGCTTTGAAGATCAATGAAGGAAGAATCTCTCCGTGCAAGGCACCTGTGGGGAAAACATTTGGCATTCACATTTTGTACTCACATTTGATATTGTGAAGTCAAGGAGAAGGTCAGGAGTGATTATCACACATCCTTCTTCCCCAGAATGAGTTTCCCCACAAGTTCGTGGGGTTGAATCTCATTCACTAGCATTGTTGAGTCTCAGGCTCCCATCACTTTTCCATTCAGGGATACTAGGTACTTCCACAAATTCCAAATCAGCTCCTTCTCAGGGATTCAATTAGACATATAGGTAGCATTTTCCCAGTACCTTGAACAGCGATCTTACTGAAAAACAGGGAATGAGACTCTATAAGTATTATGGGCAAAGTTCTCAATCTCTTTGTTGGCATTTGTCTCCTGCTGTACAAATTAGTTGCAAGAAAAGGCCAGCACATTGAAATGGTGTCGGTCCAAGTACTGCTGTAGCTGTTGAAGAGCTTGGCAATACTGGTCTCTATAGCCACACTCTCAGGCCACACTGACAACCAGTGACACCTTATAAAGGTGAAGGGGTGTCCAGACCAGTGATTTTGTCCAACAGTTGCAGATTGCAACCTGTCTATAACTTAATAGGTTATAGGATTAGGGTATGTAAGTGGCCATTTGCATACTAATATTATCCAACTGTATGACCATAAATGGCTAGGCCTTGAGTCATTCCATGTGAGGACCACCTCATATGAGGATCAGTGGAGAGCAGAATTACATTATTTTAATGATGTGGTTTTCCATCAGAACTATTTTGTATTGTGTGTAGTTTCTAAATATATGATAAGAATTATTTGAAAATTCTTGAAAGCCTGAGTTCATTTACAATGCAGTAAATGGGACAAGGGATAATCTTGTTTTAGCTTTGAGTTTCAGGTAGAAATGCTAACTTGCCCTTAATTATGGCCTTTCAAACACATCATTATGGTATTATCATGATGTTGACAGAAAAGGATACTTGAATAATATTTTAGCTAACAATATGTTGGTGGATTTAATGTTCTTGCAAGTGATAGACTAACAATATAGTTTTGGGCAAAGGCAAATGTAGGCAGGTTCCTTAATCCAGCACTGGCAGTTTGTCTCCAATTAAGGATACCCACATTATTCCAGCCCTAAGATTTATCCAGGTGAATTCCCAGTATGAGGTACAACAGAAAATTTCCTCTTTGGGAACCAATTACCATCATTTTTGTATAGTCACATAATATTCAGTGTTTCAAGATACAATCAATAGAAATCAAAATTGTTCTTAGCTTCTCCCCCTCTTTATCTTCACCTCCATCTTTCCTTCCCCTCCCCAATGAATGGTGCTCCATGAAGAAAATCTAAAATAATGAAGAAAGATATGAGATGATATCTTGGTAGAAGGGGGAAGGGCATTGAATTTGGAAGTAAAATATCTGTTTTAGTCCCCACCTTGTCAATTATTCACTATGGAATCTAGCTGTGTCAAAGTCCCTTAACTTCTTTGTGGCTTAATTTCATATACCTTGTGTTCTGAAATTATAGCCAAGTTCAAATGATTCATTAGCTACTTTTATTTATGGATCTATATATTCCTTTAAAAATATATATATTTCTTTCCATCTTTTGTTTTATATCCTTAATATCTCTCAATATGCCCTTCTTCTCTTTCCTTCCTGTGTAGGCATCCCTTATAACAAAGAAAAAAGAGCAGGACATCAGTTAGGAAAATGAATCAACACACGGGTAAAAATGTTTAAGGATATATGCCACATTTCACATTGATAGTCTCAGTTCTGCAAACACAAGGTAGTCAGAGGAATTTCTTATGTGTGTGTGTGTGTATGTGTGCGTGTGTGTGTGTGTGTGTGGTTAAGTTTGGTCATTACAGTTTCATAGAATTCAGTTTCAATTGTTTTGTTGCTTTTTGAATGTACTTTGTTTTAGTCATCATGTACACTGTTTTCCACATTATTAAATTACTTTGCATAAATTCACATGCATACCCTCTTCTATATTACTAATACTTATGCTTTATTAGGATATAGTAATACTCTATCATATTTACAAATCATAATTTGATTCCTATTCTTTAATCATTTTATGCACGTTTTAGACTTAGGTACCTGTAGTGCTGAGAAGTTAGGGAACTTTCTAGGGGTCACATAGCAAGTATATTTCTTTATAACGTCCTCTATCCTTAAATTCCTTGCTTCCTTATCATATTGTTGCTCATCTTTCACGAAAGTGCAGCCGTGGATTACAACCATCATTGCCACTTATGTTAATACTCACAGTTTGATGAGCAAAACTGAAGCAAGCCACCCAATCATCTTGCCTGATACATTATAAAGCTATGTTATCCAACTTTAATTGGGCCCTTAATGCAAGACAATCCTATTATTCCTCACTAATTCATTCTTT
>CM053596.1:162513241-162549876 GCA_028646575.1 Pseudocheirus occidentalis
ATCATTCTCATTTCTCTCTCCAATTTTTCCTCCACTTCTCTTATTTGGTTTTCAAAGTTCTTTTTCAGTTGATGTATAGCTAGTAGGCATTCCTCCAGTGTCTTGGAAGCATTTGGTGAGGGAGTTCTGACTGAGTTGTCTTCCTTCTGCTCCATACTTTGGTCTTTTTTGTCCATAAAAAAGGATTCTAAAGTTTTACTGCTGTTCCTAGCCTGCTTCCTTTTTCTCATGTTGGTCAGTCTATTAATTGCTTGGTTTTTTAGCTCTGTGGAACTCTGCTTCCTGGAGGGGGAAAGCTCTGTCCCAAATCGCTGGGGCCCTTAAAGCTGCCGGAGCTCTTAGTGGGATGCTGCAGCTCCGCCCCCCCAGCTTTGGATCACTGAAGGCGCACCCCAGGACCACCACTCAAGACCACGATCCAGATCAAGGCCGCTCAACGCAAGAGCCCTTGACCCCGATTGATCACATCAGCCCCCCTGCTATCTGCAGGCCGAGGGCTCTGAAGCAGCCCAGTGGAAGCTGCTGTGGCTCTCAGACATTCCTGCTGCTACAGCCACCTCACACTGCTTCCTTGCCCTGGGGGCAGTTTGACCGACCCGCTCTTCTCCTCCCCAGTTAGCAAAATCTACTGACCTTTCTCTTAGCCTTTTTTTCTTCTGGCCTGATAGATGTGGTAACTGTGCCTCCAGTGAAGCTCTCCTATAGTCTCGGCTCCCCGCCCTATGCCCCAGGGCCTGAGCTGGCTGGGTTTCAGCCACGCCTCCCAGACTGCTGTGAAGAGCCCGCCTGCTGCGTTGCCTGTAGCAACAGATGTGCCTTCTGTCTTGTGGAGAGTTTTGGAGCTTGAAAATCTGTTTAGCGTCCCATTTTATAAGTTTTTTAGTGTGTTTGTGTGGAAGCTGTGGTGCTTTGCTGCTTCTATGCCGCCATCTTGGCTCTGCCCCATATCTCTCTTGCAATGGGTTTTAAATAGTGTTTGAGGTTGCTTATTCTGCAGTATCCTAGTATAGTTTTTATTCTTCTGGAATCTCTGTCTTTCTTTATGAATGCATTAATATTTTCATAATATAAACAGATTAATGATCATTTACTTTAGAGACATTTCAATGTGAATGGTATTGTTGCTTAGCTTGAATAAGAACATTAATCTTCAAGTTAATCTTCATGGGTAGCTTGGTGATACAGTGGATAGAGAGCTGGACCTAAAGTCAGGAGGACTTGACTTCAAACCAGGCCTCAGAAACTTACTGGCTTTGTGACCCTTGACAAGTCACTTAAATCCAATTTGTCTCAGTTCCTCATCCATAAAATGAGCTAGAGAAAGAAATGCAAACAACTCTGGTATGTCAAGAAAACTTGCCAAGAAAACTTGAAATGGGTTATAGAAAGTTGGACACAACTGAAAAATAATTTAACAACAGAAAAAAATCTGCAGGTTAGTCTTTAATGAGACAACATGCATGTCTTGTTGGACATCCTTTCAATTTTCAATGATAATGTAGTAAGAAAATATCTATGATTTCTATTGGTGACAAAGTCATCTGTTTTTTTTTAAATACCACTGTTATTTGTTTCCTACATTCATAAATTAAGGACATGATGGCTTTCATTTAGAGGTTAGTAATGATATAAATGTGTTTTTCTTCTGATTCAGGTTCACAGACTCTCAACCCACTGTAAAATCTATATTTTCACCTCTGGAATGATTTGTGGTGTTCAGTTTAAGAAGTCTTAGGAATGGAAAGGACATTAGGATGGTCCAATCATTTTGTTCATACCATAGAACTATGTAAAGCCACTGTCAGGAATCATAGTCAGTGGATATATTTATGGTGCACATGTGGGAAGGTGTGTACAAGGGTCACTCAGGGAAAGGTCTCTCTGCTTTGGAACTTCTCTCCTAATATTACACTATCTTTCTTACAAAATAACATATTTCAGTCATACAACTATAATACTCAAGTACTAATCAAGATCCACAGATCATATTGGCCAATATCAAGATGATACTAATTGTACTTCTTTTTCATCGAACATTAAAAGAGTCATATTAATTTCCCTCTTGATTCTCCATTCCTGATTGGATTCTAGAGAGACGGTCTATGCTTATTGGATCAATTTTAATGAAGAATCTGAGGGCCATATTGTTATATTAAAGTCATTATGTTCACTGTAGAAGAAGAAAATGCATCTCAGAGAAGCTTCTAGAAGTATACTGAAACAAAACTTATCACTCTTCATTTTATCTTGCTGGTGTTATTTAGTATTTTCAGCTGTATCCAACTCCTTTTGACCATGTTCAGAGTTTTCTTGGCAATGATACTGGAGTCATTTGTCATTTCCTTCACCAGCTCACTTTACAGATGAGGCAACTAAACAAACAGGCTTAAATAACTTGCCCAGGGTCATACAGTTAGCAAGTGTCTGAGGACAGATTTGAACCCAGGTCTTCCATATTCCAAGCCTGGAATTCTATCCAGTGCTATTGTTATGGAAATCAGAAGATCTCCCTTGCCACTATGCCCTTTGATAGGCTTACATAACTCTGAGAATCTTTCCTGATTTGAAAATACACTGCCCCTTAATAGGCTTAATGTGGTCACATGGAGCTTGTGGCAGGAGGCTTGTTTTTCAGGAATGCCCACATCTTGTTACTTTGTGATTGGGCAGTAGGTCAAGAGGGTTGTGACATTCTCTGATCCAGGAGAAGGCTATATATGCCCTGATGTGAGGTTTTGCTTTGGGGCTCAGTTTGGAAAGAGTTGAGTTGTGTGATTTGGCCAGATGAGACTCTGGGCAACTATTGATCCCCTCCCCCTCCCCCTTGCTCTGGCTTTGAAAACCCAGATGTTGGTGCTTACCTCTCTGGTAACTAACTAGGAATGGATTCAATTGTCAGACTGCTGCAAGTCTGTCTGCTGATCTGTTTCTTTGTCTGCTTGTAACTTCTGTTTGTATTCTCTGAAGTTCAAGGTGTTGACTTTTCCCCCTGAACTAAGTAAATGATATATGTTTGATTGATTAAAGTAAGATTGTTAACCCATTTTGAGATGCTTTCCTTTAGAAAAGCAGATCTAAGAATATGTCCTAGCAGCCATCCTGGGTATTCTAGGGTGCTTGCTGCTACAGCTATCCACCTAGCTGTCCCTGCATTTTCACTACTAATTCATTAGGTCTCTTGGTAAATATCTCTATCATCTATCTATCTATCTATCTATCTATCTATCTATCTATCTCTGTCTATCTGTAATATTTTTATTCAAATCTCCATGTCTTGTTGAGGACCACAGGCTAGTAAGACTCTGACCCTGATGGCTGAATTAGCCCCACCAGGTGGAGGGCTTGCTGCCAGGCCTGGATCAGTTCCACATCCCCCAGGAAAAGAGCTCAAGCACACAGGTGTGAGGATTGGATCCTCAAGGTAAAGCATGATGTTTATGCCCCTGGCCTGGGAACATGTCCTATAAAAGGCTTGCACTTAAGACCATAAAGGAGACTCTATTTTCCAAAACTCTTTGAGTCCCCATCTCTCTTTTAACTCACTCTTTCACAGCCTCTGGGAATACAACTCTCTCTGCCCTACTGGGGAATAGCAGAGCTCCTAATTCTCTCTCATCCTGCTAGGCAGGGCTCCCCACATTTTCTCAGCTCTGCCACGGAAGGCAGGGTTCTCCTAACTTGACCTATGACAATGTCTGAAAAGTAAGGACATTTTCTGTCTGATCAAGCTGATGTCTGAACATAGAAAAGAAGTTAACTGTCATGTATAATGATATCGACAGTGCATGCATTTTAAATTATAAAAGATGCAAGTAGGTAATTTAGTTCTGCTCAAGAAATACTTATTTAATTTGTACTATATGTGGGGTAATGAAACAAGAGATTCGCATCAAAATATTTTCCATCTAGCAGGAAAGATGACATACATTAAAAAAAATGAGTGAAGAAGTACAAAATAGATGTCCATACAAAGGGTAATGAGAAACTCAAGTAGGAAGATACATCCATTAGGAGAGGAAAAACAGGGAGGAAGATCATGAAAGGCTTTAGCCATTACATTTGGAAAAGATTAAATTAGTTTTGATAGAATGTGATTCCAGTTATAGGAAACACTGTGAACAATGCTCACAGAAAAGAGAGAGAGAAAGAAGGATGAGAATGGGTCCAATAACACTGATTAGCTGAATTCCTGAGTGATGAAAGGCAAGTTCTATGATATGTGATTGAACAGGCAGTTTAGTTTCAGATTTTTGAGAAACTGTGTTAAACAAAAGAAATCTACTCCCCCTCCCCCACCTCTTGCTTTGATTTTGTTTGATAAAAGGAATCCTTTGTAGGTTCTTAAGTAGGAGAGGGATATAAATAAAAGTATTTTCATTCAAGTATTTTATTAAAATTTGAAAATCCTCAAATGCCCTTCTGGAAATTATGAAATTTAGTAAACCATAAAAGGAAATAAATGGTTTTTCCCCTTGAATTTCTCTAAGAGAATATTGTTGAAAGAAGCAACAATATTAATCAAATATTTATAAATTAAGATATGTGCATCTGCTACATAAAAAAGGAGAAGGGGCAGCTAGGTGGCACAGTGAGTAGAGCACTGGGCCTGGAGTCAGGAGGACCTGAGTTCAAATCCAGCCTCAGACATTTGATACACTTACTAGCCATTTGACTTTGGGCAAGTCACTTAACCCCAATTGCCCTCCAAAAGGTAAAAAAAAATGAAAATTCCAATATCATCCTCCTTACATCATGTAGAATTATTACTTATGACCAATTGTCACACTTGTAATTTACAAGTCTGAATATGTGGAAATTTGGGGGGAATGAATAATTTTTTTGCATAGAGTAGAAATAAACTAACCAAGCAGATAGAGATATAATAGTTCTGTATGTAACTTTATTTTTCTATTCCTTGAACTGTGAGCTACTCATTTATAGGATAGTAGTTTTCTATATATAGACTGAAAAAAAATAACAAGATAGCTAAATTTCTTTGATAAATTCTAAAAATCTAGGGCATACAGTTGTAAGGATGAAGCAAGAATCCTACTTTACTGATAAATGACTCTGAATGAAAATTTCAATTTAATTATATCTTAAAATACAGACCTTTGTAATATTATTCATAAAATGCTTATGTATCAATTCACAAAATTTGAAATTTAGCCTAACAAATTAATTAAGACATTAAAAGGAATTGTGGAGAACAACTTTAAAACTTTTCTGGTTTGGGGTTTCTTATACTAACTTCTTATTCCTTTATAGAATGTATTTTAAAAGCAAATGAGAGGAATGATTATATGTTTTTATTAAAAAAAACCCAGAAAAGTTAGTGTTCTAATAATTTTTGTGTTACAAATATTTTGAGATCATTAAATACCTTTTCAGGTGCCATCTTCATATAGAATCAGTTGTAAATTCTTACTGATTCTACTACCAAAATCTTTCATATTCACCCTCTCCTAACATTGCTACTGAAACTATTCTACACTAGACCTTCTACCCTTTTTACTTTTTATCTGGCCTATTTAAAAAATCTCACTAACCAGTCACCACATCCTCTCTTTCTCTCTCTCTCCCTCCCTCCCTCTCTCCCCCCTCTTTCTCTCAACAAACTAATTTATTTTTAGTTTTAAACATTCACTGCCATAAGTTTTAAATTTTCTACTCCCTCATCCCCAAGATGGCATGCAGTCTGATATAGGCTCTACATATACATTTTTATTAAACACATTTTCACATTAATCATTCTGTATAGAAGAATCAGAAGGAATAAAAGGAACCATGAGAAAGGAAAAACAAAACAAAGCAAAAAAGATGAAATCATATTCTTAGACCTGCATCCAGATTACATAATTCTTTCTCTGTATTTGGGTAACATTTTCCATGAGTCTTTTGGAGCTGTTTTAGATCTTGCATGGCTGAGAAGAGCTAAGTCTATCAAAGTTAAGCATCACACACTGTAGTTGATACTGTGTACAATATTCTACTGGTTCTGCTCACTTCACTCAGCATCAGTTCATTTAAGTCTTTCCATTTTTTTCTGAAGTCTGTCTACTCATTATTTCTTATAGCACAATGATATTCCATTACATTCATATACCACAAGTTGTTCAGATATTCCTCAATTGATGAGCATCCCCTCAATTTCCATTTCTTGGCCACCAAAAAAGAGTTGCTATAAATACTTTTGTACATGTGGGTCCTTTTCTCATTTTTATTATCTCTTTGGGATACAGCCCTGGAATTCGTATTGCTAGGTCCAAAGGTATGCACCTTTTTATAGACATTTGGGCATAGTTGCAAATTGCTCTTCAGAATCATTGGATCAGTTCACAACTTCACCAATACCATATGTGTTCCAATTTTCTCACATCTTCTCCAGAATTTATCATTTTCTTATTTTCTCATGTTAGCCAACCTGATAGATACAATGTGGTACTTAAAAGTTGTTTTGATTTGCATTTCTGTAATCAATAGTAATTTAAAGCATTTTTACATGACTATGGATAGTTTTAATTTCATCTGAAAACTGCCTGTTCATACCTTTTGACTGTTTATCAATTGAGGAATGACTTGTATTCTTTTAAAATTTTTTATTTTTTTTTGCTTTTTGGCCAGGGGAAGGTAGGGCAATTAGGGTTATGTGACTTGTCCAAGGTCACATGGCTAGTTTTGTGTGTGTGTGTTAAGTATCTGAGGCTGGCTTTGAACTTAGGTCCTCCTGACTCAAGGTCTGGTGCTCTATTCACTGTGCCCTCTAGCTGCCCCATGACTTGTATTCTTATATATTTGACTTAGTCCTCTACATATTTGCATGTCTACATTTAATTCAATAAACAACTATTAAGTGCCTACTAAGTCCTAGGCACTGTTTTAGGTACTGGGGATGCAAATGAGGAAAAGACAATCCTCACCCTGAAGGAGTTTATAATTTAGTGATAGAAGACATTACACACGTATACATGCACTTACACATACAAATGAAGCTAGAAAGGGAAAACAAGAAGGTACCTAGTGCACAACATCTTCTTCCATGGAGTTGAAACCAGTAGGGCTGTAGATGGAAAGTGGAATAAGCTGGCAAATCTAAAAGGTCATGTTTGGACTAACTAGATCAGTGGTTCTCAACCTTCCTAATGCTGCAACCCTTTAATACATTTCCTCATATTTTGGTGACTCACAACCATAAAATTATTTTCATTGCTTCTTCATAACTGTAATTTTGCTACTGTTATGAATCCTAATGTAAATATCTGATATGCAGGATGTATTTAAAATGAACATAACCCACAGGTTAAGAACCACTGAACTAGATGGTACAGTGGTTTCCCTGAGCTCAAATTAAGTTTCAGATATTCAGTAGCTGTGTGACCCTGGGAAAATCATTTAACTCAGTTTGCATCAGTTCTTTTTCTGTAAAAGGAACTGGAGAAGGAAATGGCAAACCACTACAGTATCTTTGCCAAGAAAACCCCAAATGGGGTCACAGAGTCAGATAGACTGAATATGTGTATCTGTGTCCACAAGCTACTGAAACCTTCACATTCTTACTTATATTGGTCACTATTCATGGAGTACCCTTATGTTCCTTAGCCTCCACCCAAGGGTCTCTCTCTTCCTATTTAATTTAAAATTTATTAGTTTAAAAATATTTACCTTTCAAGAACCAGTTCAAATGACATTTCCCCATAAAGTCTTCACTGCTCCTTCCCTTCCCAAGTTTGAAGTGTTCTCTTCCATCTTCAAATCCTAATTAAGATTTTTATCAATACTTTTCATATGTACCTTTATTTATTTTCCTTTTCCAAATACTCCTGGGAGGTTGGTGCTAAACCATTTTACAGTTGAGGTAACAGATTTGAACATCTTGTGGTATGTATAAAACAAATTGAATATAGATAATATGACTCTTAGCTGTATAAATATTCCAAAGTATCATTGATTGGTTATCTAAATTACTTACCAAATCATGAGCCCTTTAACATCCTTTATACAGAATTTTAATATCTATTGGAATAGTCTTTTTTTCTATCAGCCATTTTGAAAATAATCACATTCTTCTCACATTCTCTTCTTTGGGGAATAAAGTTTCTGAATCTGAAAAGAATTCTTGACTATATCACAGTGTTATGACAGAGTTCCCTAAAAGTTTATCTCTAATCTTAGGAATAAGGAAATTTTAGGAATTAGTCATTTTAATTAATCTTAGAAATAATTCATTTTGTCTCAAATTTCTATTCCTATTTTAAAAAATACATTTTTATTGTTATCTTTTGTTCTCTAACCCCTGTATTTCCCAATTTACACCCTCCTGCATCTGTCAAATAACATTCCTTTATGGGGTGGCTTGTTAGTGCAATGAATAGAGCACCAGCCCTAGAGTCAGAAGGACCTGAGTTCAAATCTGGCCTCAGACACTTGACACACTTACTAGCTGTGTGACCTTTGGCAAGTCACTTAACCCGCCTCCAAAAAATAGCAGATAGCCATCCTTTAAGACAAAGAATTTAAGAAGGGGGGGATCAGTTCAGCAAAACTAGCTCCATATAAAAAAGTCACGTGGTCAGTGATCTACAACTATAGTTTTCAACCTTTGCAAAGAGGATAGAGGAGCTTCTTGCCCATTTATCTTTTGGGGGAGGGGGTGGGGCAAGCTTAGTATTTATATAATTATGTTATTCTTCACAGATCTGTGATGGTTTTTTTTTAGCATTTCTAAAAATTTGTTGTGAACATTTAAAAAAATAACAACAGTCATCCTTGTGCACAATCTGGATGTGAATTTGGATAGAATGGCATTTGATTGAAAAATCTGTGCAATGTTACAACTTAAATAAAGCTTTTCCTTCTTGTATACATTCCCCTGTATCTTTTCCCATGTCCCCTTTCATATGTTATCATATCGTCATGATCACAATCATGAGCGTAATCATCATTACATCACTAACATTTATGTGGTACTTACCATGTGTCAGATACTGTGCTAAGCATATTACAATTATTATCCCGTTTAATACTAACAGATATTGAGAGATAAGGGCTCTTCTTATCTCCATTTTACAGATAAAGAAACTGAGACAAAGCTTAAATGACTTGCCCAAGGTCACATAGCCAGTAAAAGTCTATGGGGAGATTCGAACTCAATCTTCCTGATTACAGGTGAACTCTAAAACTGAGTAAAGTCTGCTTCAAGGGTATATAGAAATATATGCTTACTTTCTCACATTTGTCTTTATATGAAAGAGGATGAGAAATGGGGAGAGGAGCTGTTTTCTAATATGTTCTTTTTATTACTATATTTCAATCTATGACTATATATTACTTGCTTCAGGATTTAGTACCACAGTTTCCTATTAGATAATATTTCGTGTGTCAGTCTATGCATGATAGTCTTTTCCCCAGTGTTCTATGTGGAAAGATAAAGGATGATGTTCAAATTAAAATAATGAAATGTTTCTGGAAAATGCATCGGACTGTAGTTTGGATCGCAATTTATTATGTCCTCATTATGGAACTGACAGGATTAAAATTTCATCCTGCTTCAAGAAAAATGCATAATTATAGAACAGAATCACAAATTTCTTGAGATCTAAAAAGGTCTTGAGAGCCCAACCGACTAAGAGCACACAAGGTTTTCATGCAGAGAAATTTCAACTGCTCAAGATAACTTCAAAGAATTTTAAATTTACTTTGTGTTTAAAGTATTTGCTTAATATATTGGCTTCAGAAATTGGGAATATTTAAATGAAGCAACATTTTGATATGTCAATAAACACAGACTAAGCATTTACTAAGATAAAATACTACCCATATTCTAGGGTAAAGGGATTTGAAGATATCTGAAGATAAATTTTTTTTAATCCTTAATAGGATGTAAATTAAAATACTCAACGTAGTTAATTTTGAATGCATTCATCTATTTGATAGAGTACCTAGAGTAGCTTCTTCTTGTTTTTAATTGCTCTGCAAGTATCCAATCCTTTGAAAAATGCCTCTGTCAAATTTTAACACAACTTCTCCTACCACATCTGACCAATGATTTGAACTATGGTAAATTTCTTTAATATTTCAACCTAAATATAATCAGGAATGGATATGAAAATAAAGTATAATTGTAAAAATTGTTCAATAATAGAATAGAAAAGGTAATGCAATAGAATGAATAAAGAAGTTTTAGACCAAAAATACCAGAGGATTCCATCTCTGACTTGTTTTGGCTCTGTTACTTTGAGTAAGTTACCCAACTTCTCAACACTCTAAGTATCACTCTTGGAATATATGTTGCAGAAGAGTTGCTGATGAATCTTGATGGAAAAAGTTTGTTCACAGAGATTTCATTATACCAATAAAATCATAGAAATAGACAAAAAAGTTAAAACTTTAGAATAAAGCTAATATTCTACAGGGCATATTAAATGACTGGATTTTTATCTAAAAAGGTGTGATAATATATGAAACATCAAACTGAAATATTCAGTCAAAGTCTGGAGAAAATTATCAATGTTACAATCACACACACTAATTTATGAACTTTTGAGTCTCTAACTGAATATTTAATGTTCAATTAGAACACTACCTGATATATTGAATAGTTAACCTACTAAAAAACTTCAGAAGTCCATCCTCATATAATTGGGTGATAAGTCTGTGTTCCAAAATATAATAGATTTTTGAGGCTCTTAATAATGAGTTTTAGCATAAGAATAAAGACTCTTTGAGAAAATATTAAAAACATGTATGAAACCTTCCTCTTTATAAGGAGATTATAAGTATTAAAGAAGACCTAGAAAATTTGCATGCAACACATGTTCTACCAAACCCCAATTCCACTGGCAGTTTTGGTCTCTAGAGGAAAGCTATGATATCTCCCTTCAGGTTTGTGTAGTTACCCCTGAAAGTATAAGATAGATTTTCTAGTTTTGTAATTCACTGATCCCCACTGATGAATTTTGCCCCTCTAATTATCATTTTATATTACTTCTATAGCCAGATTTAGTTATCTTTTATTGGAAAGAAGCTATTAAAAGGTGATATAGTAAGACTAGTGGGAGTCATCATAGATCATCATGTTGTTCAGCATTCATTTGTCTTTCAGAACTATTCATTTTGGTAGTATTGATGTGTAAAGCCAATCACAAGCAGCTTTTCAGAAGAATGCTGCTGTGAACACTTTTTCAAGGTTCTGATCATGTAGTATAGTGAATACTCTATTTGTTCAATAACAAATCAGAGCAAAACTTTCACAGAAAATCAAGATACAGCTTTCACAATGTTACAGCTTGTCACAGAAAATGGCCACATAGTTTTCACTACAGTGGCGACATAGTTTTGAAAAAAGTACAATCATTTAGTCAGTCACTCACTTAATAACTCAATCATTCAATCATCCTTAAGAAGGCTTACCTCCTTAGGGGTCACAAAATACACAAGCCAAAGTTCTCCACTTATGGGGCACACTAAGTGACAAATCAGTCACTATTCAGTCATCATACATTATTTAATAATCAGAAAATACACAGGCAACCCACCCCTCAGTAACAAGCAAATCACCATCTTCTCAGTCAGTACACAGTATCCAAGTAATCTTCTTTCAATTTGACTCAGGGTAGGCTCTCAGATTCCCCAGATCCCCTTCCATGTTCTCAGCTCCTACCTGGATCCACCAAACTGTCACCTGGGTTCAAAGGCAGACAGATCCCAGTTCCTTGTCCAGCTCTTCTTGCAGTTGTTTTTCCATGCTGAAGCTCACACTGTTTAGTCCACCTTAAATCCTCCGCTGTCTCTGTTCCCCAGGACATCAAAGCTTAACAAAGCAGCAAACAGACAAAATATTGGCACCATAATCATACTTCCTCAGTCTTCTGCAGCTCTGGCTGGTCCTCAGAAATCTTCAGCAGCTCTGACTGACCCTCAGACTCAGCAGCTTTTCAGCATCTCTGGCTGGCCCTCAGACTCAGCAGACATTTCAGCTGGTTCCCAGAAACAAAATCACTGTATCCGGGTTCTCAAAATAAAAAGCATTCTCTCCAGCCTTGGCCTCTCTTCCTCAGCTTCCAGAACCTCCAAGAACATTTGGAATTCCAGCTAGGGCTTCTCCTTATATATCTATTAGCTCCTGCCTATTCCATTCCTTCCTTTTACAGCAACTTTCTGTTATATCAGCAACAGGGGTATGTACATTTTTTTTTCTTAACAGAGCCCTGATCTACTTCAAACTAGTTGCTAATACCTGTTAGCTTTGCCAATACAAAGGGATCAAATTACATGTACTATTACGTGATGGTATGGTATAATTTCTTATGATTCTGCTCCCTTCACTCTACTTCAGTCCATACGAGTTTTCCCAGGTTTCTCTTAAAATCATCTTCTTTATTTGTTACAACATGACAATATTCCATTAAGTTCACACACCACAAATTGTTTAGCCATTCCAAATTGCTAAACACCCTTATAGTTTTCAATTTTGTCAGTATAAAAAAAGTTTTATTTAATTTTTTTTTTACATATGGGGCATTTTTCTAGTTCTCTTATTTTTTGGTGTACAGGCCTAGAGAGATATCATTTGATTAAAAAGCATGCACAGTAAATTTTGGGGGTAATGGCTTTCTAAAATGATGGTCCCAATTCAAAGCTTCACCAAGAATGCATCAATATGGATGTTTTCCCACAGTGCATTCAAAATGTATCCATTTGTTCACTCTGACAATCTAATGGATATAGTGTGGAAGCTGAAAGTTGCTTTAATTTGTATTACTTAGTAATGGTTTGGAACATTTTCTATATGATTGTTGATAACTTATATTTCTTCCCTTGAAAAGTACTTGTTCATATTTTTTGACTGTCATTTAGGGAAGGGCTTTTATTCATATAAATTTAACCAGTTCCTTATGTACTTTGGAAATATAATCTTAATCTGAGAATCTAGCTACAAAGATATTTTCTCCAGTAAATGATTTTCATTTTAATGTTAGTTTCATTGGGTGTGATTGTGTAAAACATCTTAATTTTATGTAATCAATATTTTTAATTATGTCTTCTATAATCCTCTTAGTTTCTTGCTTGTTGATAAACTCTTTCCTTATTCATGGATATTAAAAAGTAATATCTTTTATATTCTTCTAATTTACTTATGATGTCATGTTTACATATTTTAGTCATGGATAAATTTGGAGGTTATGTTGATGTGCCTTATGAGGTGCTCATCTAAACCTACTTTAAGACCACTTCCTAGTTTTCCCAGCAAATCTTACTAGGTTTTATTCCAGAAGCTGCTTTTTGGAGGTTTATCTACCAATAGGTTCCCAGGTACATTTGTGTAACAACAATGTACTATTCACAATGCCCACAGTAATTACAAATATTATAGTGTAGATGTGAATCACAAAATGTAACCGGCTTTCCACATGGAGGACAGAACCAAAGCATTTATTCAAACACCAGAAAGTTGAATCCACAAACTAGAAAGTCAAAGTCATTAGAGTAGCCACAAAATTGGTATACATAGTTAATGTACTGAATATCCACATTACCAAGCCTTCAAAACAAAACAGACTCCCTCAGGAAAAGATCCTCCTCTCCTCATTCACTCCCTTGAGCAAGGATCCTCCTCTCCTGACTCATGGTAGCTGTTCAGCCTCCATGCTGCTCACTCTGAGCAGTTCCAGCTCCCAGTAGTTCTCTTTCCTGGCAATTCTCAGGAGAAGTCCTCAGCAGCAGTTCTGGCTTGCTCTCAGGAGAAGTTCATGCTGTTGCCACTGTGGCTTCCATTCACCACACTGGCTCCAGCCTGGCCCCTGCTGGGTTCTGGCTCCTCCCTGACCCACCCATTCCTTCTAAGTCAGCAAGTTCTTCAAGTGTATTCATAAATTCTGGCTCTTAGTACTTGACACAATTACAAGATGAAACTAAGTGCTAAATTCCTGTTAGCTTGCCAATACAAAGGGCATGGAAGATCTTCATATCCTATTACTGTTACAATTTGCTTCTGTATATTCTTTTTCCTCCCTCTTTTTCTTTGGGAGTCAAAGAATGGAAGGTTTATGTGAAATTTTTTTCAAGCTTTAGAGAACTAAATTTGTATTTGTTTAAATAAAAAAAGGAGGGAAAGATCCTCTTTATAAATCACTGTTGCACTAATCATATGCAAGTTATATCTAATCTCTCTATTAAGTAGTACCAAATTGTTTTAATGATTATTGCTTTACAAGATTACTTGAAATATAGTCATTCCAAGTCCCTTTCTGCCCACTTATGATAGTATTTTCCTTGAGATTCTTGACCTTTTCATGTTCCAGATGAATTTTATTTTTTATAGTTCTATAAAGAAAACAATTGGCAGTTTGGTATAGCATTACATAAGTAAATCAATTTACTTGATTTTATAATTTTTCTTATTTTGGTTTGGCTTACCAATGAGAATTTAATATTTCTCCATGTATTTATTTCTCTCTTTACATAAATAGTGTTTCATAGGAGCATACATATAATTTTTATGTGTATCTTGGTAGGTAGACTCCCAAAGATTTTATGAATTCCATAGTTTTCTAAAATTAAATTTATTATTTTTATCTTCCTTTTGGATTTAGTGGTAATACACAAATATAATAATGTAACTATGCTGAAGTTATTGCTTCAATTCATTTTAGTAACTCTATAGACTACTTTTTTAATACTATCACAGCTTCTGCACAAATTGATATTTTCATTTCTTCTCTGGACATGCCTATGCCTTTGATTTTCTTTTTGACTTATTGCTATTGCTACAATTTCTAGCAGTATATATCCATATGTCAAGAAGAGATAACAATGGGCATCCTCCATTCAGCCATGTTTTTCCTAGAAAGGACACTGACATATACCTATTATATGTAAGACTAACTTTAGGTGTTAAATATATTCTATATATCGCATTTCAAAATGTCGATTTATTTATATATTTTCTACTTATTAAAAAAAACAGAGTGGGAGGGGTGGCTAGGTGAGCGAATAGGTCATAGGCCCTGGAGTAAAGAGGACCTGAGTTCAAATCCAGGCTCAGACACGTAACGCAAAACTAGTTGTATGACCTTGGGCAAGTCACTTAACTCTAACTGCCCCCTCTTCAAAGCAAAAAAAACAAACAAACAAACCAGAAGTGGGTGTTGTATGTTATGAAAAATTTCTTCTTCATCTCTTGATGTAGTCATATGATTTTGTTGTTCCTCTTGTGCTAAAAAAAAGCACTAATTTCTTTTCTATGCCTTTTCTCCAATCATCTTATTTTGTATTTTTTAGGCACATAGAAAAATTACCCATCATTTTCTAGAGGAATTCTAATTCATCTTGAAGTCAAGCTATGATTTTCTATGATTTTTTTTCTCTTAGGCATTATAGAATAATTTTTCTATTCTAGATTTGTGTCTTGAATATCTGTGTCATGATATAGCTCCCTTTTCCTTTTTGTTTGTTTGCTTATCCATTATATCCATCTTAATTCAAATCTGTGTTAAGGTAGGCACTTTCTAGAGGGACTGTTGTTATGCTATGGAGTTCAGAGATGGGACAGGGCCCCATCTTATTTCTGGGATCTGGCTCTAAAATTCCTTTGGATTCTATATTCCCTCTCTTGAATAAAAGGATTTAACTGGGGCTCCTGACTTGAGAGTTCAATCTTAGGTCCATCTCTGGGTTTCAGAGATACTGTAAAACCCCTCATCTTTACAAGAGGGCTGAGTCTTTTATATCCTTGACCCAGGGATCAGGAACAAATTGACAATACTTTGTTTAGATTCAGGTAGCTGAGCCAATGGTACAGTATTCAGTAATGGAGCTGTGGTCCCTGTGCTGAATTGTGTAGTGGTAGAGTGAAATGAATTGTATTTCTTCCTCCAGTTCCACCACCTTAACCAGTTTTTCCAGTATTTTTAATTTAATCATATGATGTTAATTGATTGATTGTTTGATGCTGTATGAATATTTTCAACTGGCTAACGCAGGTATTTTAAGTGGTCTGGGGAATCAGTGGAGAAGGTTAGGTGTCTTTTTATATTCAATTCATACTTCTAATTAATGTATTTAATGGAGAAGTCTTGATTATTCTCCCAATCCTGCATAAAATAATTCCATTTATAAAATTTTAGCATGTTCTTCTTAAGTGATTATTATCACTTGATAAGAGCTTCACAGATGTTTAATGACAAACATGTAGAAAATTTTCAACAATGGCAGTACTGTTGGTGTAAAATGTTACTGATTATAGGTTACATTTTAGGAAAAAATTATAAATCTACTCTTGGTCATATTAAACATTGCCTCATGTCTCCTTTATAGAATTAAAAGAAAAAATTGTGAAATGTTTTCCTCTTCAATAAGAAATTAATTTTTGTGAAAAAAGAACTTCTAAATAGCTTTCCCATGTCATTTCTCTGAGGTTCCCATTATGTGTAATGCAATTCTTCTGCTATCATTTGCAAGTACCTTATGTTACTTTAATCATAAGGAATGAAGTCCAGCCTGGACTCAATTACCTAAAATAAAACTGTGGTGACTAACATTAAAAGTTTAGTTATGGGAAGTATCCTTTCACATAAGGATTCAGTTAAACAAAATTGCTTTCATAATATAACTTCTAGTCAACCTACTATATTTTGTGATGATTAATTTATGAGATCTATATTGTCATATTATACTAACTAATGTTTTTCTATATTAACTTTTCCACTTCAACTTGCAGAAAGTAAAATTATTTGTTCCAAATGTAAAGTTGTGATAGTTCACTGGGGGGAATTAAAAATTTCTACCTCTCAACTATTTTTTCTCAACTACTTCTCTAAGACTATAGCACTTATCCCCTCTGTTGAAAAGCTTCTGCCTTAAAAAGACCCAAAATTAAAAAAAAATTGAATGGGAAAGAGAAAAGTAAACTTAAATGGTTCCTTAACCTCCTACATGAGGGCATCTCAATGAGGATAACATCTATAGAATGATGAAAAGTTCACAAATTTAGAGCTAGAAGGTATCTTAAAGGTCATTTCATCTAACTCCTTCTACATAGAAAAGGAATCTGAAGCCCAGAATTTCTAAAAAAAAAAACAACTGGGTCACTCAGTTTGTAAAAGGTTGGTCTGGGATTTGAACCCAAATCTTCCTGACTTCTAATCCATAGGTCTATCTACTGAATACAACTCATCCATAGGTTTATGCTACTGATTACCAAACCATTTATATTACCTGAAAGTCCCATATATACTATTGAATCTTAAAAACGAATTAAGAAATTTAAGAAGACTTGTATGTATGATATACATATGTGTGTATATACAATAATTAGTAATAATAACTAACATTTATACAACACTTACTATATGCCAGATACCATGCTAAGGCCTTTACGATTATTGTCTCATTTGATCCTCAAAGCAACCCTGGAAGATAGATTCTATTGTTATCCCTATTTACAGATAAAGAAACTGCAGCAAATATAGGGAGTAAATTTCTGAGGCCAAATTTAAACTCAAGTCTACTTGACTGCAGGTCTAGCACTCTATTTGTGACAATTAGCTACATATGAACAAATTATGTGTCTGCATGTGTTTATGTATATAAATGTATATATGCATATACACACATATGTGTGTGTTTACATTATAGAGACACACATACGTATACATACAAGTATACAAATATAGACATACAGATATACTATGTGTATGTATACATAGATATGTATAAACAGATATTTATATGTGTAAGAGGGTGCAATGCCATGCACGAGCAGCTTTCCATAAGAATGCTACCATGAACAGCTTTTAAGGTTCTAATTATACAGTATAGTGAGCACTCTATTCTGTAACAAATCAAAGGAAAACATTCACAGAAAATCAAGGTACAGCATTCACAATATTATAACATCACAGAAAAATCACAATATAGTATTCACAACAGCTTATCATTAAAATGGCCACATAGTTTTCACCAAAGTGGTCACAATAGCTTTCAACAAAATACAATCATTTAGTACATTCAATCATCCCTAAGGAGGTTTGCCTCCTTACTCTGTTATTCAGTCATCTGAGAGTACAATAGTCAGTCTTCCACTTATGGAGCACACTAGGCCAACTCAATCAGTTACTTATTTAGCAATCAGTTACTAAGTATCTAATCCCTAAGTACAATCATTAGAAAATACACAAACCCTCCACCCCTGGATCACTAGTAAACTACAATTTCATCATTACTCAGTACCCATGGAGAGGTCTTTTAATCTTGACTTGGAGCCAGTTTTCAGACTCCCTGGATGCCATCCATGGTCCCAGATTCTACCTGGATTCACCAAACTGGATTCACCTGGGTTCAATGGCAGACAGCTCACAGTTCCTTGACTAGCTCTCTGTATAGGTCCTGCTATTAGTTATGGGAAGTATCCTTTCACATAAGGATTCAGTTAAACAAAATTGCTTTCATAATATAACTTCTAGTCAACCTACTATATTTTGTGATGATTAATTTATGAGATCTATATTGTCATATTATACTAACTAATGTTATACTAACTGAAGTTCACAGAGTCCAGTCCATCTCAAATCCTCCACAAGTTCTGTGCCAAGGAATTCAAGGCTCAACCAAGCCACAAACAGACAAAGCCTCTGCTTCCCAGTCATGCTTCCTCAGTTGGTGGGCAGTTTGGCTGGCCCTTGTACTCAGAAAAAATCTCAGCTGCCTCCTGGAATGAAAGTCACTCCACCCAGGTTTTGAAAATAAAAATCATTCTCTCAGACCTAGGTGTGGGGGTTTGTTTTCAGCCTCCTTAGTTCCTGGGATCCTCTTCAGAAGAAGCTCTGACACCACAAGTTCTCAGGAAATTCTGACTGTCTCTCTCTTCTCATTTCTCTTCTGTAGCTGTTCTGCCACCAGATTCTTGTCCCAAGGAATTCTGTCTCCCTCCAGCAGAACAGCTTCTTAATTCTCCATTCTTTCCAAGAGCTGCTCTGTCTTCAGATACTTGTCTCAAGAAATTCTGAATGTGCCTCTCTGGGACTTTTCTTTTATACACACAGCATTGAAATTCTCTTTCAGCCAACCCCTTCCTGTTATGTCAGCAACAGGAGACCAGAGATCATACCTTCGGTTTCTTTCACAGAGGTTTGATTAGTTACTAAGGGCTAAGTACCTGCTTATTTGCAAATACAAAAAGGGGTCTTCAAATTCAAATTAATTACCATTACAGAGGGAATGGAAGCTGTATTGTGTGTCACAATGCATAAAACATATTTAATTTGACTCATAGGATAACCCATACCGTAGTAGAATCAGCTGCATTGCAGCAAGCTTTAAATTTAATTAAATATTATATTGTATCTTAATAAGTTGTCAAATTTTAAACTTGAATCTTCCAATGCCTTTGGTACTATTTTCCCTTTTACATCCTAAACAATATACTAGAAGGCTAAAAACAGAATCCTGCTTCAAAAGGTGTTTGTCATACCTCCTGGAATAAGTTGAGAAACTGTTGAAATAAGATTTAGCATTTTGTAATAAAATGGCTCTAAGCTTCTGCTTCAGAAACTTAAGTTTTATTTAAATGCTCTTATTTGTAAATGTTGTGCCTGGAGTAAGATTGAAATTTTTTACTAAAAATTGTTCTATGTTGTCAATAGAAAGTTTATCTTTGGGAGATGGTGGATTTCCCATCTTTCTTAAACTGTGGGAGTAATGAATGAAAAGTTTTTTTTAAGCACTGCCAAGCACTCTATAGGTGCTAAATAGAGAAATATAAAGAAATCAAGAAAGTCCCTGCTTACAATGAGATTAAATTGTAATAAGGAAGGCACACATATAAGAGGGATAGACAAGAAGGGTCTTTTTGTTTTGGAAAATATAAGGATGAGTAAAAATATGGGGGAGTGTATTAGCCTGTACTCATCAAAAGCAATGAAAATATAGATTATATTATGATTCTGCAAGGAACTGACAATATAGAGAGGCACTATGTGATAGTAATTTTTCATTTTCTGTTTCACATACATGGTAAGAAAAGATGCAGTAATTAGTCATGCTTGGAGAGTGAACCATCCCTTTGAAGGTGAATATTTGTCAAAAAATTAAGTGATATATTATAATGGAAAGAAGATTGGACTATAAGTCAGGAGACCTTTATCCCTTTCCTACTTCTACCATTAACAAAGCTTCAATATGTCACTTAACCTTAATGGACTTGGATTCAATCATTTTTATAAAGGTCTGGACCACATTTTTCAAAAGCTCTCTTTCTCACACCTTTAAAATTTAATGGTTTTATACATTGGAAGAGGAAAGAAAACAAATTGCTTTAAAGATTTTGACTAAAAAAAGTCTCAAGGGACATAATTTTCACATTCAAGTGGTATAAAGGAATGTCATATAGAAACAGGATTGGCCTTTTTTTTTACTCCCTAGGGCAAATCCAGGAGTATTAACAAATAAAAATTTTAAAGAGGGAAATTTATTCTTTATGTCATGGAAAATTTGCTAACAATTACAGTTGTACAAAAATCTAATTGAATCTTTCTGGTAGTAATGGTTATTCAAGCAGAAGACTTACTGTTTACATTGTGATGGAGATTCGTTTTTGAAATCAAGTTGGTCTGCACTGTTAAGGAAGTCCCTTCAAACTCTAAAGGTCTATGATTCAGAAGGAGTTCAAAGAAGCATTCTATTTAAACCTTGTTGGGGGGGTGGGAAGTAGGATTATTTTAATTAGTGATTATGGAAAGTTAATGGTAATAATTTCAGTATCAAATTATACCTATGTGCTTATTTCTTTGAAAATATTCTATAAATTATTGTATACTTTGCTCTTTCATATTATCGTGTCCAACTTCTTGATAAAAGTTTAATTTTGAATGAGGAGCATTTTTGAGTGCAAATTTTATAGTTTTGATTTGAAGCTCATATATATATGTGTCTGTTTACTCCTCTCTATATTTGTTTAAAAAGGTAGGAGAAGAGGGGGAGTTCATAGTGTGAAATACTATATGTGTGTGTATGTATGTATGTATGTATAAATGTGCATATATATATAGTCAGATGTTTTAATTGATCCTTTTATTTATATTGATCATTTTTCTTCCTATTTTTATTTCTCATTAAGTATTTTTTATTATTAAAGATGATTTTCTGCAAGGGGAAGAGGGATAGATACAGAGAAAATGCATGCAATATAAAAAGGGATAAAAATTAAGGTATGAAGCATATCTTTAAAAAAACTCCTTTTGACAGATCAGTAAAATGTGGATGATGCCTTCTGACAAAATATTTTGATTCAAAGAATAAAAGTCATATGTGTTTAATGTGTATATTCCATTATAAATTTCATATTTAGATAAAAACACTTAATATTTTCCAATAAAAATTACATTCTTAATCAGTCATAAAATAAAAATATTATACCTAATTTTGACATTTAAATAAAATAGAATTGAAAACTATAGGGTTTCCCAGACCCTTTAAATGTTGGCTTGAGATAGAATGTCTCTTCCCTTTCTTTCTTGAAATAATATTTTATTTTTCCTAGTTACATGTAAAAACAATTTTTAACTTCATTTTTTTTAGAAAAAGACCTAGTAGTGGTATTGCTGGATTAAAGTGTATGCACAATTTGGTTGCACTTTGTGCATAGTTGCAAATTGCACCCCAAAGTTGTTGGATCAATTCACACCTCCACCTCCAGTGTATTATTGTTCCAATTTTCTCACATCCTCTCCATTTTCTGGGTCAATTGTTTTTCCCATGGGGTATTTTACATTTTCTTCCACTTTTTCCCCCATTCTTTTGAATTTGTTTGATTGATTCTTGATGTCTTACAGAGTCATTAGCTTCCACTTACTCAATTCTAATTTTTAAGAAATTATTTTCTTCAGTTAGCTTTGTTCCTCCTTTTCCATTTGATCAATTCTATTTTTAAGCATTTTCTTTACTAAATTTTTGTACATTTTTTTCCTATTTTTGTTCTTCCTTTACTAAGCTATAGAATCTTTTTTTGGCAAGAATATCTTACATAATTCCCATTTCTTTCCCTAATTTTTCTTCTGCTTCTCTTTGATTTTTAAGATCCCCGTTGAGCTCTCCAAGAGTTCTTTGTGGGCCTAACACCATTCATATTTCTCTTTTAAGTTTTGCACATAGGCATTTTGACATTGTTGTCCCTTTCTGACTTTGTATTTTACTTTCCTTGTCTCCAGAGTGTCTTTGTATACTGAAGAGGGTTTTTTTTTTCCGCTCATTTTTTTCCAGCCTGTTTAATGACTTTCAGAGTTCAGCTCTGCTCCTGGGATATAATGGATACTGTCTTATACTTATTGCACTGAGGGCCAGGATCTGGCCACTGGCCTGCTGTGCTGGGGTCTCTGGGTCTAGATACTTGTATGGAAAGTTAATGGTAATAAATTGTGGTTATTTTTTGGCATTTCATTGTTTAAGCTGGGAGTGACATGATATATAAGAAAACAGGCATCGTATTGTTCATATTTTCTCTCCTCTTTGGACATGTCATTACCTAAGCCACCCAATATCCACCATTTCTAGGAGAAAACTCAAGATGCTACATGACATTACTTTCAGTTTAACTTAACTTAACAGCCACATCCTTGTAAAAAGAAACAGCACAAGCTGTTGTATCAGAGCCTCAGCTTATTTGCTACACTGGGGTCTCTAGTACTGTATGCTCACAGGGTCTGAGGCTCACCTGCAGGACCTGATACTGGATGCTTTGCAACTGTGCTAGGCCTGCAGGGCCTTGGTTGCTGAACTGTGCTGGGGTTCAGCATCTGCTGCTAGCTTACTTGGACACTCCTTAAACTGGGGTGCACTCACAGTTTACCTTAGTGAGACAGACTTTCCTACAGTCCATCTAAATCAGTTGTTCTCAAACTTTCTAATGCTGCGACCGTTTAATACAGTTCCTCATGTTGTGGTGACCCCCCTGCCCCAACCATAAAATTATTTTCATTGCTTCTTCATATCTATAATTTTGCTACTGTTATGAATTGTAATGTAAATATCTGATATGCAGGATGTATTTTCATTGTTACAAATTGAACATAACCCACAGATTGAGAACCGCTATTCTAAGTTATCTTGGGCTAGAAAAGTGTTTCACTCCATTCTTTTCTTGGTTCTGCTACCACTCCAGAATTCATTTTGAAGCATTTTTAAAAGCTATTTGGAGGGGATTTGGGGAGAGCTCAGGCAACTTTCTTCACTCCCCCCTTTTTGGGCATCTTAGCTCTACCCCAATTATCTCTTCCGTTTCTGTCAGGGGAAAAAAAAACCATATATATGTATGTATTTTGTAATGTGTTTGTGTGCATATATATATATATATGTGTGTGTACATATACACATGTATATATGCATGCATGTATGCTTGTTTGTGTATGTATGAATGTGTGCACATGTGTATGAGTGTATATGATGAAATTATATCTATGGCTATTAATACTTTGAAGTACACTATTTTGAAAATATAAGACTCCTAGTACAGAGTATCAAGCTGAAAAAAAGAGATCTTAGCTGAAATCCCACCTCTGCCAATAGGTATCCATGCAACTTACAGTGTCAAGTTTCCTTTTCAGTTACATTTGGGGATCAGATTACTTTATGTTTAAGGTCCTCTCCAGCTGCCACATTTGTATTTTGTCTCATGTTATGATTTGTGTTCAGTTAGTTATTTTTTATAAAATGTGCTGTTATAAAAGGGATCCATTTCCAGATTTCTTATTAATATGATTATAGATTTCTCCACTATAGTTTCCTTTGCATGGTATTTACCTGTGACTACTAGCAATAATTACCTTATTTTGGATATTGACACTTTCTGGTTATTAGTACTCTAGGGGAACAAGCAAAGTTGTGAGACAGAGGGTTTGTCTGCAATGTCCTCCCACACTGCTGTTATTGCAACCCCTTCATACTTCCTGGCAGCCTTCTTTTATTATCCTATGGCTTTTCAGACATAATCACTATGGGACTCTAATATAAATTTCTCATGCTTCAGAATTGCCCACCCCCTGTCTTTCCCTGTTCCTTCTGTGTTATCATTTTGAGATGTATTAGGGGAAAAAATGAATAATTAAGTTGATGTTATATTCTACTTTGCTTTATTTTCTCCCCTTTCCCTCACATCCCACCTCTCTTCCCTTTCTTTTGCATGTCTTCTCTTAATTTTATCTCTTTTTTTTCTAAACTCTCTCAAATGTTTTCTGGCTTTCTGATAAAAAAAAACAGAGTAGTGAGATTAAATAATCAGCTTGTAATTAGGCATTAATGATTAAGACATGGGTTATTTTAAGGGGGATTAATGACTAACTAGGAGGAGCTGACATCCCTTGGCTACTTTTCAAGGTCATTAATCCCAGAGACATTTCTTGTTACAAGGATGTGGCTGTTATAGTTAAGTTAAACTGAAAATAATGTCATGTAGCATCTTGAGTTTGCTCCTTGAAATGGCGTGTATTGGGCAGCTTAGGTAATGACATGTCCAAAGAGGAGAGAAAATATGAACAATATGATGAAATATGATGCCTATTTTCTTATATATCATGTCACTCCCAGCTTAAACAATGAAACACCAAAAAATAACCACAATACAAAGCAAAACTAAACCAAGAAAGTTAACTTGTGATACAGAGGGTAATATATGACTTGCTTTTAACCCAGTGGGGAAAAAAAAGGAAACCAAGAAGCCTGTCTGGGTAAAGAAATCAACGTTTTTTTTTTGTTTTTTTTTTAAGAAACAAAGGTGGTTGTCTATAGTTTGCCCAGTATGGTCTGAGACCATGAGTCACAAAATTCACATTTATAGTTCTCTTGATTCACAGATGGCTCAATTTTGTCAATTATGTCCTGTATATCTGTCCTGTACATTATGGTGCAACAGGTAAGCCCTTTTTGAAAGTCCTTTATATCATCATTTTAATATAAAGATATAAATATGATTATTATAGTTACTCAAATTACACATTTTATAATAATTAAAGTCTTACTCCTAAGGCTGAGTGACACAGGTATTCTTTCACCTTGGACTACAATATAGTTACATGAATTTTTACCTGGGACTATATTATTACTGTGAATCACTCAGTTGGTTCTTATCCTACTGAAATGATTGTAGCTTATTGATTAGCAAAATAATGCAAAGCAAGCTGATCAAGGCATTGATTATTGATTTTTCCCATTATAGTGTCGTTTCCATTTTGGATGATTATGTTTTTTCTCTCCTCAGTAATTTTTAAAGGGTAGTTTTTCACTTCTCTTTTATAACTGCTGTTATACTGATCATAACTTATTTTTAGTGATTTAAGATTCTTGTGTACTGATCTATTCTGCAAAATGGTGCAAATCCACCATTTTAAACTCAAACATATAGTTTGCTATTTTGTACTATGGCTTTATCCTATGGCTTTTTTGTACAGAGGCCATTTTGTGTTATATTAACACAAAAATCTAATTTTATTAAAGATTCTGGTGAAGGCCAAGACTTTAGATATGGATTAAATAGTGAATCTCCCTCTCATGTAAAATATTATTTGATTTACTATTTATTTTACTATTTGTAGTCGGTGAGAGTTGGTCCTTGATCAATTGATTCCTCCTCTCCAAGACTAGTTGAATAAAATATACAAGGAAAGGTAGTAGAGAGAAAATGATATTTTTAAGTCCTATTATACCTTTACAAAATGTGAAGACATTTTCTAACAGGATCAAAAGAGGATCTTTCTATTGGTTGACTGGATATTAACCAAACCCATAGTGGACTCTAAAAAACAACCAACCAACCAAGAAAACAAAAAGAAATTTGCCTGCCCTGAATGACTATTGCTTCAGGCAACAGGGAGGTGAATCCCTGTATTATAACCTGTATATATCTCACATGGTAAGAGGGAGGAGAAGGGGATTTCTCCTTCCTCCACATTACCATCAGTCATGAGATCTTTCAGGAAGGTTGCCATCTGGAAGAAGAAAGAAAGAGTCAGGACAAGAAGACACCTTAAGGAGCATGGCATCTGGCAGCAAAGGAAAGAGCTAACTTGATTCAAGAGAAACTTAGCCCTGACAATTAAATTAAGCTGAAGGGGGAGGAAGCCCAGGGAACCCAAATAAATGGTATGATGAAAGGAATGTGGTATCCCTGAGAAAGATACGAGGAATAGTGTGAGTACATTACCAGAAGAGAATGCTTATCAGGGCACTGGCAGCAAAAGTTGCCTTAGCTACATGTTATCTACATGCTGGCATCACAACTAGGGTACTATAAAGTTGTGCCCAGTTTTAGTGCTGATACTGTATATATTTGTGATTGAATGTACTCCAGATTTATGGGAAGAAGGATATATAGCTGCTGCTCTCACTATGCATCTCAGAAAGTGCCTTTTCTTTGAACTAATCAAGTAAAGGTAGGTATTCTATTTCGAACTCATAAGCTATACTTTTAGGCATGTGAACCCACAGATTATGCTCCTTGAAAGTCAAATAATAAACATGTGGATGATGATTTTAGGAAATATGCTAGAGAGGATGCTATAGTTATTTATTATTTATTGCAATTTAATATTTATCTCCTTTTATATATAATTTTGTTTTCCCACATCTAGTATATAAAATGGAATATCCTTTTACTTCAGTTTTCATTTTCTTACTGACCTGGCCCCAGTATTTACTCTCTAGAAGAGGGGCTCTTAACATGACATTTAGAGACAGTCAAGGTGTCAATGGATAGATTTCAGTAGATATGTGAATTTGGATGGAAAAAATAAATATCTTCATCAACTGTCATCTGAAATTTAGACTGCCCTTCAATTATTTAAAATATTATTCTAAGAAGAAGTTCAAAAGCATCAATATACTGCCACAGAAGTCCATGACATAAACAACAACAAAAAGTTAAGTACCTTTTGTAAGATCAGACAATTTACCTCACTAACTTTAAAGTGAAAGTTAATTGCTGCTAAGGCATATTTTAGAAACAACAAACCCTAATCCTTTGAATCTTAGTGTATATATATATATATATATATATATACATGGAGAATAAAGAATTAAAACTTAGATAATTCTATCATTCTTATATATAGATCTTCTAAGACCAAGATGTCTTACATCTGAATTATTTGTAGTTTTCTCAAAATTTAACTATGTTATTATTGCTTAGTTCAACATTCTATTTCACAGATGCTCTATTTCATTAAAAAAAACCCTATGTGAAGAAAAACACAACATAGTATTAAAGGCATCTTACCATAAATAATACATTTCTTTATCCATATTGTACGATATACATCTATGCAAATGGCATATATGATTGATGGCTGGAGTACTGGACATGTGATTTCATCAGTGTAAATTGTTTCTGGCATAAAAATTTTTTCTATCAATGAAAATTACAAGTCATCTATAAAGTGTAGTTCATAGTATCAGAGATCTAGAACTGTAAGGATCTCAAAGGCTTTTTATTTTACCCTTGTTGTTTTATAGATGAGGAAATTGAGGTCCAGGAGAGCTAAGTTGCTTGCTCTCGTCAGAGGTAAGATTTGAATCTATATTTTCTCACTTTAGATTTAGGGTACTTAAGTTCTTTAAATTTTTTTCTTATGGATAATTAAGTGTCTGAAGCCAGATCTGAACTAAGTTCTTCACAACTCCAGCCCCAACACTATCTATTTGGCATTTAGTAGCCTCCTTTGGCTCTGCTACACACTTGAGCTACTATTTTATTTCTATCCTTTTGTTAGCACAGGAGAGAGGGCAATGCTACTGAATGTAAAGGGTGGTTAGGACATAGTGTGGCTAACTGAAAATTTCTCACCAGTGTATTTAAGTGGTTGGAAAGAGTAATATGAGTGCTGGTTTTTTTTAAAATAATATATATTGTTGCTATGTAAAGGAAAATCAATCAAGAGATTCAAAGATCAAAGTGAAAGAGAAGCCAGGTAGATAGCATGATTGCCGTCTTACAGAGTCCTGGGGTATTATACTAGCTATGTATATCAGTGCTTCTTGGTGGTATAAAATTAGTGAAGAGAAAGTAAACGTTAGGATATTGTCTTTTTATATTGCTTTTGAAATATTCTTGTCAACTTCTAGAAGTTTGACAAAACTAGAGGTTTGACCAGCTCCTGTATTTAGACTCCCATGGAACCTTTACAAAGGGCTTAGATTCTCATCTCTCAGCTGGAGGCTCACCAAATACTCAAGTATTTGATAAATTCTGAGACCACTCCCTTGCTTTCAGGGTATGTAAAGAAGTCCCCCACCTAGAGGAAGTCCACTGTAGCTGGGTATGCAGTGCATTGAGCACTGGGCCTGAACTCAGGAATTTTAACTTAAACACTTATTAGCTGTGCAACTTTTGGCAAGTTATTTAACCCTATTTCCCTCAGTTTTCTCATTGGTCAAATCAACTGGAGAAACAAATGGCAAACCTTTCCAGTATTTTTGCCAAGAAAACCCCAAATGGGATAACAAAGAGTGAGACAAGACTGAAATAACTGAATAATAACAGAAGTCATCATCCTTTCACTTTTCAGAGTTATGCAAAGAGCTTCAATCCCCATTTTCAACCATCTTCTAAAATTCAGCACACTTCAAACCAAATTTGTTGTCTTTCCTCAAAATGGTGAATAGGAACCTCCTTATCCTAAAATATTTATAAGACAAATTCTATTAAATGTTAAAAAAAAACAATTGGGACATGTAGTCAAATTCTATCACTGATGTTTTCTAAATATTAAGTGATCTTGGGCAAATTGCCTTGCCTTTGCTTTGCTGGGCCTCAGTTTCCTCATCTGTATAGTGAAGATTTTGGACTCTATGATCTCTGAGCTTTCTCCTAGTTCTAGATCCATAATCCTAAAAAAAAATTATGACTGCATTATAAAAATTATCCTGAATATTTATGAGGCAATACAGTATATCAAAATATTTTATGTGAGAAATAAAGTTCAAATATCCACACCAGGAGAAGATAGAGCTGAGAAAGAGAAACTATAGTCCAATATCACCATTGAATATTAATTGAAAGATGTTAAATCAAATCTTAGGAAAATAGAGCAATACATTTACATATATTCACTGTCATCAAGTTGGATTCATGCATAGAATGAATCTTTCTGCATATGATATGGGTTATGCTGAACATTTCAGAGAATTAGCAATGGAATTAATTGGTGTAAATAATATTGTCATTAAAGAAACATGATAGAAAATAAACAATCTTATCAGTGGTTTATGTAGTAATTACAAAAATGATGTGGATAAGATTAAAAGAGAAATTTCATCCCAAATTACTTAAGAATATGTAGGATATCTGAGAGTTAATGCACCAAGACACACTCAAAAATTTTATAAAGACAACTCCAAAAATCTCTTTATAGAAATAAAAGACTTAAGTAACAACAGTGAAATTTATTATTCATGGTTAAGCCTTGCCAATTAAAAATGGTACTACCTAAAGCAATTTACAGATTTAGTGCTATAAGCTCAAACTGGCAAGAAGCTACTTTGTAGAACCAGATAAAATGTTATCAAAATTCATTTGGAGGAATAATATGTTTAGAACCTCAAGAGAAATAATGAAAAAAAAGTAAAATTAATGATGAAGAGCATTTTTAGACTTTATATTATAAAGCAGAAATTATCTATGACATTTGGTACTGGTTTAAAGAAAATAGGGGGAAAAAGCATCACTGGAACAATCTAGATAAGCAACACTCAGAAGCAATTTAACTTAATTTCCAAATGTTCCATATACCCATGAACATAAAATACCAAAAAAAGGCCTATTCAACAAGAACTTCTAGGGCATATGGAAAGAAGTTTTTAAAAATGTTAATTTAAACTAGTGTCTTGTTATATCCCACAATCAGATCTTTTTTTTTTTCAGGCAATCAGCTTTATTGACTACTCAATATTACAAATATTAACACTCTAATTAGAGTACCTGATTCCTAAAGGTTCCAGGTACTATTGATAATGTCCCCTTTCTACCCAAAGGCTGCTTATTCTAAGCTAACTTCTTTCTATGTCTTTTTGAGTCTCTCTAAAAATGTTAAGAAATAATATTTCTCTAGTCTAACATAAACCTTTTTAGGTGCTTCCTTATTTAAAGATGGTTGACTTTCAGAAAGAAAAAAATTAAGTGTGGGAATCAAATTATTAATATTTTCTCTACTAGAAATAAAAATGATTAATTTAGAAAACATTCATTCCTTAAAAATAATAAATCCATCGCATTTATACACAACATTTTTAAATGTTTTTTTTTAAACTTTGAAATCCAGATTTTTTCCATTTTTCCCTCCTCACCCACGCCCACTGGGAAGACAAGCAATTTGATATAGGTTGTACATGTGTAGTTACACAAATATTTTATATTGTGAAAGAATGACTATATTTCCCTCCATCCTATCCCATCCCCCCACTTGTTCTATTTTCTACTTTGACCCTGTTCCTTTTCAAAATTGTTTCCTTCTAACTACCCTCTCCCCAAATCTTCATTCCTTCCCATCATCCCCCCCTTTTCCCCTTCCCCCTTACTTTCCTATATGGTAAGATACCTATATAAGTGTGTATGTTATTCCCTCCTTAAGCCAAATTCAATGAGATTACAATTGACCCATCCCCTTTTACCTTCCTGTTCTTTCCCTCTATGGTAATAGTTTTCTCTTACCTCTTTTATATGAGATAATTTAACCTATTCCATCTCTCCCTTTCTCCTTTCCCCATTATGTTCCCCTCTCACTTCTTAATTTTATTTTTAGATATATCCCTTCCTATTCAACTGATCCTGTGCCCTCCATTTTTACATGTAGACACATATACACACACACACACTCTCATATATGTATTTATATACACATACATCCTCCTATACACACATTTATATGTATGTATACATACACATGCTCACATACTTATATATATGTGTGTGTATATATACATATATACATAAACACAAATACACACACATATATTCCCTTCAACTATCCTCATACTGAGAAAAGTCTCATGAGTTAG
This sequence comes from Pseudocheirus occidentalis, assembly GCA_028646575.1. Classification (NCBI taxonomy): domain Eukaryota; kingdom Metazoa; phylum Chordata; class Mammalia; order Diprotodontia; family Pseudocheiridae; genus Pseudocheirus; species Pseudocheirus occidentalis. The sequence goes on from CM053596.1 coordinate 162,544,274, forward strand.
AATTATCATTTTTCTATGTAGGAATATAAATAGTTCCATTTTAATATGTTCCATATGATTTTTTCCTTATGATTACCTTTTCATGCTTCTCTTGATTCTTTTATTTGAAAGTCATATTTTTGGTTCAGTTTTGGTTTTTCCAACAGGAATACTTGAAAGTCATCTATTTCCTTGAATGACTCTATTTTGCCCTCAAGCATTATACTCAGTTTTTCTGGGTAGGTGATTCTTGGTTTTAATCCTAGCTCCTTTGACCTCTGGAATATCATATTACAAGTCCTTTGATCCCTTGATGTAGAAGCTGCTAGGTCTTATGTTATCCTGATTGTGTTTCCACAATACTGAAATTGCTTCTTCCTGACTGTTTACAGTATTTTCTCCTTGAGGTGGGAACTCAGGAATTTGGCTATAATATTCTTAGGAGAGTTCTTTTAGGGATCTTCTTCAAGGGACAATCAGTAAATTCTTTCAATTTCTATTTTGCATGCTGGTTCAGAATATCAAGGCAATTTTCCTTGAGAATTTCTTGAAGGATGATTTATACACTCTTTTTTGATCATGGTTTTCAGGTAGTTAAATTATCTCTCCTGGATCTATTTTCCAGATCAGTTGTTTTTCCAGTGGGACATTTTACCTTGCCTTGTATTCTTTCATTTGTTTGGATCTGTTTTATAGTATCTTGATTTCTCATAAAGTCATTACCTTCCATTTGCTCCAATCTAATTTTGAAGGAATTATTCTCTTCAGTGAGTATTGAAATTCCTTTTCCATCTTGGCAATTAGGCGTTTTAAGGTATGCTTTTTTTATTGGCTTTTTGGACTTCTTTTAGTGAGAAGATGAGTAAGAAGTGAACAAAAAAAAATCCCCCCAAACTTAATAACTACGATCAATAAAATGACAGATTATGAATCTGAGAGGATCAGTGAAAAAGCATGCTATCCTAGTTCTTGACAAAGTAGTGATGGTTGAGATGTGCCATCTAAGTCTATTAGTCTATTTAGTCTATTATTAGGTGCTATTTTCTTCAGTATTTTAGGGGTTTCTTTGAGCAGGCTGTTGACTCACTCTTCATGATTTTCTTGCATCATTCTCATTTCTCTTCCCAATTTTTTTCCAGTTCTCTAATCTGATTTCCAAAATCCTTATTGAGCTACTCCATGGCTTGTAATCAATTTATATTTTTCCTGGAAGCTTTTTTCCCCTTATTAAAAAAATTAACTATTCTATATTTTTACTTTACATCATTGATTTCCAAAGGATTTTGAGTTAATTTTCTCCCCATTTTCCCCTACCCACCCCTCCAAACAGCGATCCCACTGTATTCCCCCTACCTCAATCTGCTCTCTCCTATATCCTTCCCCATCACCTCTCTGACTTTCTTGTAGAGCAATTTGGATCTCCCTATCCCAGTGCCTTTATATCTTATTCCCCAGGTGCATATAAATAATAATAATATATATGTATATATTTATATTTATATATACATATATAGATACATAACATATGATTTTAGAACTTTAAATTTTAGATTCTATCCCTTCATCACTTGTCACCCACCCAAAGACAAATAATTCAATACAGGCCGTACATGTGTAGTTATGCAGAACAGCTCCACGATTCACATATTGTGTAACACTGATGGTATTTCCCTCCTTTCTATTCCACCTTCCACTTGTTCTATTCTCCACTTTCTCCCTGTCCCTTTAAAGAAGTGTGCACTTCTAACAACTGTCCCCCTCCCAGTCTCCTGTTCCCTCCATCATCCCCCCTCTCATCTTCTTTCCTCCCTACTCTCCTTCAGGGCAAGATACCCAATTTAGAGTGTATGTCATTTCCTTCCTAAACCAAATTCAATGAGAGTAAGGTTGACCCATTCCCTTTTTGCCTTCCTGTTATTTCTCTCCATTGTAACATTTATTCCTTGCCTCTTCCCTATGAAATGATTAACCCCATTCTGTCTCTCCCTGTCTCCTCTCATTCTATTCCTCTCCCACCTCTTACTTTCACCTTACTCACACTCCCATCTGTATTCATATGGATATATACCCTCCTATATAGACATATGTGTATGTATAAATATGTATTCATGTGTGTGTGTACACACACACCCACACCCACACACCCACATTTTATTCTCATCATTTATCCTCATACTGAGAAAAGTTTCTTAAGTTACAATTCTCATTTTTCCATGTTGGTTTGTAAATAGTTCAACTTTGATAAGTTCCTTATGGTTTCCTTTCCCTTTTTACCTTCTCATGCTTCTTGTGTTTGAATGTCAAATTTTCTATTCAGTTCTGTTTTTTTCTTCAAGAATGCTTGAAAGTCCTCCACCTCACTGAATTACCATATTTTCCCCTGAAACATTATACTCAGTTTTGCTGGGTAGGTGATTCTTGGTTTTAATCCTAGCTCCTTTGATCTCTGGAATATCATATTCCAGGCCCTCCAGTGTCTTAATGTAGAAGCTGCTAGATCCTATGTTATCAGGACTGTGTTTCCACAGTATTCAGATGATTTCTTCTTGGCAGCTTGGGTGACAGGGGAGGAAGAGAAAGAATCTAGAATTTAAAGTTCTAAAATCATATGTTTTATAGACAGATAGATAGATGGATAGATAGATAAATAGATAGATACAGATAGATATAGATATAGATAGATATTAAAAAAGGAAGTGTTTTATCAAATTTTATAGCACTATATAATTATGAATTGTTCCCTTGTTTATAATTCTAACAGTATAATAAAGTAAAAAAGTAAATTAAGGTTTTAACATACGCAAATAAAAAAATTATAAAAAATTAAAACCATCAGTAAGTATTACTTGCAGTGGGGATTAGCTAAAATTGATCCCAATAGGATCAGAGGTGAAAGAATGATGCCCATTATCATCACTATTTTCCAGTATTGTATTAGAAATATTAGCTTCAATTTGGAAAGAATTTTTACAACCAGGGTCTCTGATAAAGGCCTCATTTCTAAAATATATAGAGAACTAAGTCAAGTATGTAATAATATAAGCCATTCCCCAATTGATTAATGGTCAAAGGATATGAACAGGGAGTTTTCGGAGGAAATAATTAAAGATATCTAGAAGCTTATGAAAAAATGTCTTTAGCGCTAGAATGGCTCTGGCTGTGGCTGTGGCTTCTCCCCACCACCCTTGGGCCAGGCCTCAGTTTTTTGGGCTGGTCTGTCCTTGGCTCCAGACCTGCTACACTAGGTCCCTCCTACTCACAAAGTTGTTATTAGTGCAATAATGTTCTCCTGGTTCTGCTCCTTTCATTATGCATTAGTTCATGTAAGTCTTTCCAGATTTTTTTTTTCTGAAATCTACCTGCTCATCACTTCTCATAGCTCAATAGTATTCCATTTCATTCATATACCACAGCTTATTGAGCCATTCCCAAATCAATAGATATCCACTAAGTTTCCAATTCTTGACCACAACAAAAAGAACTGCTATGTATACTTTTGTACATATGGGTCTTTTCTTCCTTTTTATGCTCTCTTTGGGATATACATCTAATACTGGTATTTCATAATGAAAGTATATTTAGAGTGTTATAGCCTTTCAAGCAAAGTTCCAAATTGCTCTTCAGAATGGTTGGATCAGTTCACAACTCCACCAACAGTGCATTAGTGTCTCAATTGTCCCACGTCTTCCTCAACATTTATTGTTTTCCTTTGCTATCATTTTAGTCAATCTGATAGGTGTGAGGTGTACTTAAGAGCTTTTTGAACTTGCATTTCTCTAATCAACAGTGATTTAGAAGATTTTTTCATATGACTATAGAGAGATTTAATTTCTTTTTTTATAATGTTGCATTAGAATTTATTTTTATTTAAAATATATATATTTTTTTAAATTAAAAAAATATATATATATATACCCTCCTATATAGACACAGCCAGAGCCATTCTAGCACTAAAGGCTAAAAAGTGAGTGAACGAATTCAAGAGCGACAGAACCCATGGAAATACTGAGCGAGGTGGAATCCAAGCCCAGGAAAGTGCCTCCTTAGGTTGGAGTAAGAAGAACACTGAACACAAGGAAGCCCCAGCATGGAGCAGAGAGCAGAGAAGAGCAGACCGAGAGAAAAAGCTCCAGCCAGGCATCCAGCAGACTCACCCAGCCTGAGAGGTTTCCAGCCATCTCACCAGAGGACAGAGGATCATCGAACTGTGTAGGAAAAAACTCGGGGCCCATAGCAGCGGAAGCAAGTTCTGTGGGGGAAATCTGGATGTTTAAACTTATACACCCATACTGCCAGAAGCCAAGATGGAGGAATAAAGTTTAGTGGCTCCTCTAAATCCCTCCCAGACCAAGAAAAGTCAGGAATTAAATGTTCTAATCAGAGTAAAAGCTTGAATCTGGGGAAGCAAACCAAGGCTGGGGCAGGGCTGAGGAGGGCAGGGAGAAGACCCTACGGAATCTAAGCCCAGTAGGGTGGAGTCAGAAAGCCCTACCAAGAAAAGCCAATTTAGCACTACCTGCCCAATCAGCAAACAACAGCTCTGCATCAGGCCTTCAGCTGTAGCTGGCTCTAAACCTGCTTGAACCATAGCTCAGGGACACAGACTCTGAAACCTAAAGGAGGTAGACCACCTGACCCCAACAAGTTACTCTGTAAGCCTCAGGGTAACTCAGGGGAATTACTGATAGTCTTGGTATTGGCATCAGGCTACATACTCAGAGCTTACAGATACCAAGCCTCCACCTCCCAACCTGACAAGCTTAACACTCTGGCACCCCAGACCTGGATATCCACTCCAAATGCCAGGACAAAGGCACTCACAGTGGGGAAGCAGGAAACTGCAAAGGCTAGGACCATTAAATCCTTTTATAGTGAGCAAGAACAAACAAATTCAGAAGGCAACAGGGACTCTGTATCCACACTGGAGACCACAGAAGGAAATGCAAATCAGTCTCAAGCCTTCTTGGGGGATCTCAAAAGAGATTTTAAAAATGAAATTAGAGAAGTAGGAGATAAATTCAAATCTACAGTGTCAAAACTGGAAAAAAATATCACTGAAGAAATCAAATCGTTGAAAAGCAAAATTGGAGTACTAGAACAGGAGATCCAAAATCTAACCATAGAAAATGCCTCCCTAAAAATGAAAAATGAAAATAAAAATAAGGAACTCCAAAAACTAGCTGAGGAAAATAACTCACTAAAAATTAAAATTAGACAACTTGAAGCTAAGGACTCTATGATGCAACAAGAGTCAGTCAAACAAAACATGAAGATTGAAAAATTGGAAGAAAGTGCAAAATATCTCACTAGAAAAACAACAGACCTGGAAAACAGGTCCAGGAGAGATAACCTAAGAATTATCGGCCTACCAGAAAATCATGAAAAAACCAGCCTGGACAACTGTAATGGCAATGTAATTTGGAGATGCCCCTGAACTGACTTGGCTTTTGGGTTGAGCATTAAGATCCAGAGCTTGTGAATCCCACTTGTGGGATGGACTTGTTGATGCGAAGAGTGGGGGCTAACCTGGGAGAAGCCATGAATGGAAAGGAAGGCTCAATTCTAGAGAAAGTCAGAAGTACTTTTGGGAGAGCAGTGTCCAGCATCATGAAGCCTGAGTTGCT
>CM053596.1:162550376-162565847 GCA_028646575.1 Pseudocheirus occidentalis
ACATACACATATGTCTATATAGGAGGGTATATATGCATATGAATACATATGTGAGTGTGTGTATATATGTGTGTAAGTATACATAGATAGAGGGCACAGGATTAACTGAATAGGAAGGGATGATATTCTAAAAGATGAAATTGAGAGGTGGGAGAGGAATAGAAGGAGAAGAGACAGGGAGAGACAGAATGGGGCTAAGCATCTCATATAGAAAAGGCAAGGAATCACTTACAATGGAGGAGAAGAACAGGAAGGCAAAAGGAAGTAGGTTAACCTTACTCTTATTGAATTTGGCTTAGGGAAGGAATGACATATACTCTAAATTTGGTATCTTGCTCTACAGGAGAGTAGGAGGGAAGGGGGTGAAAGGTTGGATGATGGAGGGGAGGACAGCTTGGGGAGGGAGGGTGGTTAGAAGCATACACTTCTGTCAAGGGACAGGGACAAAGTAGAGAATAGAACAAGGGGAGGGTGGGATTGGAAGGAGGGAAATATAGTCAGTCTTTCAAAATATGTCCATTGTGGAGATGTTCTGCATAACTACACATATATGGCCTGTATTGAATTGCTTGTCTTTCCAGTGGGGGTGGGTGACAAGGAATGAAGGGAAAGAGTCCAAAATTTAAAGGTCTAAAATCAAAGGTTAAAAATTTACATATATTATTATTATTATCATTATTATTATTATTTACATTCAACTTGGGAATAAGATATACAGGCACTGGGATAGGTAGATCCCTCTTGCCCTACCAGAAAGTCAGAGGGCTGATGCGGGAGGATATAAGAGAGAGAGAAGATTGGGGGAGGGTATATAGTAGCATGACTCTTTTGGGGCTGTGAGTCGAGGAAAGATAGGGAGAAAAGCTGAAACTCAAAATCTTGTGGAAATGAATTATGTAAACTAAAAATAAACAAAAATTAATTTAAAAAATAACATTGTACAATGAAAATATTTAGAGATTTATTATATCTCTTGACAGTTTTAAAATAGTGTAGGGCCTAAAATTTGTTTCCATCTTCATCCCTCAGTGCCGATGGCTTTCTATCAAGGACTGATAATTCCTTCTACATAACTTCATGTAGTTATTCATTATCCTTTATACTTTTATTCTTCCAAATATGAACAAATGATGTATTTTTATAAATCATAGATAACTTTTTCTTCTAAGTAACCATGTACATGTACATGTACATCTGCATCCACATAAACATATACATAAACATATATATATATATATATATAAATGGACATGCACAAGTATCAACAACAAATAAATTATTGCCCATGTTATTCTTATGTCAGAGGCTCCTTTCTGACATCAAGGACCTGGAAATAGATTGGAGAATTGTCATTTATCTGGATCATTGCTTTTATACAATTAAAACATTGAAATTTCAGAATGTACCCCTTGTAAGCATTCAGGTTAACATTTTAAAATAGTTTCAGTTACATAAAAAGGACACAAAATTAATGCATAACAGCAGATAGAAAGAAAATAATCACAGAATGTCAGTCTTGGAAGGGATTCATTGAGCATTTACTCTAACACAGTGGTTCTCAACCTGTGGTCAAGACTCCTTTGGAGGTCAAATGACCCTTTCACAGGGGTCACAAGGGTCACCTAAGACCATCAGAAAACACATATTTCCAATGGTCTTAGGAACCAAGACACTGCCCCTCTATCCCTCTCCAAGTGGGTCTGCCCACATGCAGATTTGCCCACATACATGCAGCTTTAGGAAGGTTGAGAACCACTGCTCTAACAGATACTTAATTAATAACTCTATTTACAATATACCTGAAAAGTTATCATTTCCTTCTTGCCTAAAGCCCACCAATGAAGAGAAATCTACTACCAGATAAGATGGTGACTTTGAGAGTGAGGTAGTGTAGCTTAAAGGAGAGAATATTGGACTTGGGATCAGGAAGATCTAGGTGCAAAACCTGTCTTAATTTACTATTAATATGACTCTGGGTAAATCACTTAACTTCAGGTTTTCCTAATCAGTAAAATGGTAATAATAATAGAAAATGCCTTACAAAGTCATTCTGAGAATAAAAAAAACCATAATGTAAGTTTTGTATTATTATATCGATTACAGTTATTCTTGTTACTTTAGTAAGAATTATTATTATTATTATTGTTTTTGGAGGGCAATTGGGGTTAAGTGACTTGCCCAAAGTCACATGGCTAGTTTTATGTGTCAAGTGTCTGAGGCCGGATTTGAACTCACGTCCTTCTGACTCCAGGGTTGGTGCTCTGTTCACTGCACCACCTAGCTGCCCCTAGTAAGAATTATTTTTAACACGAAGTCAGATCTAAATAATTGGAAAATCATCTGTTGCTCATGGCTAGGTCAAGCTAATATAAAAAAAGGACAATTTTACCAAAATTTATTTACATATTTAATGCCATATCAATCAATCAACCAAAAAATATTTTAAAGAGCTAGAAAAAATAATAACAAAATTCATTTGGAAGAACAAAAGGTCCAGAATATCAAGGGAATTAATGAAAAGAAATGCTAGGGAAGGTGGCCTAGCCATACCAGGTTTTAATTTGTTTTATAAAGCAGCAGTCATCAAAACTACTTGGTACTGGCTGAGAAATAGAGTAGTGGATCAGTGTAACAGATTAGGTACACAAGACAAAGTATTCAGTGAATATAGTAATCTGCAGTTTGATAAACCCAAAGAGCCCAGCTTCTGAGATAAGAACTCACTATTTGACAAAAACTGCTGGGGAAACTGTAGAATAATATGGCAGAATCTGGGTATAGACCAATATCTTGAACTGTATACCAAAATAAAGTCTACATGGATGCACAATCTACACATAAAGGCTGATACTGTATGCAATCTGGGAGAGTGAGGAATGGTTTACCTGTTGGAGAAGGGATGATTTTATGACAAAACAAGAATTAGAAAGCATCATGAAATGCAAAATATATAATTTTGATTACATTAAATTGAAAAGTTTCTGTACAAACAAAGCCGATGTAACCAAGATTAAGAGGGAAGTGGAAAATTAGCAAAGAAGTTTTAAAATCAGTGTCTCTGATAAAGTTCATATTTCTAAAATACAAGAGAAATGAGTCAAATCTACAAAAAACACAAATCATTCCCCAACTGATAAATGGCCAAAGGATATGAACAGGCAGTTTTTAAAGGAATAAATTAAAAATATCAATAAGCATATGAAAAAAATGCTCTAAATCATCGTTGATTAAAGAAACACAAATCAAAACATCTCTGAGGTCCCACTTCTCACTGGTCTGGTTGGCTAAAATAACAAAAGAAGAAAATGATAAATGCTGGAGAGGATGTGTAAAAATTTAAACACTAATCCATTGTTGGCTGGAGTTGTGAACTGATTTAACTATTATGGAGAGTAATCTGAAACTATGCCCAAAGGGTATAAAAAATTACATACCCTTTGACCCAGTATTATCACTTCTAGGGCTGTATCACAAAGAGATCATAAAAGTAGGAAAAGGATTCATATGCACAAAAATATTTATAGCAGCTCTTTTTGTGGAGGCAAAGAATTGGAAATCAAGCAGATGCTCATCAATTGGGGAATGGCTAAACAAGTTGTAGTATATGAGTGTAGTGGAATACTATGGTGCTATAAGAAATGAGGAGGAGATGGATTTCATAATAACCTGAAGAGACTTATATAAATTGATACTGAGTGAGGAAAGCAGAACCAGAACTTTTTACACAATTACAGACACACCATATATGTGATGACTAACTCCAATAGATTGGGCTCCTCTCAGCAATGCAAGGCTATAGGACAACTACAAAAGACTCATGATGGAAAGGTATATCCACACCCAGAGAAAGAGCTACAGAATCTGAACGCAGATTGAAGTAAATAACTTTTTCTCTCTCTCTTTTTTGTTTTGACTAGTTTCTTCTTTCTCGTTGTTCATTCCATTGGTAATAATCCTTCTTTACAACTTGACTAATGTTTAATGTGAAGGTATTTGTAGATCCTATATTTGATTGCATGACTCCTTGAGGGGCAAGTGGAGGCAATGGAGGGGGGGAAATTTGAAACTCAAGGAGTTGTGGAACTGAGTGTTGTAAATTAAAAGTAAATAAATAATTTTTTAGATAATTATTTTTAATTCTATTTTAACAATCTCAAATTATACTCTTTGGAATTTGGGAAGGAATTATATCCATTACTCCTAATTCTGCCTACTGAGGACAAACATAGTGTCCCTGCACCAATACACTATGACTCTCTTACATCAAACTGAAACTATATTACCTTTTCTATTTTTATCACACTAACTCAAGTTGGGTGTGAAATCCACTAATACAATCAGATCAAAGGATCATAAATCTTTTTTTTTTTCTAGAAGAACTTCTGTCTATCCAAATCACATCTTGTTTTTGGGAAATTAAATTTTTGGACCCAAATATAATAGTTTCACATTTATCCTTTTGAATTTCACTTTGCTATTTTCTTCTTATATCCTTTCTTGTCAAGTTCTTTCTGAATCGTATCTTCTAGGCATCTGAATGACTACCAATTTTCCTTCACCTCTTCCTATTTTGTTTAATCTGAAAATTTGTCAACCATGTCAACTATGCCTTTATCAAATTCATTGATAAAAAATGTGAAACAGAATTTTTGTGGCCTTTTCTTTATAGCATTGCCTTCAATAGGGTGTTGGCTCTAGTTATTTCATCTTGTTCCTTGCCCAACAGTTTCTATTCTAGTCATTAACTAATTCATAGATCTTTGTTCTTGTCTAAATTATAATATTTTGGCATTCTCTGTAATGCTCACTCCACTACCTTAAATCCATTTTCTAGGATCATTGAATGGATTTTCCACCTTAACCATGTTTGATTCTAGGGTAAAAAATTATATCTGTTTGAACATACAAGGAGAAAGCATAGAGTCAGACCATTTTTTAATCAAGTGTTACCTACCATGGTCTAAATGTGGGACTGGGGGAAGGTGGAGTTTTTAGAAATACTTATTTCAATAATATTTTTTATGTACTCATGAGTATTTTTCAATCCAGGCAATTTTTTCCATTTGTCTTCTACCTCTAAATAATGGAACCACTTTTCTGAAACTATTAACTTTCATTCCATTTGCTTTCTCTAATTCCAATAAAACATAGTAAAGTCTGTATTGATTGAACTTTTGTTTCTGTATTTATTGAATAGCTATTGTTTTCTGAAATCTGAAGATTATTGAAGGAACCACCATCACAACAACTACAAAATATTTAGAGAAAAAAGATAAGTTTGAATCCCGATTCATTATCTTATTACTTATATGACCTTAAGCAAAACTCAGCCTCATAACACCTCAGTTTCCTTATCTATAAAATCTAAGATTTCAACTATCTGATCTCTAAAGTTCCTTCCAACTCTAAATCCCATAGGCCTATGATCTAAATATCTGGAACATTCTCCATCAATAATAATTCCTATTAAGTAGATGATGATATTTAGATATTTAAATTAATCAATAAATATTAAGTGCCTACTTTGTATGAGGCACTTTGCTAAGCACAGCAGATACAAAAAGAAGCAAAAAATAAAACAAATATAAAAAGCCAGTCCCTGCTCTTGAAGAGCTTACAATATCATGGGTGGGGGGAGACAACACACAAAGAAATGCAAACAAAGCAAGCTGTAGATAGGATAAATGGGAAATAATTAAAAGAAAGAAAGCACTGAAATTAAAAAGGGTTAGGGTGGGCTTCTTAGATTTTAAAAGGCAAATGATGTGTTGTACAGTTGTACAGTACAGTGTTGTAAAATTATAGAATCATACCATTTAAATCCTGGAAGGGATATTGAAGATGATATATTTTATATTTGTAGGTATTGAGGACAAGAGAAGCAAAAAGACTTAGCCTAGATCACATAGCTAATTCTTAGCAAATGTAGAACTAGAGACTATATGACTATAAAATAGTTAGCTATTATCTTATTTTTGGAAGGTTATCTAAGTAAATTCAATCATAAATCATGTGTAAGGCATTTTGTTTTACACTATCCAATAATCATAGCAATCAAAATGTATGGCGAGTTTTGATTTATGACAGTGTACTATATTTCAGTTAAAGAATAAAATTTCTAATTTGATAAATCTGGGATAAAAATTGACACTACATAGTCCACAAGAGTTAAACACTTTCCTAAGTTTCAGGTCAAGTATATAGGCAAACATGAAGGAAACAAGACTTTGTAACACAGATAGTACTATGAGACAACCAACTGTATATTTCATTTCTGTTTGGTGAGCAATTCACAAACTGGTAAGAATGAATTATTAATAACATCTATAACTTTCTAAAGTCCTCTTCTTTATTATCCCTAAATCTACCCACTGTATAGATAGGCATTGACTGTTCAATTCCATATATTCCTATTGTGCTTTTGTCTTTCTGTTTAAGATTGTCATTTTCCCAATTGGATACAAATGAGATTGTTATCCACACATCACCCTTTTGCAGTATGTGGCAATAAGTAGAAATTTATTTTTTAAATAGATAATTTATATATCCAATAAAAATATCAGGTTTCTTTTGACCTAACCAGTCACAGCATGGAACACATTCATACACTGCTTTATTTTAGTATACATTTTTAAAAAACAAAAATCTTGAGGTGTAATTGTAACAAACATATTTTTCTTTGTGTATTTGTCTTAATTAAATGAACTATTTTCAATTTGATAAACTTTAAATTTGCAAAATGTCATGTTGAAATTGATATAAAGAATATAAAAGCAAAGATTAACAATGCAGCTTGAAATTTTAAGTAGGGTGCATTTTTCCTTTGCTTGGGGGATTGTCCTAGGCAAACTATGAATGTAATAGATTACAATAAAAAATCAAGTGTATAAATACTGCTATTAAATATTGAAAAAATATGATTAACTAATAATAGAATCTCTGAACATTTTTGTCATTTATCACTTGTGATACTGACTTTGAAAAAGGATGGAAGGATGGAAGGAAGGCAGGCAGGCAGGCAGGAAGGAAGGAAGGAAGGAAGGAAGGAAGGAAGGAAGGATGGAAAGAGGGAAAGGAGGGAAAGGAGGGATGGAGGTAGGAAAGAAGGGGAGAGAGAAAGGGAGGGTAGGAATGAAGAAATAAAGAATTTATTAGGCATTGCTTAACAATTAAGGATTTTTGTCCCCCTTTTCACAGGATTTGATTTCCCCTTTGATAGTTATGAAGGTATGGCTGGAAGATCAATGGTCTAAGATGTCCCATAACTCCCAGGAGACTGCCTGTGCCTATGCCTATGTCTCTCAAAAAGGAAGAAGGGTAAAGAGAAATGCTTTACATGAAATGTTGAAACTGCGTTGGTGCTGTTTTTAATGTTTTTCTTTCAAATTAGTTCACTTAGTTACTCTATTTTTTCCACAGATTTGACAGGATATGTTCCACATTGGTTATCTCTGCTGAATAGGCTAGCATGTTCTTCATATCAAATTTGGCAAAGGGTCAAAGTTCCATGGCCTAGAGAAATCAAATTTAAAGTTAATGATTTCAAAAGATGAAAATACAAGGCAGAGCAGAAGGGATTTTCTTTTATAGACAGTTGGTGTTCATTTCCATTAATAAAAAGCAGTAGATAAAGGAGGTTAAGCCTTAAGGCTCAGTTTTCCTTTTGACAGGAAAAAAAATTATATATACATCCAAACAGTATTCATCTACTGAAAACAAGATTTATATAATATAATATGATATATAATATGACATGACATGACATGGCATGGCATGACATGACATAACATAACATAACATAACATAACGTAACGTAACATAATGTAACATAGCATAATATAACGTAACGTGACATAATGTAACGTAATGTAATGTAACGTAACATAACATTAAACTCTTTTGGGGGCCAGGGTTGAAAACACAGATATAACCCATTTATAGAAAATCTAATATTCACAAATAACAAAATTGATAATAAGAATAAGAATAAGAAAGGGATAGGTATAAAGAAAGAACAAAAGGAGAGAGAAGGAAAGGGAAGAGAGAAAGAAAAAGAGAGAGAAATGGAGGGAGAAAAAGAGAAGAGAGAGAGGGAGAGATAAAGGGGGAGAGACAGAGACAGAAAGAGAGAGATAATAAGAGAATTTCTCATGTTTTAAATAGATTGATCACTGATTAGTCAAAGAATCTGGGTTCAAACGGAGCCCTTGATGTTCACTTTCAGCATTATCCTAGCCCTGAACAAGTTTGTTTGACTACAAAGTGCATATGTGTTTTTCATTTGTTAAATTAGAAAGTTGAACTTGATAGACTGAATTTATTTCCAGTTCTATATCTACTATCCTATGAGCCTATGACCCTTTTTTAAGAAGTATTGCTCCTTATTAAAGTATGTATATTCTGATTAAATTTGCTAAAAATGCAATTTGCACTCAGTTTTTAAGGCACAAGTTATTTATACAAAATGAAACACCCTTTTGATTCACAACTCATATAATATTACCATTCACCTTGCCCACATTAACCAATTCTCCCTTCTATACCTTCTGGGTTTTCCCAGGTTTTATTTCTGCTACCTTTCTCACTATATTTGTTTATGCCTATGGGCAGAATGATTAGAATTTCAACTGAAACTACTTTGCCTTAGGAAACTAATAGGCTTTAGTAAGGAAAAGCAAAGGGAATGTGTGTTGATTGGCCCCTGAGCTGAGGTTTGTGAAGTCTCTAAATTTATTTCAAGATCTTTGCACAGGGGCTGGTACATGTCACAATTGGTTTAAAATTCATGTGACCTATAGACATTACATTGTTTTCTGTGAAAGAATGTTACATACTTAATATTTTCCCAAGAGACCTAGGACAAAGTGTTAGAATTAAAATGTCAAGTATATTTGATATATAATAACAACAACAACAAGCATTTATATAGAACTTAAAGGCTTGAAAAACATATACATGTTATCTCATTTAACTCACACTAAAACTGTAAGGTAGGTCTTATTTTTATTATAATTAACAGACATTTTTCAGTTATAGAAACTAAGGTTGAAAGAAAGCAAATCCCTTGCACAGTGCCACAAAGAAGGCACAAAAGAGTGTAAAGAGAGGATTGAACTCATATCTTCCTGACTCCAAGTCTAATGCTCTTACCCACTATATTACCAACTCGTCTTTACACATTTCAAATGTATGTATGTATACACACATGAAGATATAAACATAGATGTATGTATGTATATGTGTATGTATATATTACATATATATGTATGTGTATATGTATATAGATATCAGAAAATTCACTTCTATTAAATAACAAAGGAGTGCTATAAATCTGTAATTTAAAAAAGACTAAACCAAATTATATACATAAACTTAAAGATGTAGATATATGTATATATTTAATATAGTAAATCCATACAAATTTTATTTACAAAATAATTTTATCGATTCAAACAAAATGTGCAATATAAATTAGAAGGAGAAGAATACTAGAAGAATTCTTCCTATGGACCAAGACGGGCTAAATAAAAAGGATGCGCATCATATGATAAAAATAAAAAAAAGTCTTACAAGAGTAACACTGTTATGTCGTTGGCTGAATTTAACCTTTCTAACCTACAGATCTGTAATTTAATGGAAAGGAAAGTAAATTATGTGTTTTATATGATTTAATAAAGACTGGGAATCAAAAGCAAATACCACCAAAAAAAGGATTTGTGTCTCAAACCAAATTGAATTTCAAGTGAAATGGGAAGAATTGACAGTAGACTGAACCTGATGTTAGCTTAAAAACATAAAACCCAGAGTTTCCTTAAGCACAATGTTAAAGCCTAAGAAGACTGATATAGATATAATTGATAAGAAGGGTAATAAGTCTATGATTACAAAATGATAAACACTTCCATCATTCCAAACAGAACCAAAAACTTAACAAAATGGAGCCCTGAACAACCTAAAATTATCCATTTCTATTCTTTACTTGGAAAGTATTTTGCAGCCCAGAGGAAATATAACATACCTCCCTTCAGCCTAGACAAACAATACTTTCTATGAACAATACTTCAGAGCAATTTTTAAGATTTATAAACCTTTCGTAGATACTACTGAAGTATATTTTAGAACAGGCTCAAATGAATCCTTTAGTGAAAACAGTTATATAATCTTCATTTATATATGTGGAATTATATGGTAATATAGTCATACCTTCATAGTTCTTAATTGAAGCCATTTATATTGTCCAATTCATTGCAATTCATAGGTCAATACATGCAAGAAGATATGGGTCTTAGGGTCAAGACAGCAGAGAAAAGGCAGTGGTTCACCTGAGCTCTCCCAAATTCCCCTCCAAACAACTTTAAATAATACCTTAAAAAGAATCGTATAGTAGTAGAAGTCACAAAAGCATGAGGTGAATCAATTTTCCAGCCCAATACAAATTAGAAGGTTTGCAGGAAAGGCCTGTCACACTGGGGCAAGAGTGGAGCACAGTCCAGCTCATGAAATGCCATGGCAAGCGAACTGAAGGCCTCTCCTCAGCAACCTTCAGAGCTCTCAGCACAGAGAGAGTAAAAGGGGTCAGACAACTGGTCAGAAAGAGATTGTAGAAGTCCTTTTGCTGGCACTGGGTGCAATACTCTGTTGCATTGACTATAAGTGGATCTGGGTTATAGTCCCAGATGGAGGAGGAACTATGGCACAACAGAGTTTGTGGTTTCAGGGAGTTGCGACCCAGGTCACAGTTCTTGGGGTGGGAGGAAAGAGTGTTTGTGGTTAGTCACAGATGAGAGCACAGGCCAGAAGAATAGTAAGCACACCTTTTCTTAGATCAGGCCACCTTGAAAGAACTGGTAATTTATAGACCCCTAGAAGTAGTTCTAAAAATAGCTGCTGAGAAAAAAAATAAACTGAAGCGTGGTCCAGTGACTCCTCCACTCCAGGAGCAGAGAACAACATTACCATAAAATTGAAAGTCAAGAAATAGTCTGGAAAAAATAA
Organism: Pseudocheirus occidentalis; assembly: GCA_028646575.1. NCBI lineage: Eukaryota > Metazoa > Chordata > Mammalia > Diprotodontia > Pseudocheiridae > Pseudocheirus > Pseudocheirus occidentalis. Next base: position 162,561,372 of record CM053596.1, read on the forward strand.
GCAAACAAAAAAAATTACCTGATCATAGAGAGTTACTATGGGAACAAGAAAGGGCAAGGCACAAACTCAGAAGAAGACAACCAAGGGAAAACAAACATATCTCAAGTCTCAAATACAATATGAATTTATCTCATGCCCAACAAAAGACTCCTGGAAGCCCCCAAGAAAGGGTTTTAAAAAAATGAAACAAGAGAGGTAGAGGAAAAATCGGAACAGAAAAAAATGATGTGGTCAAATCATAAAAAAAACAATAGCTGATTAAAGGAGGAACAAAAACATATTAAAGAAAATAACACCTTAAAAAACACAATAAATGAAATGTTACCAAAATAAGACTCAAAAGTCCAGTGAAGAGAATTTCTTAAAAGAAAATAGGTATAAAAATTCATTGAAAAAATAACTCCTTAAAAAATAGAATTGGCCAAATGGAAAAGAAGTCACAAATGTTCAGTGAAGAAAATAACTCTTTAAAAATGAGAATTATCATATTGAAGCAAATGACTCCACAAAACATCAAGAAACATTAAAATAATATCAAAATAATAAAAATATAAGAAAGTATAAAATAACTTATTGAAGAAACTACTAACATGGCCAATAGATCAAAGAGATATAATTTAAGAATTATTAGACACCCTGAAAGTTATGATTAAAAAAAAGCCTCACCATCTTTCAAGAAATTATCAAGTAAAACTACCTTGATATCCTAGAACCAGAGGGTAACATTAAAATAGAATCTACTGATCACCTCCTGAAAGACATCTTAAAATGATAACTCAGAAGAATATTATAACCACATTCAAGAGCTTCCTGGTAAAAGGGAAAATATTGAAAGCAACCATACAGAAACCAAACAAATACTGCAGAGTTTCAGTCAAGATAACAAAAGATTTAACAGTTTCTACATTAAAGGACTGGAAGGCTTAGAATAAGATATTCTGGAGGGCAAAGGAGCCAAGATTACAACCAAGAATCACCTATCCAGAAAAACTGAGTATAATACCTCAGAGGGAAAAGATATTTTAATGAAAGAAATTACTTTGAAACATTCCTGGTGAACAAAAAAACAAAAACAAAAACAAAAAACAGAGCTGAACAGGAGCTTTTACTTCCAAATAAAAGATTCAAGAGAAGAATAAAAAAGGAAAACAAAAGAAAAATCATAAGGGATTCAACAAGGTCAAATTGTATACATTTTTACATGGGGAAATGTTACTTATAGAACTTTTTAATAGGTAGAGCAGTTGGATGGAGTATATGTGAGCCGATGGTATAGGTATAAGTTAAATATGATGGCATGATCTCTTGAAAAAATAAAATGAGGGGATAAAAAATAGGAAGGCATTGTGAGAAGGGGAAAGGGAGAGGTAGAATTAGGTGAATTTTCTAAAAAATAAAGAGGCACAAATGAGCTTGTACAATGCAAAAGGAAGATGGGTGAGGGTAACATTAGGTTTTGAATGTTATTCTCATCAGAATTGGCTCCAAGAGGTAATAACATAAACATTCAGTTGGGTAGAGAAAATTTATCCTATAGGAAAGAAAAAAGAAAAGGAGATAAGAGAAGGCAAGTTGACAGATATAAAGGATTGAGGAAGGTGGTGGTCAGAAGTGAAATACTTTTAAGAACAAACACTGTGTTGGGGGTGGCTAGGTGGAGCAGTGAATACAGTACCGGCCCTGGAGTCAGGAGGACTTGAGTTCAAATCCAGCCTCAGACACTTGACACAAAAACTAGCCGGGTGACTTTGGACAAGTCACTTTACCCCAATTGCCCTCCAAAAAAAAACATTGTGAAAGGAATGATCAAACAAGATGAATGAGGGAGAAATAGGATGGAGTGATGCACACAGTTAGCAATCATAAAGAAATTTTTGTAGCAAGTTTCTCTAACAAAGATCTCAATTCTCAAACATATAGAGAACTGACTCAATTTTATAAAAATAAGAGCCATTCCTCATTTGATTGATGATCAAATAATACAAACATGCACTTTTCAGAAAAAGTTATCAAAGTTATCTATAACCTTATGTAATAGTAATCAAATTTGAAGGCCCTTTTGTATTCCCAAGCTGAGAGGTACTTAACACTTAATAATTAATAGAGCCTCTGCTAAAGAAACAGAAGATATAAAACCCTGTGCCTGAAGTAACAGGAAGGAGTTGGCTAAAACAAGAAGGTGGTAAAGCGATGTGTATATGAGGAGAATGCCCTGCTGGGTCAGACAGATCTTCTTAGAGCAAGCTTTGTGGAGGCAGAAGCTGCTGTCACTGGAAAGGCTGAAGAGGAAAGTCCCCTCAGGCTGGAGAGAAGGATTTTGATTCTGGGAACCAGCTGGAGCTTCTGCTGAGGAGCTGCTGAGTCCAAGGGCCAACCAGAGCTTCTGGGAGCTGCCAAAGACATCCAAGGGCCAGCTGGTGCTGCCACATGACTGTGCTTCATGAGGAAGCATGACTGTGATTCTGGTACTTTGTATGAACTTGTCTATGGCTTTGTTAAGCCTTAACTTCCTGGGAACAGAGACTGTGAAGGATTTAAAGTGGACTGGACACTTTAAGCTTTAGCATGCAACAGTACCACCATGGAGAGCTGGACAAGGAACTGGGAGCTATCTGCCTCTGAACCCAGGTGACCATTTGGTGAATCCAGGTAAGAACTGGGACCATGGAAGGAGATACAAGGAATCTGAGAAACTACCCAAAGTCAAGCTGAAAGACTTTATTGGATACTGTGCACTGACTGAGAAGATTGTAACTTATTTGTGACTGAGGGGTGGATGGCTTGTGTATTTTACACTACCACTTAAGAGTGTGCTGAGTAGTGACTGATGTTGTAACATAGTGTGCCCCATGAGTGGAGAACTTTGATTTCTATTTTGTGACCCTTAAGGAGGCAAGCCTCCTTAAGGATGATCAAATGATTGAGTAACTAAATGATTGAGTAATTAAATGAATGTACTTTGTTGAAAACTTTGTGACCACTGTGGTGAAATCTCTGTGGCCATCTTAGTGATAAGTTGCTATTAATGCTTTATTTTGTTTTCTGTGATAAGCTGTGACATTGTGAATGCTGTACCTTGATTTCTGTGAATGTTTTCCTCTGATTTGTTATTGAACAAATAGTGTTCATTGTACTATATAATCTGAAACTTGAAATCTGTTCATAGCAGTATTCCTCTGGAAAGTTGCTCTTGCTTGGCTTTACATTATGACATAGTCGGCAGGATTACAAATGATACTACCGCTATTTGTTCCAGTATCCATGGCCATTCAGATTGAGATTGTAAAGCCAAGGATCCTGGAGCAGTGGAATGTAATGGCAAGCACAGTAGTGGTTCACACCTTGTTTCAGTTATTGAAATAACACTTGTTTCAGTTCAGGTTTCTTTTGATTCTTGTAGCAAGTGTGTTAAGTAACAGAACATGTGGGGAGCGGAGCCAAGATGGCAGCATAGAAGCAGAAAGGTCACGTAGCTCCCACACCGCCACCCTAAACACCCAGAAAATATGAGCACAGACAAAGTCTAGGAAAGTCTAGGACTCTCAGACTCACAAAAATACAAAGAACCCATCTCTCACTGAAGGCAGCTCGGCAGCAAGGGCTCAGCACGGCCGCTGGAGCGGAGGCTGGAACAACTTGAAGCGGAGACCGTGGCCAGGCCTGGGACGGTGGGAAGGAGCCGGGCTGAGCTGATCCAAGTTCCGCAGCCAGCCTGCAGAGGTTCTACAGCCTCCGGCACCTCCACATCTGCCAAGGCATGAGGAATAGACGGGAGAGGGGCAGCTCGCACGACAGTGGAGCCGGGCCAGCCCAAAACCGCAGCCGTGGCCAGGCAAGGCCCCAGGGCAGCCACGAGGAGCATCAGAGCCTCCCAAACAGCAGTGTGAGTCTACTTCAAAGAAAATCTAAAGGACCTGCCTGAGGGGAGCTTCAGTCAGAGACGGTTAGTGAAAGTTGAAACACTGAAAATTAATTTGGGGGTGATAAAGCAGTTCAGCTATTCTGCCCCCGGGGCAAAGAAGCAGTGGGGGAAGGGAACTGCTGGATCCTCTGGCGGCCCCCACAAGGCTGCTTCAGATGCCTTAGCCTGCAGACTCTGCAGGGGGGCTGAATCGATTGATCAGGGCCAAGTGCTCTTGCGTTGAGTGGCCTGGATCCGGATCATGGTCTTGGGTGTTGGTCCTGGGGTGCACTTTCAGCAAGCCAAGGCTGGGGGGACTTGCAATACCCCCCTAGTAGCTCCAGCAGTTGGGAAAACCCCAGCGATTTGGAATAGAGCTTCCCCCCTTGGAAGCAGAGTTTCACATACCTAAAAAAAATGAGCCAATTAACTGACTGGCCAACATGAGAAAGAGGAAGCAAAATAAAAACACCAATAAAACTCTAGAATCCTTTTTTATGAATCAAAAGGGTCAAAGCATGGAACGGGAGGAAGAGAGCCCAGAAATCAGAACTCCCACACCAAATGCTTCCAAG
>CM053596.1:162566347-162577071 GCA_028646575.1 Pseudocheirus occidentalis
GAAATTATGAGGTGGGAGAGGACTAGAATGAGAGGAGACAGGGAGAGACAAAATGGGATTAATCATCCCATAGAGAAGAAGCAAGGGATAACTATTGCAATTTTGCTTTCAATTACTCTCATTGAATTTGGCTTAGGGAAGAAATGGCATAAACTCTAGACTGGGCATCATACCACACAGGAGAGTGGGGGGCATGGGGATGAGAGGGGGGATGATGAAGGGGAGGGCAGGGTCTGGGGGAGGAATGCTGGAAGCACACACTTCAGTAAACGGACAGGGACAGGGTAGAGAATGGAACAAGGGGTGGGGAGGGAGAGGAAGGAGAGACAGACGATCACTGTCACGGTGTGTCTACTATGAAGATGACCTGTATAGTCACACATCCATATCCTGTATTGAACTGAGTGTCCTTCCAGGGGGTGGGGAGGTGACAGGGGAGGAATCAAAAGAATCTAGAATTTAAAGTTCTGCAATACCTGCAACTGGGAATTAAGGTATACGGGGGCTGGGATAGGGAGACCCCCCCCTGCCCTACCAGAAAATAAGAGAGCAGAGCAGGGGAAGGGCTTTACAGTGGGATTGCTGCCTTGGGGTTGGGGCAGGGGCAAGATGGGGAGAAAACGTGTAATTTAAAAATGTAATGAAAATGAGGAATGTAAACAAGAAAACAAATAAAAACTAAATTTAAAAAAAGAAACAGAACATGTGAACCCCACAACTCTTGAACCCTAGAATTCCCGGGGAGGAGCTAGTGACCATATAAAAGGAGAACCCCAGGCTACAGAAAGTAGAACTGAAAAGAGGTCTCTTGTGGTAGCAGAGTCAAGAAAAAGAAAACATGTGGTATCCCGGCCCTCTGTCTGATCTGTCTGTGTTGATGCTTGTTTGTGATACTTTGTACAGAAGCCCTGTGGCCTTACTGGAAACCCTGAAAGAGAATTTTCTGTTTTTATGTTTGCAGAAGTCCTGGAGGAGTGTTTTGGAGGTCTTGGGATTTTACTGATGATTTGTGATGACCTCTTGGACCTTGTTGGTGGGTCTGTGTTGATTTCTATGTTGGTGATTTGCGTTGAGGTCTCAGACCTTGTTGGTGGATCCGAGTTGATTTCACAGGCAGACAGTGAATTGATTATGATGCTGGCAATATATGTCAATATTATTATGGCTCTGTTAAGCTTTGTCTTCCCAGAAACAGGGACTATGAAGGAATTGAGGTGGACTGGACACTGTGAACTTCCATATGGAATAAGAACTGGACAAGGAGCTGGACAAGGAAGTGGAAACTGCCTGCCTTTGAATTTAGGTAACAGTTGGAGCTGGGATAACGGACAAGGAACTATGGAAACTGAGAGCCAGCCTCGATTCAAGCTGAAAGAAGACTTTACTTGGATACTGTATACTGACTGAGAAGATTATGATTTATTCTGACCTAGGGGTGGAGAACTTTGACTTTTGTCCTTTGTGATTGAATTAAGGATTTTGTGATTGACTAAATGAATGTACTTTATTCAAAACTATGTGACAACTGTAGTGAAAACTATGAAGCCATTTTAGTGATAAGTCATTGTGAATGCTGTATTTTGATTACCTGTGATAAGTTGTAACACTGTGAGTGTTGTACCTTAATTTTCTGTGAATGTTTTGCTCTTATTTATCATATAAATAGAGCCTTCACTATACCATGCAATCAGAACCTTGAAAATCTATTCATAACAGCATTCTTCTGGAAAGCTCCTCATGCGTGGCTTTATATCATATAAAAGTTCTCTAAAACAATCTTTGTACTTAATAGTATTACATTTTCCCACTTATGTGTATATGAAATTTTCAACATACATTTTTATAAGACTTTGAGTTTCAAATTTTTCATCTTCCTTCCCTCTCGTTCCTATTCTCCAAGACAGCAAGCAATCAGATACAGGCTAAACATGTATAATCATTATAACATATTACCACATTAATCATTTTGTGAAAGGAGGAAAATCACATGAAAGAACCAAAATTTTAAAAAAGTGAAAATAGTATGCTTCAATACACATTCAAACTCCATAGTTCTGTCTCTGGATAGGGATAGCATATTCCATCGTGTGTCTTTTCAAATTGTCTTAGAACTTTGTACTGCTGAAAAGAGCTAAGTCTATTACAGTGATTATTGCATGATGTTTCTCTTGCTGTGTACAATGTTCTCCTGGTTCTGCTCACTTCACTCAGTACCAGTTCACGTCTTTTCAGTTTTTTTTTCTGAAATCCACCTGCTCTCAGGAAATAATTCCTTCTTAGGGAAGGAATGACATAAACTCTAAATTGGGTATCTTGCCACACAGGAGAGTAGGGGGGATGGGGATGAGAGGTGGGATGATGGAGGGGAGGGCAGAATGGAGGGGATAGTTGCTGGAAGCACATACTTCTGTAAAGGGACAGGAACAGGGAAGAGAATAGAACAAAGGGGGTGGAATATACATGGAAAAATAGTACTCCATTACATTCATCTATGACAATTTGTTCAGTTATTTCTCAATTGATGGGCACCACTTCACTTTCCAATTCTTTGCCAAAAAAAAGGACTGCTAGAAGTATTTTTGCATATGTGGGTCCTTTCCCTTTCTTATGATTTCTTTGGGATACAGAAGGAATAGTAATATCACTGGATCAAAAAGTATTTGCCTTTTATAGCCCTTTGGGCATAATTCCAAAATACTCTTCAGAATGGATGGATCACTTCACAACTCCACCAATAACGCATAAGTGTTCCAATTTTCCCACATCTTCAAAATTTATCATTTTTCTTTTTTGTTGCATTAGCCAATCAGGGGTGAGGTGCTACCTTAGAGTGTTTTAACTCATATTTCTCTAATCAATTATTATTTAGAGCATTTTTCACATGACTAGATAACTTAAAAATTCTTCACACAAAAACTGCTTGTTCATATACTTTTACAATTTACCAATTGGGGAATGACATATATTCTTATAAATTTGACTCATTTTTCTACATATTTGATAAATGAGATCTTTTTCAGAGACACAGGATAAAAAAATTGTCTCCCAGTTTTCTGCTTTTGATCTAATCTTGGTTGCATTAGTTTTGTTTCTGCAAAACTTTCTGAATTTAATGTAATCAAAACTATCCATTTTATATTTCATAGTGTTGTCAGTATTTTATTTGGCTATAAATTCTTCCCTTCTCCATATATCTGACGGGCAAAGTATTCCTTGACCTAAATCAAGTTCCCATTTTTACTGTATTTGGCATATGGAGTGAGATGTTGGTCAATGCCTAGCGTCTACCATACTGTTTTCCAAATAATGAACCCTTTTCCAAGAAGTTGGAGTCCTGGTTTATCTGAGAGTAGATTACTATAGTCCTTTACTACTGGGTTTTGTGTCCCTAATCTATTTTACTAATCAACCACTCTAATTCTTAGCTAGTACCAAATAGTGATGAAGACTGGGACTTTATACTTTTAGATTTGCTCTAGTTAGATCACTTCCCATTGTATGTCTTTTATCAATTCCCTCAGTATTCCTGACATTTTGTTTACCCAGATGAATTTTGATGCTATTTTTCTAGTTATATAAAATACTCTTTGGTAAATTAATTGAAATGATACTAAATAAGTAAGTTAACTTAAGTAGATTTGCCATTTTTATTATAATTAGCTCAGCCTACCCAGAAGCAATTGATAATTATCAAATTATTTAGATCTGACTTGATTTTTGTGAAATGTTTTTATAGTTGGATTTGTCTTGGGTAGACTCTCAAATATTTTATATTGTTTACAGTTATTTTAAATGAAATTTCACTTTTTATCTCCCACTGTGGAGCTCTGTTGGTAATATATAGAAATGCTGGTAATTTATGTGCGTTTATTTTATATCCTGCAACTTTGCTTAAGTTGTTAATCATTTCAAGTATTTTTAGTTGATTCTCTAAGCATTGCCATCATATCATTTTCAAAGAGTGATTGCTTTGTTTCCTCATTACTTATTCTAATTCCTTCAATTTCTTTTTCTTCTCTCATTGCTAAAACTAAGATTTCTAGGACAATATTTTATAAAAGTGTTGATAAAGGGCATCCTTATTTTACTTGATCTTATTGTGGAAGCTTCTAGCTTATCCTACAGCATATGACTCTTGCTGCACATTTTTTAGATAGATTTTTCTTATCATTTTAAGGAAAATTCCATTTATTCCTATGCTCTCTGGTGTTTCTATTAGGAATGGGTGCTGTATTTTGTCAAAAGCTTTTTTTAAAATTTGAATTAATTTATTTATTTTCTTGTTTACATCACTCATTTCCATGAGATTTTGAGTTACAAGTTTTCTCCCTATCTTTCCTATATCCACAACCCTAAAACAGCAATCTCACTATGAAGCCCCTCCCCCGATCTGCTCTCTCCTATGTTCTCCACCATTGTCCCTCTGACTTTCCGGTAGGGCAGGATGGTTCTCCCTACCCCAGTGCCTGTATAAATTTGTTCCCAGTTGCATGTAGTTCATAATAATAATAATAATAACATATATGTATATTTTTTAAACATTTGATTATAGAAGTTTAAATTTTAGATTTTTTTCCCTTCCTCCCTTGTCACCCACCCCCACTGGGAGGACAAGCAATTCAATACAGACTGTACATGTGTAATTACACAGGTCATTTCCCCAGTGGATATATTGTGAAAAACTCATTATATATCCTTCCTTCCTGTTCCACCCCACCTTGTTCTATTCTCTACCCTGTTCCTGTCCCTTTCCCCCACTCTGCCCTCCCCTCCATCATCCCACCTCTCATCCCCATCCCCCCTACTCTCCTGTGTGGCAAGTTTAGAGTTCATGGCATTCCTTCCCTAAGACAAATGCAATAAGAGTAGAGTTGACACTTTCCCTTTTGCCTTTCTGTTCTTCCCCTCCATTTTAACAGTTATCCCTTGCATCTTCTATATGAGATGATTAACCCTATTCTGTCTCTCCCCATCTCCTCTCATTATATTCCTCTCACCTCTTAATTTTAATTTTCAAAGGTGATTGGTGAATTATTTCAAGTTCTATTTTGCCCTCTGATTCTAAAACATCAGGTCAATTTTCCTTGAGAATTTCGTGAAAGATGGTTTCTAAGTTCCTTTTTTGATCATGGCTTTCAGGCAGTCCAATAATTTTTTAATTATCTCCCCTAGATCTATTTTACAGGTCAGTGGTTTTTTTCAGGGAGATATTTCACATTGCCTTTTATTTTTTTCATTTGTTTGTATCTGCTTATTAGTATCTTGATTTCTCATAAAGTCATTAGCTTCTATTTGCTCCACTCTAATCCTGAAGGAATTATTCTCTTCAGAATGCTTTTGAGATTCTTTTTCCATCTGGCAAATTTGACTTTTTAAGGTATTCTTCTCCTCATTGGCTTTTTGGGCCTCTTTTCCCATTTGAGTTAATTTGTTGTTTTAGGTATTGTTTTCTTCTGTCAGGTTGTTGACTCTCTTTTCATGATTTTCTTGCATCATTCTCATTTCTCTTCCCAATTTTTCTTCTACTTCTCTTATTTGGTTTTCAAATTCCTTTCTAAGTCAAACTATGGATTGTAGGCAATTTTTATGTTTCTTGGAAGCATTTGGTATGGGAGTTCTGACTGTGTTGTCTTCCTCCCTGTCCATGCATTCATCCTTTTTGTCCTCAAAAAATGTTTCTAGAGTTTGGTTACTATTCTTACTTTGCTTCCTTTTCCTATTCATATTGGCCAGTCAATTAATTGCTTGATTCTTTAATTCTATTGAACTCTGCTTCCAGGGGGGAAAGCTCTGTCCCAAATTGCTGGGGTTTTCACAGCTGCCAGAGCTATCAGGGGGTGCTGCAGCCCCCACCAGCTTTGACTTGCTGAAAACACACCCCAGAACCACCACCCAAGACCACGATCTGGATCCAGGCTGCTCAACACAAGAGTACTTGGCCTCTGATCAATTGCTTGGCCCCCCTGCAGTCTGCAGGCCAGGAACTCTAAAGCATCTGGGTGGAGGCAGCTTCCACCATTTTTGCTGCTACTGCCACTTCTGCTGCTTCCTTGCCCAGGGGGCAGTTTGGCCAGACCACTTTTCTCCCCCAAATTAAGCCAAATTCCACTGACCTTTCTCTTAGCCTTATTTCTTCTGGCTTGATAAATGTCAGAACTGCCCCAGATGCTGCAGATCCACTTTCCTGAGGACTCCAGCTGCAGCTCCTCCAGACCACCCAGGGGCCAGGCTGTGGTTTCAGGCTGGGCTGGTTCGGATCCCAGCCTGCTGTGATGAACCCCACCTGCTGAGCTGCCTTCAGCAAGAGATGTCTTTTCTATATTTTTGTGAGTTTTGGAGCCCTTAAATTTGTTTAGAGACATATTTTACGGGTATTTAAGGTGGCTGTGTGGAAGCTGCAAAACTTTGCTGCTTCTACCATGCCATATTTTTGCTGCCCCCAATTCAAAGTCTTTGAAGGCATATACTGTCTTGTTTACTATTTTTTGTATGTTCAGAGCTTAGCACAGTGCCTATCATATAGAAGCTCCTGATATACATTTTTATCTATTCATTCATTCCATTCATTCATTCATACATGAATAATATCCTTTTGGTTATTGTCAAGAGAAATAAAGGTAAAGAATAAGGAGAACATAGAGATAAGTGAAGCTTGACCTCTAAATTTCCCTTTGAGGAAACAATTAGATGTATAAGGGTAAAAAAAGCATTAGCTCTACAATTAGATCTGTTTAAGCTAAATAATTGCTAAAATCCTTCCTTGTGATAATCCATGAATTATATCAAGCAATTTGACAGATGAGCAAAGTGAGGGGATAGAAAGAAATCAGAGGCTTTTCTAAAATCCTATGATAAATCATTTCTCTATATATTAGAACACGTCAGTAAATCCTTTCTCTATTATGTATTACCTCTGTGATCTTGAAGAAGTCATTTATCTTCTTGGGGTGTCAATTTCTCCATCTTTAAAAAAGGAAGGTGGACTAGATGATCATTAATGTCCTTTCAATCTCCAAACCTATGGTTTGAATCTACAGTTTTAAGCACAATAATAGACCAAGATGAGACGCTAGGCAAAGTCACAACTTTTCTGAGATTTAATTTTCTCAACTGTAAGATGAGGTAGTTGATCCCTTAGAGCTGGCCATGGAGTAAGAAAGGCAATGACATAGTGCAGAGTAGGAAATACTCACTATCAAGTCAGAGAACCTGGGTTCAAATCCCAACTCTCTAATTTACTATATGTTTGATGACAGGAAACTGCCCTGGGTTTCAGGCTATTCATCTGTTAAATTGAAGGAATAGATGGAGAAGTCTTCTAGTTATGATCCTAAGAGTTCTGCCTCTGACATACTGTGTGACATTAAGCAAGCCACTTAATCTTTTAGTTCCCTCAGTCAAATTTTAAAATTATGATATCCCAAAAAGTTTGCTGATTCACCTTGGTAGAAGTAATTTCCCCTCAAGAGTTGCCACAACCCTAAAATCACAGGTTAGATCAAAGGACAGTGGAGGGAAAAAACAAAACAAAATAATGTAAAATAAATTATTTTACATCCTATAGTAAAACCAACCTTTCTTCTATAGTTTGTTGATTCTGACTTCTTGGTCTTAAACATTCCTGTTTCTCAGTTGTACACTATGCTCATTATGTAAAATATACTCATATTTTCACTTGATTCTTGGCAGTTTTTTTTTCCATTTTAGATGTCATGCACATATAAAGGGTAGGAAAAGGACTTGTCTGTCATCTTTGAGACAGCCTCCCCTTGGCCTTTCCTTTGATCTAACTAGTCATTTTGCAGTATCTGAGAAAGCTGAAGAAAAAAACCAATTTATCTGTTGCTAGTGATATCCTTTAGGATATTCATTCTGAAAGTCAATATGATTGAGTATATAGCAAGCTATAAATACAAGGGCATTGTCTTTATTGAATTGAATAGTATGGATGTAATAGCAACATTCATTAGGCTGCATTTCTGTGTATCAGGAAACATGATATAGATATAATAAGCCTGTTATTACCACTTTATTTTTCATGGTAAACAAAGCACTAAAGGATGATGATGACGATGATGATGATGATGATGATGGTGGTGGTGGTGGTGATGATGATGATAGCATTTATACAGAACTTTCTTCATGCCAGGCCCTGTGTTCATGACTTTAAAAATTCTATCATATTTGATCCTCAAAATAACTCTGTGAAGTAGGTGTTATTTTTACCCCCATTTTAAATATGAGGAAACTAAAGCAGAGGTTGACTTCTCCAGGATCACATAGCTGGTAAGTGTCTGAGGATAGCTTTGAACTCTGGGGTATCTGTTTAGTCATAAAGGCAAATCTTATGGTAGTAGACTTAAAGTTTCAATCATGAATACTGACCAGAACTTCTGTCAACAACTTGAGATAGTTTCAGGTCCTTCCCCATTACAATGACTCCCAACACTGGGTCTTGCAAAAGCCCATCGGGTGACTAATTACAGATTCCTGAGATTAGCTGAAACTGAATTCTAATGCTTAGTATTGTCCTAAAACCCCTTGCTTGAATAAGGGGTGAGCTATGGAGTTTTTTTTTCTTTCTGTCACCATATTCCATCTGGTGAAACTTGAGCCAACTTAAGAAGCAACAAAGACATGGAGTCACAAAAATTCAAGCCACAAGGGAACCTAAAGCTCTCTTGTTATATTCCTTAATTTAGAGATTCTTCTGTACCAGTTGCTGAAGTACTAGACCAGGGATGGGGAACATGTTGCTTGTAGACCACATGTGGCCTTCTAGGTCCTTGAGTGAGGCCTTTTGACTGAATTCCAGTTTTACAGAACAAATCCTTTTATTAAGGCAATTTATTTTTGAAGTTTGGATTCAGTTAAAGGGACACAATTGAGGACCAAGAGGTTTGAGACCACAGGTACCCTGCCCTTATTAGACTGAGTCCTCAATACTAAAGTCACCTGATTAGAATTTGCCACTTGTCGGATAAGAATGATTCCCTGAGAAGTATATGTAGTATACTGAAAGTAATCATGACACCACCATTTTAACATGAGCTCTTACTTGAGCATGCCTCATGTTATACTTCAGCAGAGGTCCCTGAGATGGGCTACTCTTATGCAATGCTTGTCTTTGTGATGATACCACAATTTCTTGATCCCTTTGACAGCAAGTAAGGGGAGAGGAATACATGAAAAGAGGATTGACCACTGGGTCAGTAAATGTTAAAGGGAGAGACCACTATCTATGTTTATTTTCCTTAATCTCTCTTTCCTCCCTCGTTGTCAATCTCTGTCTCTGACCTTTCTTCTTCTCCCCCTTCTCTCTCTTTTTCTGTCTCTGTCTCTTTTTGTCTCTGTCTCTCTATCTCTGTCTCTCTGTTTCTCTCTTTCTGTCTCTCTCTCTGTCTCTGTCTGTCTCTGTCTCTCTGTCTCTCTCTCTCTGTCTCTCTGTCTCTCTCTCTCTCTTTCATATGCTAAGCATAGACAGAATCTCTCCCTCATACTTCCCATGATGACAGCTATTTATGATAGTTGCTCTCCATGTTCATATCAACAGGCACATATGCTTGGGCCTTGGTTCTCTGGTTGCCTTTTTCACTGTGTGTTTATTTCTCTCAGCATAAGTGACAAGGATCCTGGATAAAGATGTCCCCAGCTTTCAAGGAAATATAAAAGTATATGATATTGGAGAGTTGATGGAATCTCTTACTCTATTCAAGCTGCACTGTTTCTCTAATGAGGTCTCATTTCTATGATATATAGGAAACTGAGGTAAATTTATAAAAATTAGTCAATTCCCAATTGATAAATGGGCAACGTATATGAAGAAAGTTTCAGAGAAATAAATCTAAGTTCTGAATAGTTAAAAAAAAAAGTACAGAGTATGTGAAAGTGAAACATTTTTTAAAGTCCAATTACTAGTATCACGTTTTAATATTTTATATATCAAAATCCTGGAAAAAGATAACATCAATTATAGGTTGATGTATCTATCATATTTCATGTATTTTACAATGAAAACATGAGGAATTTTTTTGTTCTTATTTAAGCATCTCTTTTGAAGTGGAGGAAATAAATAGCAGTCCTGTACCTGATATGTACAACACATTGAATAACTTCCTAATATATTTTGTGTAGATCTTAGATATGTGCTAAACATAAATTTTAAATGATTATTTCATGGGTTTATAGATCAAAGTATAAAGAGCCAAAGAATATGAGGAAAAGAGTCCCATATTTCTCTTTAGAGGACACACACACACACACACACACACACACTCACAATTATACTAGGACAAGCATAAAGCCAGGGCTATGGCCCCCTCAAAGTTAAAGAACAACCACAGCACCTTGAGCCAGAACTGGCACTATTGTTACAATGACAATAAATGCTGGCTATTGTGAAAGATATACCATTAAAGCAGATTTAAGGTTCCTTTTTATTTAACTGAATTCATCTTCAAAGCATTATATTCAGCATTAGAAGATCAAACAAAAAAGTAATAAGCCCTGCCATCAGAGAGTTCTTGGATCATTGACCTTGTTCATAGATAGGTGTAATGCAGGGTCCTCTGAGAGTGTAAATAGCAGTAATAGCTGGGGTGGGAGTGGTGAGGGAATGCTTTATGAAAAAAGGGGTACCTGATTCTTTTTTTTTTCTCCAGGTTTCAAGGAACTTTATTGGAGCATGGCGAGGAGATGCCCGGGCCGGGGCCTCCCGGGTAGAA
>CM053596.1:162586604-162591604 GCA_028646575.1 Pseudocheirus occidentalis
AGTTCTATTTTAATATTTAAGAAGTTAAAATATATTGATGTCTTTTGACCTTTTGATTTTTACAACATAGTCATTTCTAGATATCTTTATCTCTGCACTTCCTCCATGAGTCAAATTCTCCTTCACAACAAGGAAAAGTAGTTCAGCAAAATAACCCCACAAATTAATAAAATAGCTGTATCTAACAATATATAGAATGTTCTCATATAGTGCCCTAACATTTTCCATATGACCAAAACTGATTACTATAATATTTAGATTTGACTTCCCCTTAATGTTCCATTCATTGGTGTTACTAAGTCCATCAAGAATATTATTCTTCTGATTAATGAATATGGGTATATATTAATGAAATCTACATGCTATATACCTTTACCAAATACTGTAGTTATATTAAATTGATCAGACTTTTGGCTCATCTTGAATTGGTCCTATTAACTAGAATTCAGAACATTGGCCTAATTCATTAATCAGTCTTCAGTGAAAAAATTTGCATGACTGATGCCTGTACACTGTCTATGTGGTATATAAAATTAATGTCTAGAGCACCTCTCAACAGCATTCAATTGAAATAAAATAAGATTTTCATTAGCACAGACCATATAGTCATCTGACACTTTAGTACTTACACTGATAACCAGAGAAGCTAACAGCAGTATCTGTATGGAATAAATGAAGTTTAGAATCACAGGGGGAAGTGATGAGTCTTAGGGGAGGTGAGGATAGATTTTACCAACATGAAAATTAAAGTCTTTCAGAAAGGTACCTGAAATCTTCCTTCTAGAGGGCTCAGTGCTCATGGGCTGAAGCTAGTCCTTAGCCCTTAAATGTCCTTTGTGTCACTAACTTGTAATCCATAGATGAGGAGAATAAAATAATGCCCTTCTTAAAAAATCTGTTTTCTAACTTGATCTCAAATTTTGTCATCTTCAATTAAATTCTAAAACAAACTAAAAATTGTTTCTCTCTTAGTTTGTGAAGTCAGCCAAGAAATTCACTGACAAGTTCGATCAATATAAATCAACAAATTAGACAATTCAACCCTGATAAAGCCCATCATTTATTCCTTTTTCCCTTTTATGCGGTTTTTGCAGATAGATTTTTTTTTTTGCTTAACTATTACAACCCTTCCTGCATTCCCCAATAAATATCAGATTTTGGCATTTCACTGAGGAAAATCCATTGGTGAACACAAATCATGGGACAGGCATTAAGATAAAGAACACTGGATTTAAAAAGAATATAGGACTTATTCCTAATTCTATCATGTATTACTTGCTCTTCCTTAAGAAAGATTTTATCTGCCTGAGTCTCGTTTTTCACAACTGTAAAACTGAGGTTTGGATTATATAAATTTACAGATTCCTTTCAAGTCTAGGCAGACATGTGGATATCCAATACAAAGTGTCTGGAGGTGAGGGGTGGGGAGGGTTGCAATTCTTTCCTTTTAATTTATAAAGGATTACAATAAGGCTGCTTTTAGAATACTGTTTCAAATATTCATGATACTTGTAACTGTCAATATTTTTCTGCCAAATTCTTTGCTCTGGTCAGGATGGCATATGTTCTCTGAATTCTGAGCTGGAAGTGTGAAAATTCAATTTCCCTTCTCTCTCTGTACCCAAGGAGTAGCAGGCAGGAGATTTTCTCCTCAAGGAAGGACTATTGCAATCCATGTTGATGGAATATGTGGAAGATTTTAACTTATTTAAGTCACATATCAAGAGCTACTTTTATTAAAGTTTAGAACCAAGGAGGACCCCAGTCTATAATGACATAAATAGAATAAATACAACTTCTGTTCACCTCTACCACTAGAAATTATTGGCAATATTATATGTTAATCTTTATATCAGGAAAATTTTCTCTGGGCATTCTGGGGAAAAAGACGTCCAGTTGGCTACATAATTATCTTAATGCTCTCAGTTAATATCTCTGGGGAGGAAAGAGCCAGCTGCCCAGTTTAAGGTTCTGGGCAAAATGCTATATCCTCTGGTGAGTAATATTCCAAGGCAGTTCATTGTCTGGAACTCTCAAAATAACCCCATTTTGCACATGACTGATATTACTGCTCCCAAATGGAAGCTCTTATTTAGCAACCCTGGCTTTCTAAAGCTTCTGCATTCTGTTTCAGATCCCAAAGTTTGGGCAAAGTAGACACAAAGAAGTTCATGTTTTATCTTTTCTCGACTGAGCATATGGCCATGGTTTTCTGAATTATACTATCTTTAAGGTCTATTATATTCCTAGATATATACAATTTGGTTTTTTTCCCCTTAGGCCTGATAATTTTTTTTTAGAAAAGCCATTTTGCCTTTATTTATAAGGCATACAATGCTTTGTAAATATTTTCCTTCTCATAACCTCTTCTAAACTACACACACACACACACACACACACAATATGCGTCTATGTATAACAATAGACACACACAAAGAAGTACAAAGACTTTAAATATGTATATATATATATATATATATATATACACACACACTCACACATTTAAAACCTATTTTCTCCTTCTTTAAAGACTATTTCAAACAGAATTAAAAACAAAAACAAAACCCCAGGCTATTTGCCTAATTCATGCTGAAAAATCTTCTTACTTGTGTTAAACTAAGACCATCACAAAACAGGCACAGACTTGACTCTTACAGTATGAAATTCAATACTAGTGGAACTACCAGGGTGACCATTTGGCCTACTCTGTATGCTTGATACATCTCTCTGGAACAATAAACAACAATAAAGGTACTAGTAATGACTCCTCTCAAAGTCCAATTCATCGTCCTTGGAGTGGAGAGAAGGGGAATTGGTGGCAAAATAGGGAAATATCAACTAGTATATACAGTAGAGATTTTGGGTCACTTGAGAGCTATGGTAGATTTGAAGGTGTGACAGCAACCATAAATTGCTGGGAAATGGGGTTCCTGCAACATTCCATATGGTTGTAACATCCTGGTTAGTGTGGCAGCAATACCCTTAAAAGTAAAAAGAAAAGAAAGAGTGGGATTAAATTTCTGGCTAGCTCTAATCAAGAGTGTCATGATGAAGAGCTTAATCTGGAAGATGCCATAAGAACATCAGAACAAATCAGAAATGATGATACCACATTCTCTATAAATGCTTCAGTGCAATTGGTGCTACACATTGATGTTGGAAAATTGCAAATGTGCATGAAAAATTCTGAAAATGAATATCTTTGCTATGTTTTAGTAATGTCCCATAACAAAATTGGAGATAGAAACCACCAAACTACAAATTAAAGTTGCATACTGCTTTTTGTCATCAATAGCCTTAACCTCAAATTATACAACAAAATTGGTGACCATTGTGGAGCTATAATAACTGTATCCTTTGGCCAAAATTATATAAAATAAAAGAGAAAATCAAGGTGCTCTCAAAATATGAAGAGAGAAAAATTAAAGAACCTTAGGTCATTGAAAATCTTCACTCAATGTCTTTTTGTGGCTAGGAACATGAACTCAACTAGCAGAGCATTTGTAACAAAACAGAGCAATTCAAAAAATCTTGTATCTTTTATGGTCATCATGATTGAATATATTCTTCCATGGCTTTTATAAGAAAGTGTTTAAAAACATACAAGCCCTACCTATTGGCATATAATTGGTAGTCATTGCTGCAGCAGGAAGCAAGGGAAGAAAAGTATAGTAATTAGGGATTGTTTCTAAATGCAGGTATCCAATGCCATCAGCACAGAAGCAATTTCATGTATCTATTAAAAATCCACAAGAAAATGCTGAAAAAAATGTAACAATATCTAATTCATATGCATAGTAAAAAACCTGAATGTAATATTGCTCAATTAAAAGCAAAAGGAAGTAAATAAATATGTGGAAAGGAATCCAGAAAATAGAAGTTTACCAGAAATTATCTATTCTTTTAATCAGTAACTAAAAGCAAAGTCAAAAGATTAAGCCTATACACAGAGTAAAAAAAAACACAAAGAATATAAATACCTTAATAGCAACCAAAAGCTTCTCTAGAAAGTTGTAAGAAATAAAGAAATCAGAGGCAAAGGAGAATCCATGATGAAGAAGAATATGGAAACCTTCTATTCATCTACATGGTTACAAGAAGACCAATTTAAGAAAAATATAAGTTGGATCAAATGAGAAACAGAAATTCTAACAGCAATTAATATATTGAATGACAGAATGGCTATATCAAAATGAGTGACAAACTCTAGCCTCTCAGCAGAACTGGAAAGTGGCAGAGCCAGATAAGATCCATAATTATTCATTTGAACACTTGACAATGTAGTGTGACATGAATAAGGCACGAAATGATTTAGCAACTCAGGATGCATTACACTAGCATAAATGTATATTTGTATATGTCTAGTCTCCCAAACAGATATGTCCAAGAAGCTCCAAATGAGTTTTCCTACTTTATTTTTTTCTTTTTTTATCTTAGATTTGAATTTTAAAATTTATATTCAAATGAAGGCTTTAAATGGAAATGTAATTCAAAAAAAAGAGAAGCAGGTCTGGAATCACTACTTTCTAAAAATACCATAAGCTCTTTTCTCACATCTTATCAATGCTTAGGAAAGAAATTCTAGTCTGCTTGGTATTGAGGTTTTACACTCAAAACACAACCTCTGAAAGAGACTGCCTGTCACATTTTGAGTACTTATCAAGATAAAATTATAATAGGACAGATGGAAACCAGTTGATATGGTAAAATACTATACTGAATATATCTCTTTTTTGACATCTAAAAAACTTGACTTTAAACTATGCTCGAGTTACTCATCTGAGGTAGAAAACATAACTAATGAGTTTAAATGAATGATTATTAATCAATCAATCAATAAACTTTTATGAAGAACCTAATTTGTGCCAGACACATGTATGGAACATTCTATTTTTGGCACGGAAGGGATAATTATCATTAAAAACAAGGATAGAGCATTCAAATTTTCACTTGCATTAGTAGAGTATTGAGCATGTTGAGTTTTAATGAAATTATTTTAA
>CM053596.1:162596604-162606892 GCA_028646575.1 Pseudocheirus occidentalis
TAAGTCACTTACTTGGTTCAACCTGCTGATAACCCCAGCAACACATTTAGAGGTTATTGTGAGGGTAAAATGACATAAGCTACATAAAGAACTTTGAAAACCTTAAAGTTCTACAAATACTCACTATTATTGCTGTTCTTACCATAACTTTGCTCCCTAAATGTCCCCCAAATTAATTAGATGTAAAAAACAGTCAACTGAATAAGTCGACATGAGTTCAAGAGAGAACTCAATGTGCAAAAGTTCTTTTTAATTAAGCAGTTTATCATTTTTTGTATCATTACTTTCATAATTTTTTTATATTTTCAGGGGGCTCTTCCTTTTCTATTCATGTATTTGTATGGGTATATAAATGGGTCAATCTCTATAGAATTATGAGTGTGTTTTTTTTTTACTTGTGGGGATCTGAAACACAGTCCTACAGAGGTATACAGTAATCTGAACTCAATTTGTCAGGTACTCCACTAAGTCAGGTTTGGAGATACCTCCCTTCTCTCAGTCTCAGTTTCCTCACCTGTGAAATAAAAACTTTGCACTATATAACCTTGAGCATTTCATCACAGTAACACCCTTCTGCAGCTATACATCATACTGAGGAACAGGTCTATGCATATCCTTTATACAAGATCAATAGCTTGCAGGGAGAGATTTAGGCAAACAACAATTATACAAGTCAAATTTACACCTGGGGCTGCTAGGTGGTACAGGGGATACATCATTTGGCTTGGCATCAAGAAGACTAATATTCATGAGTTCAGATTCAGGTTCAGGTACTTCCTAGCTGTGTGACCCTTAAGCATGTGTCATGTCACTTAAGCATGTTTGCCTCAGTTCTTCATCTATAAAAATGAATTGTAGAAGGTAATGGCAAACCACTCTAGTATTTTGCCAAGAAGACTCCAAAATGATGTCACAAGGAGTCAGATGTAAGTGAAATTACTGAACAATACTTATGTTCCAAGGCTATTAGCACATTAATGAAGTAGTAATAACAGTAGAGAAAAAGCTAGATCAACAACACATTTGCAGCTGTTCACCCTCTCTACTTGACCCAGATAAGCCTTGAATCAAATCACATCATCCTATTAACCCCAATTTAACCAAAGGGTTACGGCCATTCAAGAAATCATGGGCAACAGGAGTCAGCCTCTAAGTCACATGGTATTATATGTTAGTACAACTTAGTACAACTAAGACAGCTTCTATTCCACAATTTTGAACAGAATCTGTGCCAAAGGGTCAAGCCAAGGCAATATCCCTCAAAGTTCACCATAACAATGCAAAGTACCACATTTACCCCATTACTGTCATTGCCTATTGCCTCCATTATTATGACAGTATATCCCCTTTTCTTCTCTCTTCCCAGTATAGGGAAGGTGATCTTGTTTCTCTGAATGCCTGGAAGAGTAAGAATATGGGAAATGCAAAGGTGCATCCTTGTTTGGGATGAGTCATTTTTCAGTTGTGTCCAATCCTTTGTGATCCCATTTGGGGTTTCCTTGCAAAGATACAGGAGTGATTTGCCATTTCTGTCTCCAGCTCATTTTACAGATCAGGAAATGGAGATAAACAGGGTTGTGACTTGCCCATGGTTACACAACTCGTAAGTGTTTGAGGCTACATTTGGACTGAGATCTTTGTGACTCCAGGCCCAGTGCTCTTTTGACTGAACCCCCTAGTTGTCCTATATGAAAACCTAAGAGATTTCCACTAAAGCTCATAAGAAATCTTTGCCTTCTATTTATATTGCATCAAATATTAAAATTAATTTAGTAAATTGGAACATCCATCCTCAGTTACATATTCTGCATCTTAGGTACAAGTTTACTGAGTGAAACTGTCATTAATATTTCGTGCAGAACTTCATATTAGTTGATATATTTATAACACAAAATGTGTCAATTTTATTTTGTTTTGTGTTAAGTTCTCAAAGTAAAACTTTTTGATTAGCCACATGTGAAATATTTATAAATATCTACTTGATAGTTATTCTAAATATTAATTTTGGATAATTAAATGCCCTAATACTATCTTGAATAATGAGAACTGAAACTATAAGTACTCACTCTTTTCTCATATCTATGTTCTCCTATATCATCAAAACTCCTATTGACCTTAGAAGATGTTCCACATAGGAAGAGGGATAGGTGGGTGAAATAGACCATTCTGATATTAATTTAAATTTAGAGAAGGAAAATTTTTAGGCCTACAAGTTGAATATGTAAAATCTTACTAGGATGATAAGAATGGTAAGTCTACCGAGAGTTTATTTTTTTCAATGTTATACATTTTTTAAAAATACATTTCTACTAGAAATGAATGTCTTCCTAGTAGCTTTCAGTATTAATTGATTACAAGGAACAAGGAGAGACTCAGATTTAGCTCATAAATAATTTTCACTAATTCAAAAAGAGACAAAAGTATTTAAATGGTCTTACCAAACTTAAATGTCAACTGTCATACTGCATGAAAGCTAGTTTTTTCTTAAATAATTGATTCATTTGAGCAGAAAAAAGTCTAGTATAATGTCTTTCACATAAATACATACTTAAATTTTGTTAAATGTAAATTAAGATAGAAAAACATTTATGAAATAAAAACTTGAAATTATATCTCTAGTATTTTAGAAGCCCTATTGTGATTTCATGTATTTATTAACATATGTATGTATATGCATGTATGCATGTGTGCTTGTATGTATGTATGCTTAAAATTAGGAATCTCAAAAGCAAAACATGTCCCGGAACCTCTGTGTTAAACAAGTAAACAAAAACTTCCTACGCCTTGTAGAACTGTGCTGTATGATTGCATTGTATGACTCAATAAGAGTGTTCCTATCAACCTGTACTCAGACAGGACAAAAATATTCCCTCATATTTTTAAATAATAAAAAAAGAGAAGCCACTGTAGCCTATCTTAGATAGCCCAAGCTCCTTCTCTGTTTCTTTGTGTTTTTTTTAAACCTTCTACTGACATGCACGCAAACCCTCAAGAAATCATTGGTTTCCTGTTCTATATAAATACCCTCAGATATCAGTTCAAAGAACTTGAGATCAGTCATTTACTCTTGTTGATTGTATGGGTGTTGTATAAGTGAATTTCAATTATGCTGTTTCCTTACATCCGTGACATTTTAGTTAATATTTAATAATATTTTGTGCAGGAATTGCTGACATTAAGAAATGAATTTCTACCTTCAACAATGAAGTTTCTGACAACAAAGTGTACCCCTGGAATTTATCACATTCATTAATAAAGATATTATGGTAGTATAGATATAGATATAAATATAGATATATAGATATTTAGATATATAGATATATATCCAAATAATAAAGGAGTGTATTGGGGGAAGTCACTCTCTGAGCAGTTGATTACTACTTGTCCAACATGTCCTGTTCATAAAATCACAGAAGATACATAGAAAAGATGTTACCTAAAGTACAAAGCTTTGGCTACACTCTATTACTCCTTTAGCAAGTGTGAAGCAGTTTCTTTGATAGAATTTGAAGGGCAGCTGGCCCTTGGCTGGCATAATTGCTCAGAACTGGTTGACTTTAAAAAGCAAAATCTGTTGATCTAATAATAGTAAAAGGTTATTAAAAACTAGAAACATCCTTATCAAGAGGAAGCATTGAGTTGGGGAAGCTATAGAACATTTTTCTGTCTACTTGCCCTTCCAATACAAGTCGTAAGATTTTGAAGAACTACTTAATCAGTAGGCAACACCATATACATCATGGCACAGAAAAGAGACAGAAGCAGAGATAGTGGAAATGTGATATCTTGAATGAGTGTGATTACAATAGCAGGAAAGAAAGTTGACTAAGGATGCAAGAGAGAGCTAGTACTGCCAGTTTAATTGTGTAGAGAAGACACAGGCAAGTCAGCTGAGTGACCTGCCCAAAAACGATGTTCTACCTCAGGGGAGAAGCATGAAGATAGTATGTGAAATGAAAGGCTATCAGGACTCTACAGTGTCAGGTGCATGAGTTGCCTTGGCCACACATGCTTTCTGCATGGTTGTCTCACTACCAGGGTACTCTGTACCTATTCTTCACTTGTGTGTATACATGTTGTGGCTGTTGTTGAGACACTTTTCTGTCATGTCTGATTCTTTGTGACCCCATTTGGGCTTCCCTTGGCAAAGATACTGGAGAGGTTTGCCATTTCCTTCTCCAGCTCATT
Source organism: Pseudocheirus occidentalis (assembly GCA_028646575.1). Lineage (NCBI taxonomy): Eukaryota > Metazoa > Chordata > Mammalia > Diprotodontia > Pseudocheiridae > Pseudocheirus > Pseudocheirus occidentalis. The sequence continues at coordinate 162,600,793 of CM053596.1, forward strand.
TTATAGATAAGGCAACTAAGACAAACAAGGTTAAGTGACTTCTCCAGGATCATTGGGCTGAGGCCAGATATGAACTGAAGAAGATGAGTCTTCCTGATTCCAAGACCAGTGCTCTATCTACTGTGCCACCAAGCTATACATACATAATACTTAATACATACATACATACATATGTACATATACATACATAGAAATGTATGTGTAAATACACACATATAGGCACACATATATGCACACACGTGTATTGTACATATGCAAATATATGCATGCACACATAAAGTATAGCCCATGAGCAAGAAGTAAAAGTTGTATAGCTTTTGTCCTTGCTATGACATCTTAATAAATACCTATGATTTGAACTAATCATGTCTAATTTCTTAATATTAAAAGTAAATACATCAGTGAAGATTCATGAACTAAAGGTTTAAGAGTACAAACCCAAGTAATACCATGGTATTTAGGAAGGAGTCACCCTCTTCAGGATCCAACAAGTACAAGTTGTGGGGGTAGAGGCAACTCCCAGAAGGACCACCATTATAGTAAACAGAATCTCTGTGACCACTTAATTTTATGAGACCAGACTTATGTTTGATCCTTCCTTTATTGAGCAAGGCATACACTGTGAAATAAGTGTTTATACCAAAATTTCAATCTAGTTTCTTTGTCTTTCTTGGGTTTGCTCAAATTGAATGTGCTAGGGTTCATTGGTCATTTACACAAAGGAGTGTATAATATTTTCATAATTAACAACTAATTTTAATTTTCCTTTAGTTTTATGATAAATGCAGTAGGGGCTCAATATGTGAGGAAATCATAAGGGGAATAGCTATCAAAATTAACATTTTCTTTGAGGAGGAAAGAAGATTAAAGAGAAAAGGAAGAGAAGGGGAAAGCAACAGTGAGAGAGACAGAGAGAGACAGAGGCAAAGTATAGAGAAGAATTATGGGAAAAATAGAAATGGAAGACTCACTGGGCTTGTGGAATACATGGATTCTAATAATGGAAATTTGAACACAGATGAAACTGTCTATTGAATACCAAAACAATAATAACAGTAATAACAATAACGGCAGTTTTCAGTTGTCCTCTTCAATGTGCCTTACAAATATTATCAAATTAGTGTATGCCTTTGAAATACTTTGATGTAACTCATATCAGATACTCTCAATAGGATTTACACTGCTTCAAACTATAAAGAGGATTTGTCGCCAGACAAGTTTTCGCATCTCTAATTACAGCATCATTTTTGCAGCTCTATAATTAAGAGTGAACTGCAATTTCCATTCCTACACTCAGCTGTAAAAACTCACTCTGAATTTAACATGGCATTTATTTTCTTAGTTCTAAAGCACAGTTGCTTCAAAAATTATGTTGAAATTAAATTTAATTCACCCATGCTCAGTGCCAATTTGCTATAGATGTCAGTCTTTTAAAACATATATCTATCTCAAAGATGTCAACTTCACTTAATGAAATTTTTTTCATTCATTATGTAATGATTTTCAGTCTTGCAACAGCAAGAATCAATCTGACTACAAACCACCCATTTATTTTCTTTTTATTTTGGGAGGCATTTTCCCCATGCTCTTTATACTGCCAAGATAATGGGTGTGGGTTGTTGTCCCTCCCCTTCTTTGAAAATTATAATGGATACACAAGTATAATGAAGTTACTGATAAAACTGTTCAAATCAGAAAAAAAATGAGTGCTTATCTAAAGATACTTGGAGAACAGTAGATCAAAACTACATCATAAATAAGTTTGGCCAATAACATTATTAATTTACCCATAGTACAGTAGATTTTGTGGTGCCATTTTCTACTCTAATCTTAGATTTCATACAACTCCCAAATAAGCAATGCTTATTTGATGAAGCAGTTGAGTCTACATTCAGCAGTCAAATATTGAACATTTCTATAACTCCCACAAATATCATGGTGTTAGGTGAGATAAAGCATAGAAAGCATATGAAAAGGGATTGAAGCACCAAAAGATACTAATGGGAAGTGTCAAAGTATTAAAATATCTATTAGCTTGTCAGTGTTGCTTCTTAGGATGGACATAGTAGAAAGCTACTGCCAATTGCCTTTGTATAACAATATAGGTACATGCAATGAATATCATCAAAAGTAAAGTGAGATCAAGAGTCCAATGTTGATTGTATTAACTGGCAGGTCTGAGGGTAGTGTAGCAGAGTATCCTTCCTCCTATCCTGGAAAATAGTAATATTCACTTTTCCTGTGCCACACTAGCTCTCTGTCATGGTGCAGTAGCAGCTTTGGGTTACTATTATACACTCTGTTAGAATGATATACCTATTCGTCATCTGTATGATAGATAATGAAGAACAAGTTGATGGCACAGGGATGGACATCTGGGTATGAAATTATGAACTGATAGTGAGTTTTGGTCTGATATCAGGTTTGTCACCAACAAATCTTTATAGGGAAGGGGAAGGAGACAGGGAAGAAAAAGGGGAAGGGGAAAGGAAGGGATGTTTTCAAATCTTTACAAGAAGGAAAGAATAAAAGAAATAAGAAAGAACTGTGACACCACCATACTTCGACCTCCCAATCCCCTATTTCATGTGTTTCAGTCAAACCTAGGAAGAGTGTAGAGTTCTTGATGAAAGCTAAGTGAAGAATGCTTAGGGTTGAAGGATAAGGGATCCGTGATGAGAGGTAGCTGATAGCTGAGATCTCTTTATTGAGGGCCAAAAACCCTATGATAATAACTAACGGTTTGATAGTGAAAGATCGAGGACCTCACCCTGAGTGTTGATGGTTTCATTTTTCATATTAAAGACTCCATGGTGTAGGCTAAGGATTCTTTGCTAAAACCTGAGATATATCTCTGAATGGCTTTTATTGATTCCCTGCTTCCTACTCTAACCCTGGATATGAAGACTGACTCAGATTTAAAGGCTTTATGGGGCCATGATTATAGCAATTCCTGAAGAGACATGCTTGAAAGAAACAGAAAGAAGGTCACATATTGTCTAGTCATACTTAGGAAGGTTAAGTATCCTATTCACAAGAAGTGATTCACTCAGAGCTCTCTGCCATGTAAAGAAAAAAAATTGAAAAGTTTAACCTCCATGGTATAGGGTTAAAGGTAAAAAAACAGAGAGACTGAGGAAATGAGAAAACACAGAAAAAATTCTTAATATAATGGAGTATTATGTTCTTACATTGAAAACAAAGAAAGCTAAAGCAGGAAACAGAAATATTAAACCATATTTCTAATGAATTTTGGTTTTTAAAGTTTGAGTAAAGTACTAGCAAAGAGACTACAGCAATATTTTTGAACATATACATGTATGTAAATATATGTATATGTATACATGCATGTAATGGACCAGAATGACTAGATTCTATTTATGCCTGGAATGCAAATGTTTCAGAATTAGTTAAATTAGGTGTCTCTTACAATTATGACTGAAGCAAAAATTCTTAACCAAAGTATAGAGATGATCACAAAAGATAAAATAGAAATTTTCCATTACATGTAATTGAAGAGCTTGTATACAAAATTAATACAACTAGAAGAAGAAGTAAAGCAGTTATCTGATGGGAAAAAACTTTGCATCAAATACATCTGATAAAAGTTTTGCTATACAAAAGACCTAGAGAATTAAAACACATAATGAGGAATCATGCCTCAATGGTTAAATAATCAAAGGGTAAGGACAATTTACAAAAGAACTTAAACTATAAACTACCATATGAAATAATTTTCCAAATCCGTAATAATATTGAAATCACAATCATAGTCAAGTTTTGTTTTGTACTTAGAAAATTAGCAAAGACGACAATACATAATAATGGTAAAATTGACCATTTAAGACCCATTTTAAGATCATCATTTCCTTTTATATAATCTGCCTCTTTTGTCTTTGAAGCAATCATTGGGTAGGTCATCCCTCCTTTAAGATAAGGGTTTTTTTTCTTCTTTTTTCCACTTTTTTAAATCTTTTTTTCCTCCTCAGTTTTCTCTTCTAATCTTTCATCATTCAAAGATAATATAGGAGTTATTTTTCCCCTCATCATTAGCTTTTGATTGGATTAGAGTGCATATCTCTATTTTCTTCTTCCCCTTCCCTTTCTTATGCATTCTCTCATTTTGTAATTTAGACCCCAAAAATACTGATTCACTTGTAGGTTTTGTTTCAAGGCTGCTTCTCCACCCTTATTTATAATTGACTTCTGTTTTCATTTTTTTCCTTGCTTACATTTAGGGGACAAAGAAAACACTTGATCATCCCTCTCTAGATATTTTGTTATTACTGTCCTTCATTGTTCATTTACCCTTCCTGTATTTCCTTGGTATTGTTTGTTTGTTTGTTTGTTTCACTTAGAAATAGGCTCAGATTGCACTCTAGGCTATCTCTTTCGGTTCATTGCTCTTTGGGAAACATTATTCCATTCCTCCTTGTGTTTTCTGTTTCTTTTGTGTTTGAAGATCTTTTTCCCAAGTCAATTGCAGAATTTGTTATTTCTCAATAAACTTGTTAAACTTAATGAATATGTGGCTTGAATTTTGCAGGGGTGTGTGTGTCTCTATGTACATTTCTAGAAGTGATCTATACATTCTTTTGATTGACCTTGTGTTTTTTGTATCAAAAAATTCTGGAACATTTTCTTGTTTTATTTCTTTTTGTTTTGTGTTCTTCTGGGAGGCCTCTAATCCTTATGTGTCAATGCATCCTGTCTTCAAGATTAATGTGTTTTGCTTGATGGATAGCATTACTTTTTGTTTTTCTTCTTCCACATTTTCCTTCATTTCCATATACTTGCATTCCCTAAAAGTTGTCCTCTCTTTTGTTTCTTTGGTAAGACTTGCTGCTGCAGATGCAAATTTTTCTATTCTACTTGATGGTGGTGGTAGAGGTAGTGGTACTGGTTAGTCTTGGTATTGTTGTAGCTGTTGAGGCTACATCCTGCTCTCAAAATGTCCTTTAAACCACTATGGGAAAGAATGATGAGGTTCCAAGTTCACCTTAAAACTTAAAGTCCTGTCCCTCATTAGGGGCTGAATCATTTTCCTTTATTTTGTAATACTTATTAATAGACAAATGAACTTGCTTACTATTTTCTTCTGCTGTTAATTTCTTCCCTTTTGGTTTATCTTCTTATGCTAAAGGTGTTAGAACTTTCTTCCTCCTGAGATCATTTGTAATTTAATTCTTTTTTCTCCTTATTTCCCACTATTAACTTTTTTCTTTTTAATTTTTTATTTATTTTCTTGTTTACATCATACATTTCCATGAGATTTTGAGTTAAAAATTTTCTCCCCATCTTTCCCGTTCCCCAACCCCAAAACAGTGATCCCAATGTAAAGCCCCTGCCCCAATCTGCTCTTTATTATGCCCTCCTCCAATGCCCCTCTAACTTTCTGGTAAGGCAGGGAGGGTCTCCCTACCCAGTCCCTGTATGTCTTAATTCCTAGTTGCATGTATTGTAGAGCTTTAAATTCTAGATTCTTTTGTTTCCTCCCTTGTCACCCACCCCCATTGGAAGGACAAGCAATTCAATACAGGATGTACATGTGTAATTATGCAGGAAAACTCCATTGTGGACATATTGTGACAGTCTGATCATATATCCCTCCTTCTTATCCTGCCCCCCTTGTTCAGTTCTCTACCCTGTCCCTTTACTGAAGGGTGTACTTCCAGCAACCCTCCCCCCGAACCTGCCCTCCCATGTCATCCCACCTCTAATCTCCATACCCTCCACTCTCCCGTGTCACATGATACCCAGTTTAGAGTTTATGTCGTTCCTTCCCTAAGCCAAATTCAATGAGAGTGAATGAAAGTAAAGTTGTAACAGCTATCCCTTGCCTCTTCTATATGGGAGGATTAACCCCATTTTGTCTCTTCCTGTCTCCTCTCATTATAGTCCTCTCACACCTCAGAATTTTACCTTTTAAAGTATCATCCATTCCTATTCAATTGATCCTCTACTCTCTATGTACGCATATACACACATGCTCAGATATGTTTTCATATGCATATATAGCCTTCTATATAGATATATGTGTAAGCATACATATATATATATATATATATATATACATACATACATTTGTATTCCCTTCACC
>CM053596.1:162607392-162617488 GCA_028646575.1 Pseudocheirus occidentalis
ATTACTGCTTTCCAACAACTGAGCCATCATAAGATAAAATACGTAGGAGAAAGCACATGCACAAAGATGGCATTCCAATATGTGTAATTATCTTATTAAATGAATTCAGAAAAGTACACATTAAAAGTTATTTAACTACATTTCCATGATATTGCAATGGGTATAGTTGGCAATTTTTCTAATTTAGCTACTAGCCATATCAATATTATAAAATATTAATATAATAATATATATGACAAATATAATATTTATTTCTTATGCTGTTTCACATAACTTTTCAGATATGCCATTTAAATTAACAAGTATGTAATAATAATTGTCATTATTACTCATCATTGATATTATTATTTTCATTCCTATCTTTCATAGTGTTTTTTATAAGTAGTCTGTATTTAATCCTCACTAGCTAATAAGGAATCAGGAGCTGACAAAGGTTAAGCTACTTGTTCACGATCACAAAGCTATCTATATCTGAGGCAGAATGAATGAGTCTAACTCCAAGTCCAGTGCTCTCTCCATTGTACCAGATAGCTGCCACATGTATGTGTGTGTATGTTTGTAAGCAAAAGTTTTAAATTAGCCCTGAAAAATTTCAGAACTTTTCCCACTATTTTTGATAGCTTGTTGCTGAAACTATCTCTGAGTCTCCATCAGAAATTTGGGAGCTATCAAAATCTTATAACCCCCTTTTCATTCTAGACATTTGTCTAGATGATTTGGCACATAATAGGCTTTCAATGAAAGTTACTAATTAGAACCTAATCGTTTATAAACATTTGGGATGTTTGTATTTTACTTTGTTCAAATGAATATATAGTTTTCTTATGGACAATAACCATGATGCTCAGACTGCCTCTTATTTGCTCACAGATTTTTTTTCTCCTTTCATTGGAAATATTGATCTTGATGTCTTTGCCAATACCACAAATTCAAAATATTCTCAAATGAAACTCATCACTTAAATCCAAAGCCTACCTTACCATCCGAATTCTTTGATGTCATGTAAGCTCAAATTGTCTCTCATTCATAGTATTATAGATTTAGACCTGGAAGGAAAATTAGAAATAATTCTGCCAATCTTTTTTTTTATTTTGCTGAGGAAACAGATAAAGAGAGCTTAAGTAACTTTCCCTAGTCTCAGAAATAGTATTCATTATTTTTCCTTCCCTCATCTAGTCCATGTCCATGTTTAGCCATGTATTTCTCAATTGTATCTTTGTACTTTTTTTTGTTTTATTTTGTTTTTGTTTTTTTGAGGGCAGTTGGGATAAAGTGACTTGACCAAGGTCACATGGCTAGTTTTTTGTGTTAAGTGTTTGAGGCCGGATTTGAACTCAGGTAGCTCCTGACTCCAGGGCCGGTGCTCTATTCACTGTGCCTACTAGCCACCCCTGTATCTTTGTACTTTTAATTTTTCTTTTTTTGGAGGACAATTGGGGTTAAGTGACTTGCCCAAGGTTACATGGTTAGTTTTTGTGTTAAGTGTCTGAGGCCGGATTTGAACTCAGGTCTTCCTGACTCCAGGGCTGATGTTCTATTCACTGTGCCACCTAGCCGCCCCTTTGTATTTTTTCTAAAGTGTATTTCTCAAATGTGTCTTTATACATTGTTACCAGCCTAGTTCAGATACTTCTTATAACCTACCTATGAAAAGTACTCAACAGACTTGAATGTTTCCAGATATCCATTTCTCTAATCCAACATTCTCAGAGCTACCGTTAGTCGTCTTACAAAAAATTCTGATTATGTCACTCTCTAGTTCAGAAATTTTCAGTAGTTATCTTCACCCATGGCCTATAAAATGGAATAAAAATTGCTTAGACTGACATTCAAGGCCTTCCATTAAATCATCCTGTTCCAGCTTAGTCCATAGCATTACCCACTCATATACCCCATATTCCATTTATATTTAAATTGCAGTCATCTGATCACATCATAATATTCATAAGTTCATAACTTACCTATTCAAATATTCCACATACATAATTTAAGGGTTTTTTTAAAAGACTGCCTTACAGATAACTGCAATTTCAAATCAAAGTCTTTAAAAATGCAAGATTTATATACCATTGATTTATATAAGGTAGATTACCCAAACAATATAAAGAATGTATTTTCGAAAGATAAAAAAGTATATAATGAAGGATAAAGATACATGAGTTGCATCATACTTGAGAAAAATGATGTCTAGAGGGCTAAGAATCAAAATGAGAGAGTGAATTTAGCACAACAAAAAACATTTATCCATATTGTGGATTTAAAGAGGATGAGAACAGAGAAGACTACTGATGACAAGAGTGGAATGAAAATAATATATCACAGAAAGAAGGTAGAGTTACTAACCTCTTGATTTTCCTTCTATTTTCTCGACCAAGGAAAATAATTTTCAACTTGAGAAGTGAATGGGGGGAGTGGAGTCTGTTTAGGAGAGAGTTGAAATTCATATATTAAGTTAGGAGTAAAAGATTACACAGTTACTCTCAATGCATCTAAGTCAAGATGTTCGGATTAATTCCATCCCAAAGTACCAAAAGCACTGGTGCCAATAACTGCTTAGCTACTTAGGTCACTGTCATGACTTCTGAAAAAATGTGGAGAATAGGAAAAATGACACAAGACTATTTTGTTGAGTGTCTATTAGATGTAAGATACTGCATAATATTCAAAGATCCATATAACCTAACACCTGTATCAGATTTCAAACTATATTATAGAGCAATAACCATGAAATCTATTTGAGATAAATTTGAAGAAAAAAAAAACAGAAAAGCAGCACAGACTGTTTACAGAAGCAATCTTATAGCAAACTATGTAGAGGAAAGATTTCCTCTTTGATAAGGTCAGGAAAACTGTAAAGCAGACTTACAAAATTTAGCTTGAGAACAGCATCAAAAGCCTGCAGACAGATTGATTTCATGTCTTCTTATTCATAGCCTTATATGTCAATACCCTTCTTACTGGGCTGGGGGTATAAGAGACCAGTAGATGAACTAGAATATCACATTGTGTCATTCTTACTCTTTTAGAATCCCTAGTTGCTGAAAATACAGCTGCTGCTATTTCTATTTTCTTCCTTTTTTCCCACTTATTTCCTCTCCAATGTTGTTGTTAGCCTCTGTGTGTGTGTGTATGTGTTTATGTGTTATGGCTGTGGGTGCAGACACACATATTTAAAAGCAAATAAAATAAGGTAGAAAACATTTCTATATAGGAAAGGAAGTGTTTAATTAAAAGACCCTTTTGCAAAGTTTCTATTTTAAATTAATTCAAGTTAAATTTAACTTAAATTAAATCCTAATGAAATTGGCTACTTACACCAAAAACAGAATATCATATATCAAACTAAAATAAGAAGCAGTAAATTTTATCTTAATTTCAAAAGTTACTCACACTCACACACACACATAGACACACACACACACACACACACACACACACACACACACACTGTGATGGAAATGGGAATTTGAAGATCTTCCTTGCCCCTTGATAGGACTGGGGAAATTTGAAGACTGCTTTGAAAGTAAACTCTGCCCCATAATAGGCTGAATGTAATCACATGGAGCCTGTGATGGGAGGAGTTTCCTGAAAGGTAAAGCAGAGCCACTGGAAGCAAGTCAGAGCTAGACTGCAGCAGACGATGCTCAGGCAAGGAGTTAGATAGGTTCATGAGTAAATATTGATCTTATATTGGTTCATGGAATGGCTGAAGGATGCTGTGTTATAGTTTATTAATTTCTTTGCTAGTATGGTGGAATCAGCCTACTGGTTTTAGGATTTGGTATTCTGGCATCTAAATAAATGCTTTACGTCTCTCTTCTATATGGAGAGTTTGTTATATTTTGTGACATAGTGCCATGTGGGAATATTTATAGTCACAGTCTTTATCATTATCGTGGATGCTGTAAATACAGCATTGGCACTACTTCCCCCCAACACAAAATCTCTCCTTCCTTGGCTTCAGAGAAAGTACACTTTCCTTGTTCTACTATTTCTTTAGCTCCCCCTCGGGTTTCTCCCTTATTATTTCTCTCCTTCTCAACCTATTAAAGGTAGATTGTCCCCAAAGTTCTGTTTCTAATCCTGTTTTATTTTCTTTCCATACTTCATGATAAGGCAGGCACAGAGGTGGCCAATGGAGTATATCATATAGAAGGAATAAAAAGTAAGCAGTTACTGGATTGTAGAGCAGATAAAAGTGTGCAAATATTGGAAGAGTTAGAAAGAAACTAGGTTGTGAAAAAAACTTAAATGTCAGTGATTTTTGTATTTACTCTTGGAGCTACCACCCTATTTCTAAGTGGGAGAAGGGAATGATAAGATCATTCCTATAGTTGTGACAAAAATCACTTTGGCAGCTGTGTGAACAAGAGGGGAGAAAGAATCTTGAGGCAGGGAGACCAAACATTAGGTTATTGCAATAATCGAAGTAAGAGATGAAAAGGGCCTTAATGAGGGCAGTAGCTATGTAAGTGGAGAGAAAGGAATGTATATAAGAGCTAAAGGCAATTATACATGAGCAGTATTTGGCAATGATTTGGATATGTGATATGAGTAAATGAGGAGTAGCAGAAGATGCTGAGGCTAGAACATCTGTAACTGGGAAAGTGCTAGTGCTCTCAACAGTGATGGAGATGCTCTGGTTTGAGGTGCTTAGAGAACATCTAATAGCAAATGCCCAACAAATAGTCCCTAACATAGGGACTATGGTCAAAAAATCATGTCATACTCAAAAGAGACAAAGGTTGGGTATATACATATGGAAATCATCTATATAGAAATGATAAATGAAACACTGGAGAGGATAAAATCACCAAGTGAGATAGAGAGAGAGAAAAGAAGAAATCCCAGAACAAAGCCTTAAAGGACTTTCACAATGAAGGGGACATGAAAAGGACAAAGATTCAAAATGGAGTTTTTTTTAAAAAAAAGAATAGATAAGTAGGAGAAAAATCAAGAGAGCAGAAGCATGAAAATTCAGGAAAAAGGACTACCCAAGAGAAGGTGATTAACTATCAAATGCTGCTGAAAGGTCAGGAAGGATTAGGATCTAGAAAAGGCCTTTAGATATGGCAATTATGAAACCATTGGTTTATTTGGAAAAAAGCAATTTTCATTGAATGATGAACTTGAAAGTCAGATTGCAGAAAGATTAAAAGAGAATGAGACCTAAGGAAGTAGGGGCACTGAATGTAAACAACTGTTTCCAAAAAGTTTAGTAGAGAAAAGAAGGGTGACTCTTAAATCTATCTCTCCAGCCTAGACCTAGGGCTAGGAGCTCAAGGTCTTCATTTTTAGCTACCCATTTGCACATCTCTGACTTAATAAAAACTTATATTTATAAAGTACTTTAAAGTTTATGAAGTGCTTTCCTTTGTGAGGTAGGTAGAAGTATTAGTATTATAATTTGAACTTTATAGACAAAGAAACTGAGGTGAGAGGTTCAATAATTTGCCCAGTTCCTACAGCTCCTAAAGATCTAATGTGAGATTCAAATCAAATTCTCCTTACTTCAAGTCTAATGTTCTGTCTGTTATACTAGCCAGTCTTATAACTCAAAATGTCCAAAATCAAACCTGTTATCTTTGTCCTAAACCTACTTCTCTTTCTGATTTCACTCTAAATGTGCTGTGATAATTCATTAGCCCCAAATTACATTCAGTCTTTCACTTCTCAGTTTACCAGAATACTGATCATTGTCAGGATAATCAAGACACTAGAATTATTCATAATAATAAAGTAGAGTTTTACCCAGAGTTCACAAGAAGCAGGGCATTTGGATTTCGCATTGAGCACATTCACATATGCATTCAGCATAAATGCTTGTTGTCTTTTTTTTTAATCTCATTTCACTTTGAATCAGTTACCAATTCTTTTCAGTTCTACTCACATGTCTCTACATCCATCCCTTCATCTCTATACCTCTTGCCATAAACCCAGTGCCCATTCCCATAGTCACCTACCTAGGTGTGGAATATTGTGATCTCTTTTCTACTTCCTCTTCTTTCCAATTCAACCTTTATACCAGTACTTGAGAGATCTTTTATAAGCATAGATCTCTTTATGTTCATCTTTTGCTCAGTTATCTTTAGATGACCCTTATCAGCTGCCAAATAAGATAGAAATCCCTATACCTAGTCTTCAAGGCCCTCCCCAATTTGGTACCACCCTACCTTCCAAGTCTTATAGAATATTACTTTGCTTCTTGTACTTTATGCTCCAGACAAACTGGTTATTAATGGTTTCCCCTAATGTACCATGAACTTTTCAGCCTCCATATTTTTGCTCACACTATTCCTCATGCATTGAATGGCCACTCTTCCGCTTTTGACTTCATGGAATTTTTTTTATCATACTTTAAAATTCCATTAAATGTTACTTCTTACATGAATATTTCTTTGATCTGACCTGTTAGCAATGATCTATATTGTCATCAAAGACATCACATAGCATTTTGCTTTATATTTCTCTAATGTACTCATTATGAATTAGGATGTGTTAATCATTTGTATATATGTATGTAAAGTGTGTGTATGCTGTATCCCTCTGCTTTATAATTCAAATCAAATTCAAGATTATATACATATATATACACACACATATGCACTTTAATTTCTTTGAAAACAAAGTTAACTAAATTTTTATCCTTGATAGCCCCTAACAAAACTCTCTGCAGTAGCTACTTTATAAATGGGTCAGATTAAATATAATTCATTTTTTAAAAAAATATTTAGTTTTAATGTATCTTAATGATGACATGACATTTTATCATATTAACTTCCTCATTTGTCATATCAGGAAACTGAGGCATAGAGCAGGTAAATTACCTGGCCAAGGTTACAAAAGTAGTAAATAGCGTTAATGTTCTAACCTAGATATAACTCCTCTCTTAGCCCTTTTTCCACTACACTACTTTAAAAGTACTATTTCCAGAAACAACAATATTGCAAGCACCTATCATTTATCCTAAGGTCCTTCAGCCCCTTCTCTTACAAAAAGGTCATCATACAGCTCATATATCAAAGGTTTTTTGTTGTTGTTGTAGGTGGTGGTGGTGGTTGTTTTTCTGTTCCTTTTCTTTCTCCCAGGAACCAGCTTTCTGCTTGTCCCTCACTTTCTCCATCAGATACCATACACAAGACTGTCCTGGGAAATAAGGAAACCCCAGAGGCCTCAGTCAAGGTTGTAAACTGATATGGATTCTCTTTTTCATCAAAACCTACAGAGCAGGAGTTCTTACCTTTTTTATATGTCATAGATGCTTCTCAAAATATTTTTAAAACAGTTTTAAACCATTTTTAAACAGTTTAAAACAGAAAATGCTACATTTTAATTAGAGGTTAGTAAAAGATGTTTTTTTTTCCCACTCAAGTTCACAGACTCCCTGAAATATTTCGATATCAATGGAGCCCAGGTTAGAAACCTTACTTCAGAGCTCTCATAAGCTAAGGGGTTTATTAGGGAAGAAAGAGTCCCTCAGAATTGGATCCTACCAATGTTTTCTATTTTGAAATAACACCAAAAGCAGGAAGGAGAGGTCCTAGGTGGAAATCATAGATTTCAAGCTGAAAGAGGCCTCAGAAGTTATGCAATCCAATACCCTCAATTTATATATGTTGTTTATCCAAGGTCACAAAGATAAAGTGAATAGAAAGGATTTGAACTCAAAAGCCCAGAGTGGTAGAAATCAACCATGCCTTTAGTTTCTTTCTTCTACCTAGGAACCTCTTGAAATCCTTGCAATAAAACTGCCTTGTTACTAAGTATAAATGCCCTGTGTATTTTTTTTGAGAACCTTTGAACTCACTAATTTCCTTAGGACTAAGTGAAGACTTGTATACCTCCTTCTCCTTTTAATTATATTGATATATGTATATTTATTACTCTCCCCTCAACCCACTCCAACCCTACCATACACCACATTTTTAAAACAAACCTTAAAGAAAATTTAATTTAGAAATTCTTTCAAGTTAAGAAATCAGAATGAAAGGAAAAACACCTGGGAAGAATAACATTTTAAATGAAACAAAACACTGAAACCAACTCTAAGAAATGACTTTTTTTTATCTATATTAAAGATTCATTTCTACTAAGTGAAAGAAGACCACACTTTATCTAAGAAGGAAATTTCTCTCTGCAATGATGTCACAAAGTTTCAACATACTTTCCAGTCTTCCCCAAAAGGCACCATATTTATGTTGGAATCCTGTTCTCTTATTCCACCTCATACATAAATATTCACCTTTTTTTCCCATTTCATGAAATCTTATTTTTTGAGAGAATGAAAGAAAAGAAACAGTCATTGGAATGAATGTTTTGTTAGCATCCTATTTGTTTTTTATTTTTAAAATTTATTTAGTATTTTATTTTCACCAGTTAACAATATAACATTTTTTTTTAAATTTTTGAGTTCCAAATTCTCTCCCATCTCCATTCTCCACCCTTCTCCCACTGAGAAGGAAAGCAATCAGATACAGGTTATACACAGCATTCTATTTTTATGAGAAGTAACATGACTTTGAGGATAAATAAATGGCCTAGGGAACCAGGAAGACCTCATATTTAGTTCCAGCATTTAACATCCACTGGCTGTTTAAAAACTCATTGTGTCACTCAAACTCTCAGTGAAACTATGTAAACCTGTAAGTTGTAGGAAAGGTGATAACCTGCATTTTTAGAGAAAGCTTCCTCTTCTGGAAAGTTCCTAATTCTAATAATAGTACTTATCCATTAGCGATGGTGTTAAGCTCAACATTAAACTAATAAAAATTCTGCAGGCTTCATGTTGACTTTAAAAAACCACATATCAATATTATCTAAGTTCTTTTGTATTTTTTATTTATTTTGTTAAATATTTTGTAAAATTTATTGTTATTACATTTATCATTATTTATTGTATAAATGCTATTTTGTTAAATATTTTCCAGATATTATTGTTAAATATTTCCAATTTTTAATCTGATAGAGGGGTGTCTGATCCCTCTACCTTAGTCAATACTCTCATAAATAAATTTTAGAATAACATGATACCTTGTACACATTGGGTGCTCAGTTAATGTTTGGCGACTTTAATTGAATTGTACTAACCAAATTTATGAAGAAGTGATACTTTATGGAGTATCCAAAAAAGTACAAGTTTGTGCTTTGTTAAAGTCTTTAGCCTTCTATTCACACATCTTTTCTCTTTTCATCTATAAGCAACAAGAATGACACCTTTCCATGCCCAAAGGTAATGAAATTTTCAAGTCAAAGATTTTAGCTTATGGAAATTGATAGTACTAGTGCATATGAAAATAGTCAATTTTTACTTTTTTGGGAGGGTAGGGGGTTGACCCGGACCTATGATTTTATTTATGTAAGAAGCTCCCTGTGAGAGAAACACCCACTCAAAGCTCCCTCCCAGCCCATCCCAATATCAATGCAGATGAGCCTCTGCTCTTCAATCTAAAGACTTATAGAGATATCTAGGGAGTTAAGAGGATGAATGATGTGCCCATGATCACCCAGCCTGCTTTTGTCAGAGGCAAGATATGAACTTATTCTTTATTGATTCTAAGGCCAGTTTGATAGGAACTACATGAGATTTCCTCTCCAATCAGTCCATTTTCTGGTTAAATTCCAGAGAACTTGATTAGCTAGCACCTGCTGGGGCAGAACTTGGCAAGAAGCATCAAAATATTGTCATTTCATTAACATTGTGAAAATGTTTAGGCAATAATCTATGTTTGGGAACAAATCATCTGGAAAAAAAATAAAATGCGTGAAATTATTTTGTTGCTTCAATCAACTTTATTAAGTGCTTACTTATGAGCCAGGCAGCATGCATGGTATCCACAAGTAAATAGGGGGAGGTATGATTTGCTGATTACCCAGTCTCTTCCCCTTTACTGATTCAGCTCCAAGAACATTAATTAACAACTTTTATGTGTAATGAGTACAAAGGCAATACCATAAGATTCTTTCCTCAAGGAACATGCATTCTATATAAGGCAAAGACCATTTAAGGAAGCAGAGAACACTAAGGGAGAGGAGAGAGAGGTGAAGACATAAGGAAAGACTTTCCATGGAAGGTGGCACCGAAGCTGAGCCTTGATAG
>CM053596.1:162617588-162632592 GCA_028646575.1 Pseudocheirus occidentalis
GACACTTAACAGAAAAAACTAGCCGTGTGACCTTGGGCAAGTCACTTAACCCCAACTGCCCTCCAAAAAAAAAAAAAAGCGAAACATTATGTGGAATATAGGTTTTGGGGGAAATTTGAATGGCATGTACAGTATGTGAAAGGTAATAAGGTTTAAAAAAACCCTCTGGAAATGTAGGTTGGAGTCTGAAGAGATTTGAAACTCCATGTCTCACTAAAGCCACTCATCAGAAAATATAAACACCTTATTCATGTGCATTGGCCTTTCAATTTGTACTGGGCCAGATCCTGGGGCAGTAGAGGAAATCTTAATTCTGTGTCATAGCCTAATTTAATCTTACATATAAAAAGGACCTTGGATCTAGATCTAAAAGTGTAAGAGGTAGCATTTGAACCCAAGTTTTCAGATTCCAGGGTTAGTACATAATAAAACTAAATCTGTTCTATTGGTGGTAAATAGATACACTATATATAAAATTACATTTTAGATTATCTTATCGATATCTTACAGATTCTCTCTTTCAAGCAGCTGAGCTGGAGGGCCCTCGGTAAAGTGCTACCTAAACACACCACCACCCTATGTGTCTATTGAAGTGAAGCGGTTTTCATAGTAGGTGTTCCCAGGATACTGTACGTAAATTAAAATTCTAGAACTCAAATTATACTTTAAGTGCCCCAGGGAGTTCATATTTAAAGAAACCCTGCTGTGGATGCTTTTATATAAAGTGAAGAGAACAATCATGTTCTCATTTATTTCCTTAAATGGGTCACACTCAGCAGAATACTACACTGTTACTCAATTGCAGTTCATAAATAATTAGGTGAAACAACCCTTGCTATTCTTCAATGAGAAAGTGCAATTGTGTAAGTCAAATAGTCCAGAGCTTAGCCATCTGGGCCCTAAATGGATAGTTTTCTGGTACAAGATCTTCTCTGTGCAAACCAGGCACCCAAATTCATATTTAAAGGCATCCTGATGTGAAATATTTTGTAAATAAAAATATCCTGTAAAAAAAAAGTTCCCTAGTCTGTTTCATTAAAAAGAGTACAGTACGATAAAATTCTCTCTGTAACACTAGACAAGAATTTGGGGGCACATATCTGAAGCTACAATAATAAAGGAATAACAATACCTTACACAAAGTTTACATAAAGAAGCACTTTCATGGAATCCAATAATAAGGGACTTCAGAGGTTATCTATTCAAACTCTTATTCCCCAAACATGAATTCAGGCCTGTATAAGATCCCTGACAAATGATCCAAATGATCATGGGGGTGGGGAAAAAGGGAAAAGACACTTCCAAACATCATGTTACATCCTGTTAGGTCATCCTTACAAACGTCTAGGAGGGACAAGGAAATCCCCAGTCTTGCCTTGGTGTTTGTGAGCAGGGAGAGAGAGAAATGAACTGTGAGTATTCTGTGGAACCATTCATGTGACTAATATTGAATATGAGTGGAAACAGAAGAGTAGGAACCTGGAGGGTCTACAGAGAGTGAGAAAAGCCAAACCCTGATCTTGCAGTTCAAAGCAGAAGAGGCCAGTACCGGTCTGAAACAAAGCCATTGTGGTAAAATCAAATGAAATGTAACTTGACCCAAACATTTATTTTTGCTCCATTTTCTTAGAGTACCTACTAATGAAATCTCTGTAGGTTTTAACTTTGTTCAGTACTTTCTTTTCTTTCCCTTGCTCAGCTTGGCTAGCAGTGGGTTGGGGGGCGGAAGGGGGTGAAAGGGATAAGAAGAAAGGTTGTAAGTTGTAAAGATCTTGCTGCTTTCTATTCAAAAGCCTATTGTTTTGCTGTGTGTTTGGTTTTCTAGGCTTCCCAATTATCTTAAATCTTATGGATATTGAGAATCAATTATTAGATCCCATGCATTAGAAGTCAAGTTTCCAGATAGTCCTCTCAGTAGACCTCTATTGAACATGAAAACTAGCTCAGTCACACCTGGCCTCTCTGAGCTCTGGGTTCCTTGGGGAGAAGAGGGAGGGAGAAAGAAATTTCAGGGTAGCCAGAGTGCCTTCTAGGGATCAAACAATACAACTCCACAGTACTTAGGTGGGTAAGTGATTAACTGATCACATGAAAGCCTCCTGTTGTGTGTATTTTCAGAAAGGAGAAAAATCTTGATTACATTACTACAGTTTAGTGACCTGGAGCACTCATGACCCAAACCACCTGTCACACATGGGGGAAAATGCTAAACTCATTGACCTATAGTCTGGAAAACAATTTCTTCCTTTGGTTACCAAAAAACATCTTCATTTTCCATTCCTCTTCATTCTTCAAAGATTACATGTAGGGTTATGTGTGTGGCTTTCTCAGGCACAATTCTAGAGAATGGCAAGGAGTCTTAAGATTTTATTTAGCTTGCAACTGAATCAGGATTGCCATTTCATCACAAACATATCCATACAGTATAAACTCCCTAGTTCTTTGGTACAGCATAACCACAGTGCATGAGACAGCCAAGATAGAAGAAGACACAAACTATTCCAAGACTCCTTGTAATCTTTCCAGAAGTTTAGTATGAAGTTTTATGTTTAGCAAAACATAAAACAAAACAAATAGAGGGGAAAGCCTAAGACACCTAGACTACCATGCCTATATTATATCAGCAAATGTAACTGGATCTTCCTCTTCTTAAATGCCCTCAATTGAAGATCATGTCCATACACTAAGAAAGGTAATGCCCAATCACTCCAAAGCAAACCTACCTGATCCCTTCTGACTCCAAGGTTCCATTGAGTTTTCCTAGCGAAAATTTCTAACTTAGTAACATATCAATAACATTTGGAAATTATTTTAGTACCCTCCTGGGATTTGCTTCATCTATGCTTCATGGGATAAATTCATTGAGGACTGCATGAAGCTCTCTGTTGATGTCCCATTTCTTATGACAGAATCTAAGAAGCAATTCTTAAACACTTCATGTGTGACTTCTGCCTCCTGCTTCTAGTTTCAGCCCCTAGGACCAAGCTGAAGAAGCCTAATGCCCCTTCCTCAGAAGAGTCCTTCAAATATTTTAGTCTTATTAAAATGCTCTCTGCCCAGTTCTCTTCCACAAGCTAAATGTGAATAAGTCTTCAAAGGATCACTGAATATCTTATTTTCTGTCCCCCCACCATTGTAGCTGATCTCTTTAGATGGAGCACCAGATTTGCAGTATCCTTCCTAAAATGCAACTCTTAGCACTAAGCACAATAATCTAGATGTGATCTGACCAGGGTAGAATACAGTAGCATTATTATCTGCTTTGCTTTGGATGCTGTTTCTTAATTTAGTCTAGGATAGCATTAACTTTTTGGTTGCCATGCCATTCTGTTGATAACTGATTAAGCTTTCACTCAACAGTTGTTTTGCAGGCACATCTCTCTTCACTTCCTGTCCATGTAAAGCTGATTTTTTTAAAATCTAAATATAAAACATCATATATCTTATTAATTACATTTTGTTGACTTTTCCTTTTACTCATGTCAAGATTTGTTTTAATGCTGTCAAAATACATTCTTTCTACTTTCAGATTCTCTGCAAATTTGATGTTCAGACCATATATGCCTTCTACATCTTCACCCTTGCCATTCCTCAGATATTTTGATCATTTGCATGGTGGGGAGTGGGGGTGCAGGGGAGGGGGGAAGGCAGGAGGAGTAGGTAAGCTTCTAGTTCAGCATATTGGGTTTTCCCTCTGAGATTACCTCCCATTTATCCAGTATTTATTTTCTATTGTCTCCATCTTGTTTGTCATGTAGTTGTTTACTTGTTGTCTCTTCCATTATAATATGAACTCCTCGATGACAAAAACTGGTTTTGCCTATGTTTCTCCAATACCTAGTATAACTCCTGACAATGTGTTAAATTCTTAATACCTAATTCAGTCAACCCTGGGAAGTAGGTGCTATTATTATCAACATTTTAAAGGTGGAGTACAGGGGCCCTAGTCATGGTTTCTTGACAAGAAAGAGTGTCTGTGGTCAATCTCAGAGAAGAACACAGACCAGGAAAGAAATGACCACACCATCCCTTGGGTTATGCCACCTTGGAAGAACTGAAGGCATGCAGACCCCCCCAGAACTAGCTCAGATAATATACAAATAAACAAAAAACACCTGGAAGGAATGGAAATCTGTCTTGGAGATGGAACAGGGAAAAAGAGGCTAGAGAAGTCGGTTCTATTTCCCATGCAGCCACACACAAGGACCACCCTTTGTGACATACATTCCCTTTCTCCACTTGAGGCACCATATCCTCACATGTGAATATTCTATTGAAATCATGGAGTATAGGCTCCGGGAACACTCCTTGAACTTTCCTTGAATCTTTCCACTGGATTTGGCATTCATGGGAGGCTATAAGCTTTTCATTATTTCTGTGCCCAAATCTCTGTTACCTTTGGGTTTCCCCTGACTACTTCCCATCCTAGATCCTATCAAAATCCTATTCTCTAGGTTCCTGGCATATGAACTCTAGTCACCCCAAGTCTCATCAGGATCTTCCATAGACTCCTCCTCAAGATCCTCTCTGGACCCCCCTTCCATTCACCCAGACTATCTTGTTAACCCTAGATCCCTCCCACAGTCTTTCTGTATGTAAAATCCATCTCAAAGTCCATGAATGCACTCAGATTCTCTCTGGCCTGCTTACAAAGTCTCAAATTCAATCTGACCCTCTGACATTAGTGATACAAATGCTCAGATTCCTTAAGAGTAAATGCAATAGAGCAGATCTTTAATACACTTTGTTTTTCTTTAGCTGAAAGAAAGATTGGGTCCAATTCATTCAGGCAGAAATCTTCTGCTATTTTGGGGTGCCAGGACCCATGAAACTCAACAAGGACATAATATTTGGTTGCTGATGTTTTATAAGATATTTTTGTGTTGGGAGGTTAGATCTTTTCTAAAAGCTGTAACAATTTATTTTTTTGTCCTATTCAATTTTCATTTATGATTTCTTGAAATATAGCTCTGAACAAAAACAGTCTTTAAATAAATAATCCTTTTAAAGAGTCTGATTATTTTCTGGACCAGTCCATTGTCAAATGGAGCAATTTGACTAAGCCCTTAAACCCAAATCCCTGTTGTTTTCATTGAATGGCTAATAATAGATCCAAGCTGTAGCCTCTCTGACTCATTGTTTTGACTTCCAGGGCTTAGAATGAGAGGAAATAACAATTGTTTTCTGTTCTGGGCAGAACTTTGAGGGTCTTCCTCTCCAAGGTTGTTATTTTGTGATGGGGTTTTAGGCTATCTTTTATCTCAATTGGCATTGCAACAGACAAACTGAGATCTGGGAAAAACCTTAATTTAATCAGGCTAATATGGGTAGAGTCAATATGGAAGCCAGAAAATTCTGTGTGCTCCCACAACGACCTGAAATAGCTATAAAATATAACTCTTAAAAACTTTAGAGCTACAGAAACCACAAAGTGACAGAGAGAAACAAATTTCCTGCTGAAGACATCCCAACAGGCTGTTAGGAAGGGAGCAGGCCAGATTGTTGGATGCTGAGCCCATGACCTTGGGGTTTTAGACCCAGGGCAGCCTCAACAAGTCCTGACCAGAGCATTCCAGAGAATGGATCATCATCAGCTGTGCAGGTTTCAGAATTATCAACCCATAAGACAAAGTCAATGGGGGGAGGGGTTCAGGGGGGAGGACAGGGTGGGGGTAGGGAGGAGAGAGGTGCAGTCTGGCCTCTGCTTCCAGAGCAAGAAGCAGAGGAAGTGGCAGCCCTGCTGCTGCCTCCATGTGGCTGTTTC
Organism: Pseudocheirus occidentalis; assembly: GCA_028646575.1. Taxonomy (NCBI): domain Eukaryota; kingdom Metazoa; phylum Chordata; class Mammalia; order Diprotodontia; family Pseudocheiridae; genus Pseudocheirus; species Pseudocheirus occidentalis. The sequence continues at coordinate 162,623,353 of CM053596.1, forward strand.
AGAGATCCCAGCCTGCAGACTGCAGGGGGGCCACGCAACCATTCAGAGGCTAAGCACTATTGCCTTAACTGGGATCACAGTCTTGAGTGGTGGTCCTGAGGTGCATGACTAATGTGGTAAACCAGGTAGGGAATGCAGAGACAGCACCCTCCTAATAGCTCTGGCAGCTACAAAACCCCCAGCAATTTGGGACAAAGTTCTCCCTTCTGGAAGCAGAGTTCTACTGTGGCAAAGAGCTCAAAAGTCAAGCAATGGACTGGCAACACAAGCAAGAAAGGAAGCAAAGCTACAACAGCCATCCAACTTTAGATTTCTGTTTTGGAGACAAAAAAGGATTAAAGAATGGAATGGGAGGAAGACAACACAGTCAGAACTGCACCAAAAGCTTCCAAGAAAAATATGAACTAGTTACAGGCCATAGAAGGCCTTAAGAAGGATTTTGAAAACCAAATAGGAGAAATGGAAGAAAAATTGGGAAGAGAAATGAAAATGATGCAAGAAAATCATGAAAATAGAGTCAAAAACCTGACTGAAGAAAATAACACCTTAAAAAATAGACTAACTCAAATGGCAAAATAGGCCCAAAAAGCCAATGAGGAGAAAAATGCCTTAAACAGCTGAATTTGCAAGACGGAAAAATAATTTCAAAACCTCACTGAAGAGAATAATTCCTTCAGAATTAGATTGGAGGAAACGGAAGCTAATGACTTTATGAGAAATCAAGATACTATTAAACAGATCCAAACAAATGAAAAATAGAAGGCAATGTGAAATATCTCATTGGAAAAATCACTGACCTTGAAAATAGGTCCAGGAGAGACAATTTAAAAATTATCAGACTACCTGAATGTCACGATCAAAAAAATCAACCCAGGGGGCAGCTAGATGGCGCAGTGAGTAGAGCACCAGCCCTGGAGTCAGGAGTACCTGAGTTCAAATCCAGCCTCAGACACTTAACACACACACACAAACTAGCCATGTGACCTTGGGCAAGTCACTTAACCCCAACGGCCCTCAAAACAAAAAATCAACCCGGAAAGTATCCTTCAAGAAATTCTCAAGGAAAATTGCCCAGATATTTTAGAAAAAGAGGGCAAAATAGAACTTGAAAGAATTCACCAATCACCTCTTTAAAAAGATCCCCAGAAGAAAACTACTAAGAATGTTATGGCCAGGTCCCAGAGTTTCCAAATCAAGGAGAAAATACCATAAGCAGCCAAGAAGAAACAATTTGAATATTGTGGAAACACAATCAGGATAACCAATTTTCTAGCAGCTTCTACATTAAGGGAATCAAAGGGCTTAGAATATGATATTCCAGAGATCAAAGTGACTAGGATTAAAACCAAGAATCACCTATACAGCAAAACTGAGAATAATGTTTCAGGGGAAAATGTGGCCATTCAACAAGGTGGAGTATATTCAAGCATTCTTGATGAAAAAAAACAGCTGAATAGAAAATTTAACATTCAAATACAAGAATCCAGAGAAGCATGAGAAGGTAAACAAGGAAAAGAAGTCATAAGGAACTTATCAAAGTTGAGCTATTTACATGCCTACATTGAAAAACAATAATTGTAACTTATGAAACTTTTCTTAGTATGAGAATAGTTGAAGGGAATATAAACGTGTATATATAGGATAGGATGGAAGGAAATATAGTCATTCTTTCACAATATACCTACTATGGAAATGTTTTGCATAACTATACATGTACAACTTATTTTGAATTGCTTATCTTCCCAGTAAGGGTGGTTGACAAGGGAGGAAGGGAAAGAATCTAGAATTTAAAATTTTAAAATCAAATGTATAAAATTATTATTATTGTTATTGTTATTATTATTATTGTTGTTATTATTTACATGCAACTGGGAAATAAGATATACAGATATTGGGGTATGGAGATCCATCTTGCCCTCCTGGAAAGTCAGAGGAGGTATGAGGGAGGAAAGTGGAGAGAAAAGATTGGGGGAAGGGGTATACAGTGGGATTGCTGTTTTGGGGTAGTGAGTAGGAGAAATATGGGGAGAAAATTTGTAACTCAAAATCTTGTTGAAATGAATGATGTAAACTAAAAATAAATGTAAGTTTTTTAAAGTCAGCATCATCCACTAAATCCCAGGCCATCACCACTTGACTTGATTTTTGTTATGTCACTGTATTTCAATGACTGGAGGACAGAGTAAGGCTGACCACTTTCTGCACTTCTGCCTTGGATTTAAGTGAAATTCAATTCACTGACAAGTCAAGACATCAGCCTTTTTATGTCAGTGGCCCTCTTCAAGAAAGAGGAAGGAACAAGACCAGATAAAAGTGTTAAACAGAAGGACAAGGATAGATGCCTAAGTCCACTAGAAACTACCTTCCAACTTCAAAATTATCCCATTAATGATTACTTTTCAGGTATAATCATCAAACAAGTTCCAATTCCACCTAACTGTATTATGATCCTACCCGTATCTCTCTACACTTTTCCTGAAGCTTGCATGAGAGATGTTTTTGTCAACTGTTTTGCTAAAATACAAGCATACCAGTTCTATAATAGTTTCCCAGTCTACTTGTCTACTTATTCAGTTGATTAAAAAAATTAAATAAATAAATGCATTTATGTCTGGCATGAGCTACACAATAGATTTCCATTCCTGCTTACCCATTGTTTCCATTCATTCTAGCCTGATTATCATTCCTTTTATAAAGAATATAGAAGCCAAATCAAAGTAAAATGTTTTTATTTTCTATCATCTGCTACCACTTTGCCACCAATCCCAAGGAAACAAGGCTTTTAATTTCTTGTCCTTTGTCTTACCCTTAACATAATTTTGAAAGGCCTCACTATTACTGTTAATATTTTCTTTAAGTTCAATCTCTTTCTGTCACTTAACTTTCTTAATACCATTCTTCCCAGATTCCAGGATTCTTTTGTATTCATTCTTAGTCATACACTCTTATTTCCTGTTTGGGAACATAAATTTTAAATTTCTGAATTAGTCCTTTATTGGTCTCCTTAGATACTTCTTTAATGGAAAATTTTTCCTTTTGGGAAATTTTTAAAATGGAATCATTACAATTTATTTCATACATATTACTATACTTGATCATCATGATAGTCATCTTGGAAAGGAATGACATATAACATGATGCACATTTTATCAACAAATGCAGAGCATTCAGAGAAAGAACCCTGGACCAAAATTGAGAATACATGAGCTGTTCATCTTTAGACTGAAATTGCTGAATATCAAGGTTTATGTTGACTTGGTATGAAAGTTTTTTAAAAGTCTTCATAATTTTTTGCTACTTTCATCCTCTGAAACAGATTGTGCTGCATAAACTTCATCATTGTCTTTTTGACTGTACTTAACATGAATCCTAAAAGGCAAAATGACCAAATTTCTCATGAACTGATGGGTTTTTTTTAATTTATCTTGGCTGTCAAATAAAGCCAAATCTACTAAGTCCTTTATCTACCTATCAAACAACTCACTGCTAGGAGGAGAAGCTTTAGACACATCCTTCCACTTAGCTGCAAATTCTTTGTGTTCTGTTTTCCTTTATATAGAGAATGTCGATACAGGTGTTCTGTTATCTCTCCCCATTTCCTAGCCACTTTATAATCATTCAGGTAGTGTTAGGTAGTTAGTCACTCCTGCTAAGTCATTGTATAAAGATTTATTTTTTTTATAGTTCTTCCCCACAAAATATAATGATCTCCAAAGACAGTGAGACTTTACTAAAATGTTTCAGGAGCATGTCTTTGAACTTTCTCACAAAAGTTTCTGCCTGAGATGACACAAAGAATATAACGAATCTTGCTCAGATATTATTAGAGAATTCTACCTAAGCTAAAGAAAATTCTCATTCTTTTAGGTCTCCTGGGTTCAAATCCATAAGATGCCTACAGGCTAAGAATCATTCATAGTAAACTTACTGTAGGTTCAACACACATCATCTGGGTATACTTTTTGAATTGTTAAACTGGTTCCACCCACTTCAAGTCACAGTGTATAGTAACCTCCTTGCATGTCTGCTATTTCCTGGGAATAACTGAATCTAAAAATAGATATCAGGAGGAGAGCAAATCCTTTGTTATTGATAGTGAATGTCATGTACCAGAACTCATACTCTGTGCTTTATAAAAATATTTCTATATAGCAGGTATCCAGTCTGAAAGTCTGAAGGTAGATAATGAATAAGGAAGGAAAGTGATTACTGATTCAGTTCCCTTATTATCTGTAGTACTTTCAAATGTTTAAATGTTGGTATATTTAATGTTTTTCTCTCTATTAATGTTCCCTTTGTAAAATTACATTGAAAACACTTTATTCCTTTCTGATACAGTCACTTCATAGGGGGAACCAATGGAATTTCATTAGCTCATTTGTCAAATCTAAAGATATGAGGAATTCTGAAAGGATATACTTTGAATATTTAAACATTGAATATGTTTTCTTACTATGTATTCCTTTTAGAAAACCTATAAGATATAAAATTCTGTGGGATTTACAATTTTATTACATTTGTTCTGATTTTTTTTGTTACCTTTTCACATGCAGTTCTTACAATTTCACCTTTCTTTCCTGACTACAGATATACACAAGGACAGAATAGTGTGAAGAATGTTGGACTAGGAGGCAGAAAAGGAAAAGCTGAGTCTTGGTCTTGCCATTTAGGTAGCCCTGTGCCCATAGTCAAATCATTTAATTTCCAAGTCTGACCATTCTCATCTATAAAATGGAGATAATAAAAACCAAAACAATGACTCTCAGTACCAGTGAAACTCAGGTACAACTTCACACAATAAATATGAGTTTCCAGTGATAACGTATACTAAATGTTTTTTCTTTAAATTCCCCTTTTTTTCTTTTTCTAATTTTTTGTTTAGTTTCACAACCTTTACAAAGTCAGCAGCTTGCTCAACATTAGAGTGCATGTCTGTGTGCTAAAAATCTTATGTCCTTTATTTATATCTTATTTCCATTTCCATTTTATAATGGGGAGTACTTTATAATGTAAATTTAAACTATTTACATCAATAATAGGTAAACAAAGGAGAAGATGGATCTGATCTAGGGTGGTCTCCACACAAAGAAGGCTGCCTAACAGTATGATTTGAAAGGTGGTGTTTCCAAATCTGTCTTCAATATTTCTTCCATCATCTCACACCCATCACTAAAGTTGCTCCTTTTCTTAAGGTACTATCTTTGGAAGACCTTGTTAAAATGCAAATTGTTTATCCACTATTCTGTGCAAGCTCATATACACAAATGTTAGCCATGTAGCAATTAGCCCCAACTTTTATATTGGCTTGAATTAGTTTGTCAGAATAAGTGAATTTCTACCAAAGGTTCCAGAGAGAAGAAATGTAGGTAAGCTTTGATAGGAACTAAGAAGAAAGTAGTGGGTTTCAACAGGATGCCATGAATGGGCATTCTGGAAAAGCTATATAGCAATTGGAGGACAGTGGGAGCCTGGAGAAGAGAGAAAAGTAAAGAACACTGAAGGCCAATATAATTTACTTCATATTTTTTTTTCCATGAGCCAATTCTGATCTGATAACATTTCCTCCCCTGACTCCAAATTCAACTTCCATGCTTGAACATGATTCATTCTTATGGGCAATCTATATTCCTGGCTGCAAATTTAAAGCATGAACATTGGGGTCGGAAGTCAGGTTGAAGAGCAAGCAGTTTTGACCCCATAAAAATGATCAGGGGGACAAGATGGTGGAATAAAATCAAGGACTTGCTTGAGCTCCCCCCAATCCCCTCAAAAATACCTATAAAAATGATGCTAGACCAGCAGTTCTCAACCTGTGGGTTGTGATCCCTTTTGGGGTCAAACAACAGGGGTTATGGGGGTCACCTGAGACCATCAGAAAACACATAATTCCAATGGTATTAGGAACTAAGACACCACTCCTTTATCTGTCTCCAGGCATGTCTGGCCACATGCAGATTATGCCCATATATGAGTATTAAAGGGTAGTGGCATTAGGAAGTTTGAGAACCACTGCTCTAGGCAAATTCTAAAGTAGCAGAATGCACAAAATGACAGTGAAACAAATTCCCAACCAAAGATAACCTGGAAGGTCAACAGGAAAGGTGTGTTGCACCAGTTTGAGAGAGGAGTGCAGTCTAGCACTATACACAACAGCACAGATTGGCCCCAGCAAATCTGGAATTGGCCTCAGGGGACTGAATCACAGACAGCAGGGGTGGTTTGTATATTTCTCAACCCACAAACACCAAAGACAACTTTGAAGGTTAGTAGGAAAGAACTGGGTGAGAGGAGAGCATGGGCTGGCCCCAACCCTGTGGCAGCAGTGGTGGCTACTTCAGTAGCTCTTGGCCCACAGATGGCAGGGTGAATGATTGACTGGTCAGAGGGGGATTGCATGGATTTCTTTGCTGGCCCTGAAGATTTTCTTGATTTTCCCATGCTTGGGTCTGAGTCCAGGTCCTGGATGACTGTCTTGGGGGAAGGAGAAGTGCTGGTGTCACAGAGCTTCTGGCTGCAGTGAAAAGGGAATCCTCCTCACAGTTCCAAGGCAGAAAAGACTGCCTGCAGTAAGTCAAAGATCAGAACACAGGAGATGAAAGGAGTAAATACCTCTCCTTTGATCATACCACTTTGGAAGAACTGAAAATTTACAGTCCCCTAGAAGTATCTCTGAAAACAGCAGCAGAAAAGCCCAGAAGCTTGGTAAAGTACACCCTCCATACTGGAAGCAAAGCCTTACCTTTACAAAGAGTTAAAAAGTCAAGTAATTGGCTGAGGAAATGAGCAAATAATGGAAAAAAATAGAATCTTACTTTGGTGACAAAGATCAAAACATACAACCAGAAGAAGAAAAACATCAAAAGTCCTACATGCAAAGCCTCTAAGAAAAAAAAATTAATTGGAAGGCCATGAAAGAGCTCAAAAAAGGATTTTTGAAAATCAAGTAAGAGAAGTAGAAGAAAAAGTGGGATGCAAGAAAATTATGAAAAAATGAGTCAATGGCTTGCTAAAGGAGATCTGAAAAATAGTGAAAGAGATATGACCTTTGAAAATAGACTAATCAAAATAGCAAAAAATCCAAAAAGTCAATTAGGAGAAATATGACTTAAAAGCAGATTTGGCCAAATGGAAAAGGAGGCCCAAAACTCACTGAAGAAAATAAGTCCTTAAAAATTAGAATGGAGCAAATGGAAGCTAATGATTCTATGGGAAAACAAGAAATCATAAAACAAAATAAAAAAGAATGAAAAGATATAAGAAAATGCAAAATATCTCATTGGAAAAACAACTGACCTGGAAAATAGATCCAAGGAACAGCAATTTTAAAATCACTGGACTACCTGAAAATCATGATCAAAAAAAAGAATCTAGACATAATCTTCCAAGAAATTATCAATGAAAACTTTCCTGATTTTCTAGAAACAGAGGGAAAAGTAGATATTGAAAGAATTCACTCATTACTTCATGAAAGAAATTCCAAAAGGAAAACTCCTAGGAATATTAGAGTCAAATTCGAGAGTTCCTAGGTCAAGGAGAAAATATTACAAGTTGTCAAGAAGAAACAATTTGAGCATTGTGGAAATACAATCAGAATAATGCAAGATCTAGTCCTTTCCACACTTCCTCCACCCCCCCCCCTACAAATTCAGCCAAATTCCACTGACCTTTCATTTTGTCTTTGGCATTTATAGGTTGGTAATTCTTGAAACCACCACAGTTGCTGGTGATTCACTCTCCCAAATGCTCCAGCTGGCTGGTCTGGGCCACCCTGGGGCTAAAACCACAGTATACACAAGGGTGGTCACACCTCCTAGCATGCTGCAATAAATACTTCCTGTCAACCTGCCAGGCTGCTTTCAGTGGGAGATTTGTTTCTCTGTCACTTTGTGGGTTCTGGAGCTCTTAAATTTGTTTAGAGTCAAATTTTCTATGTATTTGAGGTGGTTATGGGGGAAGCCATGGATTTTTTCTGCTTCTACACAATCTTGACTCTGCTCTATTCTATAGTTCTTAAAAAAAGCAAGTGATACAAAGTAACTTCATATTTAATTTCTTAAGAGATAAGGAGGGCTCTATATAACATATAACCACCATATTGACTACTGATGCTTTAAATTTTACATTTAGAAGCAATAATAATAGATGTAGGAGTCAAGGCAATGGCCTATGTTCAGGTCTTACCTCCAGACGTGTAAACCTGAACAACTTACATAATCTTCCAACATTACAGGTAGTTCTATCAAATTGTTGCTTATAGAGAAGGTGTTGCCTAGCATTGTTGAAAGCAGTTCTTCACTGGGAATTCTCTAAATCAATGAAATTACAGGACCAAACATTATCTCCAATAATTATTATTTTACACACAGAGCTAAAGTATTCTTTTCTTATTATTATAAGGTAGCTAGCACAAACATTGTTTTTCCTATCATTATAGATAAGAAAATAATTTTAAATGACTTGTCTAGGATCATAGAACTCAGAAATATAGAAATTCTAACCCAGGTCTCATGTCTCCAAGTTTAGTATTCTTCCTACTATACCTCCAGAAGAAAAAGCTAGATGGCACAGTAGATGTAGTGCTGGGACTTGAGTCAGTAAGACTTGAATTCAAATCAGACTTAATCAAGATAGGTGTGTTACCCTGGACAAGTCAGTTAACCATTCTCTGCTTCAGTTTCCTCCTCTATAAAGTGGGAATAGTAGTAGTATCTATGTTCTAGTGCTGTTATGAGGATCAAATGAGATAATATTTATAAAGTACTTCCCAAGTCTTAAAGTGATATGTAAATGTTATTATTATTATTCAAGATATGCATATGGTACCATCTAACTGCTTCAATTGAGATGACCATTGGGACATAGACATTGGCCCATGCACAGAAAACTCCATTTTTACCCTTATTAATTGAAAATTATGGGTGTGGGGATTAGAGAAGCATTTGAATCACTTTTCAAGAAAAAATATCCATTAAATCACCATTTTGGAAATGCATTCTACTGAAAAGAGTACAGTAACAAACAATTGGGATCCATCCTTTCTTATTTTTTAGTTTTTTTCCCCCCATAAAGTACCTATAATCTTACCTGAAAACATTGCATGGACTTTGTGTCTGGATCTCATGAACTGAGAAAGTATAACAAAATCATGACACGCTATCATGTGAGGGATCCCAACAAAGACAAACATGGGAGCAGTTGCCTAGATCATCACATTCAGTATCAATTATTTCTTTTTTTTTT
>CM053596.1:162633092-162654028 GCA_028646575.1 Pseudocheirus occidentalis
TGATGATTTAGTGATTCCCAAGGCCTGCTCCTGATGTTCTAAATTTTATTTAGCATCTATGCGCTGAGAGGTCTGAAACCTGTCACTGCAACCACTGATTCAGTTGATTGGAGCCCTGCCTCTAGTTTGTTGGGGCCCAGTCTGCACTGTTACTGGATTGTGCCCCTCTCTCACACTGGTGTAACAGACCTTTCCTGCTGACCTTCTATGTTGCCTTGGGCTGGAAAATTTTTTGACTATATATTTTTGTGGGTTCTGCTACTATAGAATTTTCTTGGAGACATTATTTAAATGTATTTGGAGGGATTGGGGAAGAATTCAGACAAGTCCCTGCCTTTACTCCACCATCTTGGCTCTGCCTCCTCAGGAGATAGTTTTTCTAGCCATGGAGCACAAGTTCCTATTAGCTAACAGCTTTCTTCTACTGAGTCATGATGATGAAGAGGAGGAGGAAGAGGAGGAGGAAGAGTAGGAAGAGGAGGAAAAGGAGGCAAGAACCAGAGACATCTCATACCCCTGGCATATTTTCACTTCAAATATAACAAAACTACAGAGGGGAAAGATTTGGTTGGGTAGCTAAATATCTAGTTGGTGGCTGATACTCCAGAGACTGATCTGGAATCACACAGCACCAGTTTCAAGGTACTATGTGGGATTATGTTGATCAGCACCAATCTTTAGATTTTAATAACAATCCTGAGAATTAAGGGTCAAATGACTTCTTTGATCCTAAACTGGGCTCATGAATGTTCTTTCTCCCAGTTAAGGTATGAGTTTATTCAGGATTCTTTCCCTTAGATCAAGTTTCTTCTTAAAAGAGCCTCTTCTTACCTTCTTGCATTTTGCAACTCCACCTTGCCACCCCTTTTTAAAAAAATCCCACTTCTTACAAGATTTGTTGACTGTTTTGTTCTTGAACTTTGATCTTATCTGCTCAGGATTCTGTGACTGTCTTGCAACCTATTCACATAAGTCATTTCACCAAGTTCTGTGAATACACAATTTTTTTTGCAGCTTTTTTGGACTCCACTTTGATTAATTGTTGAACTCTTCCCTATAGAAAAGCCACAATTTCTACAGTTCCTAATCCAGTGTTATTTTCACCATAACAAGATTTTCTCACCTGGAACTCTGGAACAGGGGCAACCAGGGTGAAAAGAATAAACTGAGACCAGTTCTGTCATTTTCTTAAAGCTCCAAAGTTCAGTTACAGAGGACTTTGTGGAACAAAAATTACAAATGAGAATATAAAATAGTCATAATTTGCATGGGTTTATAACCTCTTCCTCATTAAATCCCCAGAGCTAAGGGTTAAAAACCTTGAAAATAAGGAATAAATGAGTTGGATAGGTTTTTGAGGTTGTTATAGTACATATCTTGGATCTGTTCACACAGTGATTTTGATACATTTTCATCTCTAGCCCAGCCCATATGGTCACTCCATGAGCATTCAGAATAAGTCTGAGGTACATATTCTAAAACAAAAGTGTGAGCACACTAGCAATGTATTTTCTTCAGCAGGTACACATGTTGTCAGTATAGTAATACATTAACTTCAAAGAGAATTGGACACAAGCTCCATTAAATTCTAAATCCATTTAATAGTATGTTTGAATGCTGCCTGGGCTCTCAGTGTGAGGCGCATGCACTCTCAGGGTGTCTGCACTCAGAAATATTTTAACGACATGAGCTGGTGGATGAAGTTTCCATCTGAGTGGGAGGGCAGGATCTGTTCTGTGATTCCTGTTGCTAGGAAACCACTTCCTTTGTCTGCTTTGTTCAGAATCATTTCTTTATTTATACTCTGGGTTTAAATGATGTACATCATTTGGTAGAACATTAAAAAAAATGGGGCAAAAGTTTTCTATCAAAAATGTTACGGGGAATAGGTAGCATTGACTAAAAACTAATGAATATGTATGTAAATATGATTGCATGTAAACTGGAAGTCAGCCAATTTCACCTTCCTGAGATTTTTATGTTATTTTATTTTGTACAGGCCAATTAGGTTGTCTAGTGACATCTTTATCTTATATTTATCCTATCTGCCTGAAATTAAAGTTTTTATTAAGTAAAAAGGCATGTATTTATAATTTGCCTATTTCTACAAAACATTATTTTCTTAGAAGATTTTTAATTCAAAATTCTTAGAGAATTTGGTGAGGAAATATCAATGCCCTTTAACACGAACTTTAAGACACTTCTTATTCTGAAGTGTCAGGAAAACACTTAGAAATAATGTCAGAGTGGCAAAACAGGGGAAGGGTAGAGCAGTGGGAAATACTTTACCAAAAAGCTTTAGAAAACTGAAAAACCATGCACTGTTACATAAGTAAAATTCTTAGAATGTCTAGCGTGTGCATGACCAAGAATTCAGCCTGAGTACCTCGACTGACAGTCTCATCTGGAATATACCATATGTGGCAAATTTTAGAAAACAATGGCTTAGTATCAAATCAAAGGTTACTGAATATCTATGGTTTTATAGCATGTTTATGGGTGTAACTCTGCTCATTGTCAGAATCAAATAGCTATAAGCTCAACATACCTATTTTCCTGATTCTCTTCAGGATTGCTCATTCTTTTTCTACCCTTTCTGTCACCTCATTTTCAATCCTATTTCTTATGAGTATAGACTCAGTCTTAAATTATCTGATATTTCTTCTCAAAACTCTGTGGTGTTAATCTTAGTTTCATGATATGATTATATGATTTCCTATAAATGACTCTAAATCCAAAGTCTGTAATCCTTAAGAATCCCCAGACTTTTTTCAGTTTTATATCACTTGTATAGGTTGATTGCAGGAGAAGCTTGGGTAGGTCCAGAAGACTCATAGCTAGTTGGACAGAAGTGGTGAATTCCTCAACCCCAAAAAGTATATAACATCTACGATGTTTGACATAGTTGCAAGCTGTGGGCAAGCTTGGTGGCAAGAATATCAATGTCAATTAAATAATTGATCCTTCAAGTATATTTCTTGTATTAGCAAATTCTGGGTTGGACTTAACTCAGGCTGTTACCCTGCTAGTTTGGATTAGATAATAGAACACTGCTGATACTCAATATTTTACAGGAAACTTATACTTAACATAGCTGGAAAAGAATATTCAATCAGGATAGGCATGACAGCTGAGTCTGGCTCCATTGCCCAAGCTGCCCAAAACACTAGCCAAGCATCAGAGTGCCCCTGGAGCTCCTTGGGGCTGCTTTGGACTCAGGCAATTAAGAAGTAACATCAACAACCTAAACCTTTATTTCCCTAACCCAACCAGATTTCCAGATTTGTCTCAATATGTTTTCAGGAAAAAAAATTAGCTTGTCATGGAGGTAGGGGTTATGATATTTCTTCTACCATACAAGTAAACATCTTAATTGGAAAGATTTCCCAGTAACCATTATGAGTTATGAAGGAATAAGCTCATTTTCTCCCTCTTGCCTTGCCCATTACTATTGACAGCCTAGAGCTCTGAAACAAGCTGTTCAGATTTTATCTGAGAAATGGTGTTGCCTGTTTATATTAGATGTTTCAGGGAAGTCTATCTATCTCATTCATCTCTTTCTGTAAAATAAGAACAAAAATATACATGCTTACTGTCTTGCAGGTTCTTAAGGTATAAAGGTTTCATATAAATAACAATAAGTCTCATTCAGACTCTAAAGATATCTAAATCATCTGTGACTCCTAATCACTTTAGGAAGAATTGTTGGGGATTATTTCATCTTTGATATGGCTAGGAATTCTGCAACATGAAAATGAGATCCTAGAATGTACATACACTTACCTCTAATGCACACATCATAATATTTTTGTGACTATCTTTAATAAAATGTTCTATTATATTTTAAATTCAAATAGAAAATGACAGCACAATAGGTACTGTACAGCAGTCTCTGAAGAATTAAAACTGAGTATTACACAGAAACAGCATAAAGGCATATGATAGATATAAGCAGGCTGCAATATATAACCAATGCAGAACTGAAGAAAAAAACATAGTAAATGAGATTACTAAGGAAATGTATGACAGGAATAAAAGATAGGTTGGTCACCTTTCAAGGGGGAGAGATTCTGGATACACAGCCAGAGATCAACCTGTACAATTTCAGGAGAAACTGAGAATATTGGGTGGACCCCCTGTGGTGAATTTATGATAGGTCATAGACCAGAGTCTCTCAGGTTGGGCAAGCATGGATAACCAAATCTGAATATAAGAGGGAATATTCATATAAATATACATTTGAGTATTATATTTTTCATAGAACATATGCTTATGAGTGGCAATATGGTCTCTTGGGGTCTTCTGTCAGAATAATGACATGGTATTTTCAGTATTCTTATGAACCTTGAAAATGAGAAAGTGGAGAGTTGTCTTCTTTTGTTTCACATGTAGGAACTGCCCAGAAAGGCAATGGTGCAGAGAATTGATTAACTAACTATTGGCTACACACAGGAGGTAGCACTTAGATGCAAATTGGCCCACCTCTACTTTTGTGCAGGAGTAAACTTGGAGTTACTTCTTACTTCTCTCTACATTTGCAATACCATCTACTCCCATTACTTCGGGTATCACTTCAATGTCTCTGACTCCCAAGTCCAATTATAATGCTGATGCCTCTCCAAAATTCTACTACCACAATTCCAACTACCTGCTGGATAGCTTTGTCTGGACATTCTCCTGAAAATTCACTCAGCAGGTCCAAACCAGATTTCATTAGCTCCCTCTCCAAGCAAAATAACCTGTTCTTTGTCCTTACATTTCTGTTTCTGTCTTCCCCTCCATCAATCCTTCAGGCTGTCTGAGGGTCTTTTCCCTCTCTAGAGGCGAATGTTTCTGTTACAGATTAGTTCTCACATTGTACCAGTTGAGTAAGGCAAAAGACATCAAAGGCCATTTATTTCACCTACTCCCACTCACTCCAGAAGCGAAGTCACAACCATATCTTTAGAATGAGTAGGAAGAACAGCACTGACCTGGTTGAGACGATAAAGAGTGCTTAAATTTTCTTAAATACCACAGGTAAGCTACTAATCCATTACAGAAACAAAAGTGGATACATTGCTATATTTTAACTCAAATTGACAAACAAGGTTGTTCTGCTAACACAAATAAAGTAGGAATGCTGCCAAGCAATAGAATTTTAAGGGGTGTTATCAATAAAACCTCCTCCACTCCTCAGACATGATAAGTGAAATTTCCAAAATATTCAGTCAGTTTGGTTTAGGGCATGGCATTGAAAATCCCTGTAAAAAGGAAAATTTTGAAACCTAAAAAATTTAAGCTCATGAGTACATGAAAAATGCATGATTCTATCTCAGTCATGTGCCCTGAAACTCAAATTAGTTTATCAGATTAACTCTTACTACCTAGGACTAAGACACAGGATGGGTAGGTTTTGATGCTTGGACAGGATGAAAACAGAACTCAATTGGGTTCCTCAGTGAAGGATATGAACAGTCAGAGAATCTCAGGATACTTAGAGGAGGAGAATATGAAGCAAACTAGAAGTAAGGAAATAAAAGAAAAGAAAGAGGTATCAAAAACAAAGTTCCTCAATTCAAGTAACTTTAAGAAGTGGGGGGGAGGAAGGGAAAGAGTACAAAGAACATCAAGGATGAGGAAAGAAAGCCTTGTATAAGGCATGGCACTTGAGGTGGAACTTGAAGAGAGTTAAGCATTTTAAGTGGGAGAGGTAAAAAGAGAGAGTATTTCAGGCATGGGGGTCATGACGCCTGGGAAAGGAAAGGGGAATGGAATGTCATGAAGGGGGAAACTGCAAGCAAATCAGTTTGACTGGAGCATAGCATACTTAAAGGCAAGCAATAGGAAATAAGTCGGGAAAGATGGGTTGGGCCATATTTGAAAGGATATTCAATGTCAACTAGAGAGTTTATACTTTACATTTTATAATAGAGGCAATAAGGAGCAATTGAAGTTTTTTGAAAACGAAAATGAAAGTGACATGGTCAGATCTTGCTTTAGCATATGAAGTTAGCAGTTGGGTATAGAATGGAAAGACAGAAAATGGGCTATTAGTAGACTCCAGTTAGAAGGCAATTTCAGGGGAAATGTAATATAGGATGGTGACCATGTGAGTAAAGAGAAGAGGGTGAACAGAAGAGTTACCATAGAGGAAGAATTAATGAGGCTTGGCAACAGATTGGATATGGATGGTGAGAGTGAGAGTTAAGAATAAACACTGGGGTTATAAACCTGAGCAGTCTGAAGAATGATTGCATCCTTCAGAGAAACTGGGAAGAATAGAAAAACGGATTTCAGGAAAATAATGAGCTACATTGGATATGTTAAATTTGAGATGTCTATGGAACATCCAGATGGAGACTGCAGCAGGTAGCTGATTATTCAAGAATAGTCCTCAGGAGAGGGAAGAGCTATGGAGATTTTAGAGCCATTTGCAAATTAATCAAAATTATCCCATTGAACAACCTGATGATATCACCAAAAGAGAGTGTGTTAAAAAAAAAAGGCTCAGGACAGAAACATAGGTTATACTCACACATAAGTAAAAAGATGTAAAATATGATCCTATGAAAGTGACAAAAAAGGAATATTCCAACAGGTAGGAGAAGAACCACAATATGACATTGCAATGAAAATGTCAAGAGAATATCCAGGAGCAAGTAGTAGCGAATGGTGGCACACACCTAAGAAGTCAAGAAAGATGAAGATGGAGAAAAGACCATTGGATTTAGAAATTAAGAAAGCATTGGTGATCTTAGAAAGTGTTCAGTTTATAAATTTGCCTAAGGACAGCTATGAAATATACTACAAAAGAGAAGACATCTAAGACTTCCAAACTACATTTGTAATGATAGCTAACACTTACATAGGTTTTTAGGATTTTAAAGTGCTTTGAAGACAGTTTCTCATTTGATCCCTCTATCAAAACTGTCAGGTTTTATTATCTCCATTATACAGATTAGGATATTGAGGCTGAGAAGGGTTAAGTGAAGTACCCAGAGCCACACTGCTAATAATAGGACAGGATCCAAACTGTATCATCTAACTGTTCAGAGATTGCATAAGGAAACATGGAAACTGGGTGAAAGGAAAAGAAGAAAAAACAATATAAGAATATTACTCTTCTCTTTCCCTTCATCTTCAGACAGGTGCCTCATCAGTACATTCTAGCACTATAAAGATCCCTATGCTTATTGCACAGCATACAAATAATTAACTGACTAAGAATGTTAACCAAGTTTACTTTGAACCAAAAAACTTCAATCCCAGAAGTTTCATCTTCAGCATAAAGGATTTGTTAAATATGGATGGGTCCAACAGGGTCAAAGTCAAATAGCAGCTGTTTTATATTGTAGTTCTCATCTATTTCCACCCTTGTGTGTGCTATGTTGACTTTTCCTCACAGATTTATTTATTTGATTTTGTATCCCTATTAACAAAGGAGATAACAGGCAAAGGGAAAGGTGCACAAAAGAATTTGCAGGAGATATTAATGTGAGTTTCAGATAAGGAATTCTTAAATGATGTTCCTACAATACCTTGAATACCTTAAGTTGTATTTCTTCTTATAAACCATACTGCCTTTCATATTGATATAATGCCCAAACTTTAAATAACAAAAGAAATAGACTAAGAAACAAGTTACCTCTCTTTTCTTTGTGATTTAGTGAGATATGGTAGAAAGGACATTGGATTTGAACTTGGGATAATTGTATTCAAATCCCAGATCTACAAGACTTAATTGTCTTGTTCTGTGCAAGTTACTTAAACCCTTTGAAGTTCTTCTAGAAAATAAATAGGAATGATTCTACCTAGACTAATCTCATGATCTCACTTGACTACTGTTGGGAGGAAAATACTTGATGCACCTTAAAATGCTATGAAAACATGAGTTATTTTATTAATCTCCCTCATTCTCAAGCAAAATATTAATGAAGAATATTATGGGATAATATGAATAATAATGAAGGATAATATGGGATTTAAATAGAAAACCTCAGAAGATTTAAGATTTCAATTATTTTTTATAGTTAGAACAATTAACAGAAGGAAAAATGGACCCTCAAAATGATTATCTAATGAGACTCATAAAGTATAGATCACCATAATAGAGTATAAAGAACTGAACAATAGAATGGTTGTGCACCCAAAAGAGACTTACAAAATGATAAGAAAAAGACATTTAGCATCAACCCCAAAAAAACTACTATATAATAATTTAAAAAGAGGTGGAGGTAGATTAAGAATGATGAAAGGAAAGAAAAGGAGACTTTCCTCTTTGGTGTTTTTTAAAAATTAAAAACAATATAAGCTCTATCTCAGGGATATAAAAATATCAATTTGGAGGCCGATGTCTATCTTTACCAACCCACAGAAAATAAAAACAAGATTTCTTTGACTAATAATGAACTTGGAGGCAGCTAGGTGGCTATGCAAGTAAAGTGCTAGAAGTCAGAAAGACCTGAGTTCAAACTCAACCACAAGCATATACTTCTTAGCTGTGTTACCCTGGCCAAGTCACTTAACCTCAATTTGCCTTAATCCACCAGAGAAGGAAATGGCAAACCATTCCAATATCTTTGCCAAGAAAACTCCATGGACAGTATGATCCACAGGGTCATGAAGAGTCAGACACACCTGAATGAATGAATAGCAACAATAACAAAATTTGAATGTTTTTATGACATTTTATCAAAAGACTACAGAATCTTTTAAAAAGATGTTTACAAAAAAATAAATCACCATCTTTACAAACAGAGGTATACTAGAAAGGGCATTTTTCCAGGGTCAATATCCATGTAATTTGGCCTCAGAACTGGGAATAATAAAATTTTATGTTATTTTTTATTTGCTAGAGAACCCTACCATTACAAAAAATAACTGGAATTCTCTAGAAAGAGAGTGCCAGCACCCATCTGGAGACCAATCTCTTTAGCCCTAAGAAAAAGGTCATTTTCTATAATCGTCAATTATTGGTGTGAAATTGGCTAAGAAAATACCCAGAAACTGCACTAATAGTATTAATGTTGATGTGGGTATGACTGAATACTCTTGATCCATTTAACCAAATTGTGTCACCATGTCTCTTTCCACCATCATATCTATTTCCTGTATATTTCTCTTTTTTTTCCCAGCCACAGCCATTTAGAATAGTCATAAGGACTGATGACAGAAGAACCTTAGGGTATTTGTTGGTCTTTAATTACCACAAGCCCTTTGGAGGAAGTGTTGAGATGCATTAGGCCAGGGCTAAAAGACAACAGACTAGAGATAAGTAAAACAACGAAATAAGTACAGGCAATCCAATCTTCAATATTCCTGTAATTAATGAGAGTATGACTTCAAATCTTCAGACTGATAATACAAGTAATAGTAGGAACAGTTAGTAAGAACAACAATTTAGCAAGGATCATAAACTTCCACAACAGTGAGTGCTAACTGCCTCTGTCCTTTCTCTTTGGAATGTCTTTCACAAAATAACCCTAAAGAAACTGGAATTATTTGATGCCACTGTTTTGGGGAGGAGAAGTAGAGCAACTAACTGAAAGAGAATAAGGTAGAGAATAGGGCTCTGCCAAGATAAGTGTGGGAGTGGGGATTTGTTAATCCATTGTAGGGCTCTGGAAGAGAGAGGGGGCAAATGGTACTGCCTTACCTTGAACCTTTATGGCTTGGGGATAGGGATGCATTCAAGTAACACGAGAAAGATTCTACAAATCCAATAAGTTTACAAAAAGTAATGAAAGTCTCTTGAATTACAAAAGTTACCTTAGAGGCTTGTCTTAACCAAGCCAGGTCAGTGAGCTTGTCTCCCAGGAAAAGTGACGTCTCCCTATGTACTGAGGGAGAATTATAGATCACAGTGAGCAGAAATAAATGTCAGAAAACATATGGGGGGGGGGGTCTAGCACCACATTCTAGAGGAGAATTAACTATGTGGAATAATTTAAAAAGCTGAATTTCAAGAAACAAAGTAGTGAACACAAAAGTGGGGATCAGAGATAAGGAGAAATATCCAGTGATATCTCCTGGGAGGAGAGAAGGCCTACAAAAGAGCAGTGCCAGGAAGACCATGGATAGAAACAAGAGTTGTTCAAACAAATGGTGACAAGCACCAATGGCAATTGGAGAACTATAAGAGGCAAGAAAATACACACACACACACACACACACACATATACACAAAGTCATACAAGACAGTTGATATAAGGAACAAATCTTTTTCATCTTGAACTAGATCTTTACCCAGATAAATACAGTAAATCACAATGACTGTAGAGAGCTCTAGGGGACATATCATTATTTTCGATGGAGTCAGTTAAATGTTCAATATTTTTCCATTAACTTTTAAATGAAATTTTTCATACTTTAAGCCTTCTGAGATTGTAGACTTACAGGGATATATGATAACTACCCATGGAAATTGCCAGAAACTAAAATTCCCAGGTTACCTAGGTTAAGACAACAAGACAGGAGAGTGAGAAGTGTACTTAAAATATATTCAAGTCCCTTTGGATCAGGATGGAATAGTTTACACAAGGGTTACAGTAGTCATGGTTGTAGTAGTAGTAGTAGTAGTAGTAGTAGTAGTGATAGTGGTAGTAGTGATAATAGTTCATATTTATAAAGTTCTTTATATTTTATACTGCTTTTTCCTAACAAACTGCATTAGGTGGGTAATCAAAGAAAACCAAAATTTAAAATCTAGTCAATAAGGGTTTATTAAACATTCACTGTATGTCAGGCACTGTGATAAACATCAGCAATACAAAAAAGGCAATAAAAAAACCCATCCTCTTAATCACTTCACTGTCTAATGGGAGAGACAACATGGAAACGACTATGCACAACTCAGTTACATACAGGTAACTTTAAGGTAAATTGAAAGGTTAAATACAGAGAGAGTGCAATGGCATTATGGTGGATCTTGCAGGATCCTTATAAAAGGAAGGACCATAGATAGCACTTTAATAAATCCAGGAGGGGTAGCTAAGTGGTGCAGTGAATAGAGCACTGGCCCTGGAGACCCTGGAGTCAGGAGGACCTGAGTTCAAATCCGGCCTCAAACACTTAACAATTACTAGCCATGTGACCTTAGGCAAGTCACTTAACCCCAGTTGCCCTCCAAAAAGCAAAATATAAAAAATTTTAAAAGAAGAACACTATTTAATAAATAAATAAATAAATCCAGGAGATGGATATGATGAGGAAGGGAATTCTAGTTATGTGGAATAGGCAGTAAAAATGTATAGAATCAAGAGATAGAGTATATTGTGCAAGGAATAGCAAGGAGGGCAGTATCACTGGATCCCAGAGTACATAGAAGTCAGTAAGATATAAGAAGATTGGAAACATAAGAAGAGATCGGGTTTTGTAGGGATTTAAAAGCAAAGGAGAAGATTTTTTGCTCTTCAAGGGGAAAGGAATCCATTGGAATTTATTGAATGGGTAGGAGGCAGTGATGTGGTCAGATCTGTGCTTTAGGAGATTGTTTTGACAGCTGAGTGGAGGATTGAATGGAGTGGAAAGAGACTTCAGGCACCAGGGAAGAGAAACAAGTGTATACCAGAGATTTTATGAAAGTAGAGATAGGCCTTGGAAATTAATTTTATGGGGTGGGAGAGAGTGAGGAGTTAAGGATGACATGAAGGGAAGATGATAATGCTCTCCACAGTAATAGGAAAGTTAGGAAGAAGGGAATGTTTTTGGGAAAATATAAAGAGATTAAGAACAGTTTTGGACATACCAAGTTTAAGAATTCTATGGGACGTTTTAAGACATACAAAAGGTGGTTGGAGATGCAAAGCTGAAGGCTGGGAGAAAAGCTAGAACTAGGAAAATTGATATGAAAATCAACAGCATAAAGATGATAATTGAATCTAGATGATCTAATGAGATCATCAAGCAAAATAGTATAGAAGATAAAGAAAAAAGTGTCAGGACAGAGATTTGGGGGACATTCAGAATTTGCAGTCACAACCTGGATGAATATCCAACAAAGGGTACTAAAAAGAGCATTCAGACAGGTAAGAAGAGCACAAGGAAAGGTCAGTATCAGGAAAACCTAGAGAGCATAAAGTATCAAAGAGAAAAGAGTAATCAGAATTAACAAAGGTGGCAGAGAGATCAAGAAGGATGAGGACGGAGAAAAATACATTAGATTTGATAATTAAGATAATTAGTAATTTGATAATTAAGATAATTAGTAACTCTGAAGGGAACAGTTTTAGTTCAATGATGATTTTGGAACCCAGATTACAGATAGTTAAGAAAGTGAGAGAAAAGGAAGTGGAAACATTATTTACAAATGGTCTTTTTAAGGATTTTACCCATGAAAGGGAAGAGAGGTATAGGATGATAGCTAAAAGTGATGGATGGATCCAGTGAGGATTTTATTAGTATGGCAGAGATATGAGCATGTTTATAGGCAGTGGAGAAGTAGTTAATAGACAGAGAAATTGAAGATAATTGAGACAGTGGATAAAGATTTCTTTTGACCTCCCCCTGGGATAGGTTTATGAGGACCAATTTATTAGTTTGGGTTATGGTAGAATCATTTCTGGGATCTATCATACTTATTTCATGGCAACAGTAAAAAATGCTAAACTTACCCTTTTAAATCAGAGGTTTTTAAAGGAAAATTCTTGAACTTATTTTTTTAATGGTAACTATTTCAATATATTTTGTTGCACTTGGAATCTTCTATATTTTATTTTCTAAATTTAAAAATATGATTCTGAGAAAGGGTTCAGATATTTCATCAGACTGTCATGTTAAGTCAGTTAACATGTATTAAAAGCCTAGGTATTATGCCTTCACGGTACTATGCCAACCTACAGAGTTTCAATAACACAGAGAAGATTAAGAACTTCTCAATTTAGGTTATCTCTAAACACATAAAATAGCTTAAATTTTTAACATGATTAAAAATATTTTTTAAAGTATGAAGTAATTAGCAGATTTTTCTAAAAATGACATTCATCATCCATCAAATTCTATATCCTGTCATAACAGTACCAAGATGGCATTATCTTACTCATAATTAGGCTGAACCAACAATGGAAAATATCCTTTTTGACACATATATTGTGCTAAGTAATATGAAATCACATGAAATGTAATAAAAGAAAAGATGATTAAAGTCAATGAGTAAAGTCAAACATATTAAGCTTAACGTCAGTTGTACAGGGCAGAGACAAGATGGCAGAGTAAAAGCAGGAACTTGCTTGAGGTCTCACTCCAAACATCTCCAATACCCGTAAAAACAAAAATTACTCTAAATCAGCGGTTCTCAACCTGTGGGGGTCCAATGATCCTTTCACAGGGGTTACCTAAGACCTTCAGAAAACATATATTTCCGATGGTCTTAGGAACCAAGACACCATTCCTCTATCTATCTCCAGGCAAGTCCACCCACATACAGATACACCCACATACAGCATTAAAAAAGTTGAGAACCATCACTCTAAACAAATTTTAGAGTTATAGAACCCACAAAGTGACAGAGAGAAACAAATCTCCCACTGAAGGCAGCCTGGGAAGCAACAGGAAGGGTCTATCAGGCCATGATAAAAAAAAGAGCCTAAAAATCATTCTTCAAGAAATTCTCAAGGAAAATTGTCCTGATATTCTAGAACCAGAGGGTAAAATAGAAATTGAAAGAATTTACCAATCACCTCTTGAAAAAGATCCCAAAAAGAAAACTCCTATCAATATTATAGCCAAATTAAAATTGGAACTCTAAAGAGGTCCCAGGTCAAGGAAAAAATATTACAAGTAGTCAGGAAGAAACAATTTGTGTATTGTAGAAACACAATGAGGAAAACACAAGATCCAGCAGCTTCTACACTAAGGCATCAAAGATCTTGGAATATGACATTTAGGAACTAGGACTAAAACTAAGAATTACCTACCCAGAAAAACTGAGTATAACACTTCAGGGGAAAATATGGATATACAATGAAATAGAGGACTTTCAAGTATACTTGATGAAAACACCAGAGCTGAACAGAAAATTTGACTTTCCAATACAAGAAGCAAGAGAACCAAGAGAAGGTAAACAGGGAAAAGAAATAATAAGCAACTTATTAAAGTTGAACTATTTACATTCCCACATGGAAAAATTATAGTTTTAACTCCTGAGACTTTTTTTGGTATGAGGATAGTTGAAGGGAATATATGTGTGTGTATATGTATGTATATATGTATGTGCGTAAAAGTATATGTATATGACTGTGTATGTATATGTATACATACCTATAAATGTATGTATAGGAGTGAGTATGTGTGTATAAATATATATGTGAGTGTGGGCATATGCATGTTCAAGTATACATAGATGAGGGCAAAGGATGAGTTGGATATAAAGATATGATATCTAAAAAATAAAATTAAGAGGTGAGAGAGGAATATATTGGGAGGATAAAGGGAGATATATAATAAAGTAAATTATCTCATATAAAAGGGGCAAGAGAAAGCTGTTACAGGGGAGGGGAAGAGCAGGAAGGTGAAAGGGAATGGGTCAACCTTAGTCTCATTGAATTTGGGTTAAGGAGGAAGTAACATACACACAATTGGGTATCTTACCCTACAGGAAACTAGGAGATAAAGGGATAAGAGTGGGAATGATAGAAGGGAGGGCAGATTAGGGGAGAGGGTAGTTTGAAGCAAACACTTTTGAAAAGAGACAGGGTCAAAGTAGAAAATAGAATAAGTGGGGTGCAGGATAGGATGGAGGGGGAATATAGTTATTCTTTCACAATATAACTACTATGGAAATGTTTTGTATAACTACAACATGTACAACCAATACTGAATTTTTTGTCTTCCCAGTGGAGGTGAGTGAGGAGGGAAGAACAGAAAGAACCCAGAAATCAAAATTTTAAAAATAAATGTTAAAGAAATTGGTTTTTTACCTACAACTGGGAAATAAGATATACAGGCAGTGGGGTATAAAAATGCATCTTGCCCTAATAGAAAGTTAGGGGGCTAAGAGGGAGGATATAAGAGAGAACAGATTGGTGGAAATGGCATTCAGTAGGCTAGCTCTCTTGGTGTGGGGGTAGGGGAGAGACAAGGAGAATATTTGTAACTCAAAATCTTGTAGAAATGAATGTTGAAAACTGCAAATAAATAAATTCATGTCAATTATGGGTTTTTTAACATTGATTTTGACTAGCTCTTGGTCTAGGCTATATTTTAAATTTACCAATTAACATAATCTGTTAGCTAGCATATACATTTCCAAGCAGTCTACATTCTAGACCCCAAGAGTGTGACTTAGGAATTCCATGTGAATACAAGTTCACAGCAGGAGCATTTATAGAAACAAAAATTAATTTCCACGTGAAGGATAACAATAAAAGTGCTCTAACTTATTAGAAAGAAGAGTAGATGTTTGTGTGTTTAACAATTAGAGACACAGGAAGATCATATTTTAGTTTTCTAGGACCCCATGAGAAAAGTGACTCTTTTTGCATCAGGTCGTTCTATGATTCACTTTGGGTCATGGAATATAGCCCCTGGGATTCTACAAACTCAATAATCCAATAACTGAATTAACACCAGGGTTATGGCATGCAGAGAAGTTTTAATGCATCATGAGGGATGCCATCAGCAAAAGCAGGGACCAGCTTTATTAAAGTATTTTTCCCACCCTCTGCTGATAAAATTCGAACCGTTCTTCAGCATTAGCCCTTCACATAAGCAGTTAATCAGAAAGAGAATTTTCTGTACAAAGACTTACTCTTAGTTCTTTGGTATTCTAATGGAGAATATTGTTATTATAGTGATCATTACTACTAATTTAAGAGCTCCTGTTGTTCACAAACATAGGTTAAATATCCATCCTACTCAGCAGTCTTAGTTGCTGTTGTGTTTCTGGTATTTTTATAGTTCTGTATATAAGGTCCGCACAACTTATTTGTAGTTATTGCATTTGAGCTTAACATATAGCCCAAGCATGGGATCAGTCTACTGTCATTTATTCTAAGAACATCAAATGCACTCTAAGTGTTGTTGTACTATGTCAGTGTTATCAGGCTTTTTAGATTTTTCAGATGTTTTAAAGATTCTGCAATGCCATTAATGCCATAAATATGGTTTTGGAGTTGTGTTGATAATAGTAACTTATATAGTGTTTTGTGAATTATAAAATGGTGTGTGTGTATGTATGTGTGTGTGTGTGTGTGTGTGTGTGTGTGTGTGTAGTCCTATAAGTCACACAATAAGGAAAAAAATAGAGGGACTTACATACTTACTATTTCATGACCCTGACAAGTCACTTAGCTTCTTTTTGTTTCAGTTTCCTCATGTGTAGGATTAAGGCTTTGGACTGAAGGACTTTTAAGGTCTCTTCTAGTTCTAAATATATGATCTTATACACTCCAATTGTTTCATTTCTATGAAGAAGAAACTAAGATTAAAAAATTAATTGACCAAGACCCAACAGCTGGAGTCAGAATTTAAATCAAATTCTTTGGAATTCAAATATAACACTTTTCCTACTACAGAATACTGCTTTCACAAATGGCTAAAAATATTCAGATTATAATAAGATTTAAAGAAATTAGTTCAATTGTGTCATTTTTTCACACAAGAAAATAGGGGCTGAGAGGATTACTGACTTATCAAAGATTGCATCAAGTAGGAAGGAAGAAAGAAAAGAAGAAAGAAAGAAAAAGAATAAGGGAGAGAGGAAAAGAAGGAAGGAAGGAAGGAAGGAAGGAAGGAAGGAAGGAAAGAAGGAAGGAAGGAAGGAAGGAAGGAAGAAAGGAAGGAAGGAACAAAGGAAGGAAGGAAAGAAGGAAGGAACAAAGGAAGGAACGAAGGAAGGAAGGAAGTTGGGGGTTCTATTCCATTGCATTATGTTATCTTTCTCATATGCATATTTGAAAAACTACATAGTACCTGCACAATAACAAAATTGTAATGCAGTCTAATATGAGATCGCAGATTAGGTACAAAAGATAATGAGAGGTTTCCAGACTTATTTGGCCTACCATCCCCTTTTCACATAAAAAGTTGCTCAGTGCCTAGCTAGAAATCTACTTTCTTTAACCCTTTAATATCTTTTTTAAATTTGCATTATTTCAAAAAAATGTAATTTTAAAATTATGCATCTTTAATAATTTATTTTAAATTTGTGGGGGATTTATTTTATTGAAATGTTGATGATGTAATATTGTGTTGTGTAACCATATAATATCATACCATGAGAAAGTCATTACATGCACATATTCCTGCCAATTCATACTGGACTTCCCAACAATGTGCAACACAATCCCCTGACAACACTTGCTTGTTAAGACCTATCAATGGATCACTGATCAGTTATAATTTGTATTGTCTATGTTTACTTAGAAAATAATGTAATCACTATGACTTTAACGCTACTAGAGAATAGATGAAACATGTAAAAATTATTTGTAAATTTTTTTTCTCTTCTCTTCTTTCCTTATTCTTCAACCACCCCCTTACTTTTATTCAATGCCCCCAATTTCACAAAAAGGCTAGTACTATCCTGCTGGATCATTCTAGTACCCCCAAAGTGGTATCACCAACTTTGGCACCCTATGAATTAGAGGATCAGAAGATTATTTTAACTGGATACATCAAGGAAAACTTCAAAGAACAAGGGAAATCTGAGGTATATCTTGAAGGCTGGGTCATATTTTAAAACATTAATATGATGGAAAACAGCAGATTGTTTAGGACTTCATATGTATTACCTCTTATATGTATAGGAGCATAAATTTAGATCTATAAAAAACCTTAGAGGCCAACCTAATCCCTCAATTTATAGATGAGTAAATAGACCCAGAGGGACAAAGTGTCCAAAGTCACACGGGTGAAGTATCTAATGAGAAATTCGAACACATGTCACCTTACTCTAATGACAATGCTTTGTCCATTGTGCCACACCATCTCTCTTACATGCAATACTTAAGAGAAACTGGACAATTTTGACTTAACTTTCTCTTCATTTTCAATCCAAATTGTGCTATACAGGTAGTTAAATGTATTTGAACTTTTATGAGTACTGTTACATTTGCTGTGTCTCATCCTTTTTATAATGTATAGAGGTAGAAAATTGGAAGAGTAGAAATAGAAGCCAGAGATGCTTTTAATTCTCTTCTCCTTTTATAATATACTCTACCATTCAGTTCTATCATGCTCACTCACCTACACATTATCTTCAGCAGCATCAAAAGTTCACAGGACCCAGGGGACAATTTGTCTCTTTACATTCTGACTTAGAAATATGAATATGGCAGAAGGGTTGATCCCCACAGGCTGACAGGCTTTTCATCTCTCCAGTTTAAAAAATTAGATGAAAAGAATTTATGTTCAATTTAATCTCAATTTCTGGAAATATAATGGAGTTTCTTTTCTGCTAGAATAGATTGGCTACAAAGACTCAAATTTTATCCCTTTAACAGATACATTTTTGAAAGACTTTCATCTATTTGTGAAAATTGAAAGTGACCGTTCCTAAAGGAATAGAAGAATTTTGGAGTTTCATCCCAGATCCAGTTCTGTGACTGAATGCTAATTCAATTAAATTCAATAAATATTTATAAGTGCCTATAATATTCAATATTTATGCAATAGAAGAGGTACTTGCTATGTAATGAGTGTACAAAAGAAATGACCTCTGTCCAAAGGAGCTTATATTTATTCTACTTGTAGGACAAATCATGTATATTTGTAAGTGTAGTAGAAGTGTAAATAAGGAGAGAGAATACACTAACAAATGGAAAGGGAGAAGGCAAACTTCATGGAGGAAATGGATTCTGACTTGAAACTTTTTGGAAGACAAGAGATAGAAATGAAGACAGGTCATTGTAGACATAGTAAATCACATGTGACAGTAAAGAGAGAAGATATTCAGAAAACACCTCATTATTTGTATTGGAAAGAAATGAGAGCGTATGAAGGAAAGTAGTCTGGAACAAGTCTACAAGAAAGTCAGTGAATGTTTTTCAGAAGGGTCGCAACATGGTGGCACCCTCTCTATAAACTTTGAAGTCTTTTTGTCTTTCAATTATAAGACTAGGTATTTTTCTTTTCCTTTTACGGTGGCCAGAATATTAGTGTTTTTGACCAAAATTTATAGAAAATATAGATATAAGAATATTTTGAAACCATGAATTTTGAATTGAACTGAATACTTCAATACTGCTATCCATTTATAATCCCTACATTGGAAATTCATTTAGGTAATGTAGATTTCAGTCCATCTCTGCTGTCTAAAACATTAAAGGAGAGGGAAAGGAAAAGGGTCTATGATTTCAATGATATAGGGAGATTGTCTGCAACTTAAATTCTTGGAGAACCACATGGGAAATGGAAAGGTTAAGTCCCTTGCTCAAGATCTAATGGCCAATA
Organism: Pseudocheirus occidentalis; assembly: GCA_028646575.1. NCBI lineage: Eukaryota > Metazoa > Chordata > Mammalia > Diprotodontia > Pseudocheiridae > Pseudocheirus > Pseudocheirus occidentalis. The sequence continues at coordinate 162,652,464 of CM053596.1, forward strand.
TATGTAGTAGTCAGAATCTAAACTTAAGTCTTCCTGACTTTGAGGCAAGCTCTCTAGCTAGTGTATATTACATTACCTCTCAAAATATTAGAATACATTTTAGTGAGTTTCCTGAATATATATGTCACATATACACATGAGTGTTGTGTGTATATGTATGTATATGTGTGTATGTATGTACTTAATAGATGCTTTTTTAATAAAAAGGAATATTTAAAAGCATTATCTACATCTATTCATATTGTTTTCTTTTTGTATTTAATACAATATATTATGTCTATAGTGTTCTTAAAATTGAAGCAGCTCAGTACTTCTGGTATAAATCCAAACTTTTGGTCATCCATTATAATCCAACAATTGTAATGCATAAACTTTTTAATATGATATTGCAACCTCTTTGAAAATATTTTATTCAATATTCTTGCATTAATATTCACTAGAGTTATTTATCTATGGTTTTCTTTCTCTTCTGTTTTGCCTCCTGGTTTGGATATAAAGACCAAACTTTTGTCATAGAAAACATTTTGTAAGATAACAAATATCCATATTAAAAAAACCCTCTAATGGAGTTAATTCTCCTTTAAATATCTGATGAATTCATAAATTTCTCTGAACCTGGACATTCTCTTGATTTAGTTTTATGGTTTGTTTGGTTTTTGTTTGTTTCTCTTTTTGAAGTTCAGTTACTTTAATTTTATTTTCTTGTTCTATTAAACTGGAAAATTTATACTTTTATAAATATTTATCAATTTCATTTATGATATCAGTTTTGCTAGTACATAATTAAGCAAAATAATTTCTAATCCTCCTCATTTCATTTTCATCTGCTATGAATTCATTTTTATTTTGGTAATTTGATTTTCCTCTAATTTTCCTTTGGATCAATTTAGTAAGGGTAAATGTTTGTAATAATTAATTTTTATTATTTTCCATTTTGTTTATATGCTATTAGATTTCTAGAATTTCCATGTGCTTATCTGAGGCTTTTATTTTTAGTTTGTTTAGTTACATAGCTATATCATTGATCTATTCTATTTCTCCCTAATTATTGCTTTGGGAAAGGCTAGGTGATTTAGTAGAAAGAGCACTGGGCCCAGTCAGGAACACCTGTGATACTTACTACCTGTGTGACTCTGGCCAAGACACTTAATCTCTGTATGCCTTAGTCTACTGAAGAAGCAAATGTGAAACCACTTCAGTAACTTTGCCAAGAAAACTTCATGGATAGTATTGGTGTGCCATGAAATATGTGATCACAAAGAGTAAGGCACAACTTAACAAAATGCTTTCTTTAGCTATATTCCGAATTTTTGGTACGGAGTCTCATTATTATCATTTAGATTTTTTAAATTATATATTATTTTTGTTGGTTCTATAACACAAAATCTAAAATATTGTATTTTTGAAAAGCAATAAGTATTTATTAAACATCTCATATATTCCTGAAATTGTGTGGTGTTGAAATATTCAGACAATTTACAATACCATTGACGATAGTGAAATGGTTCAAATATGTTTTTAAAAATAATTTTAGCCTTGATAATTGGGGAATCCAGGACAAAAAA
>CM053596.1:162654528-162679219 GCA_028646575.1 Pseudocheirus occidentalis
CTTAACACTAGGTTACTAGGGTCTACTTAACATCTGATCAAACAAATTAATTACCATTACACTTGTTTGGTTTACTATTCTTCCAGTCTTATTTCCCAGATTGTGACTTTCTTATATTGACAGACTCTGAGCTTTTTAGGTTGAAGTATGGTGGCTTTGTGTGATCTTGTCTTGTATCCTTGATCCTGTATTCTTCTGCTGAGGTCAAAGCAACAGTTATGATTTTTTACTTTCAATGGACCAACTTCAAGATCCTTTCCTAGATCAGAGCAACAAAGCTAAGGTCTTCTTCTGCTTCCTCAGTTGGTATCCTTTCTCTTATCCAAGAGTGATTATTCCATGGTCAACTTCTGGTCCCCAGGGACTGGCTCCAATGCACAGGTCATCCACTGTTCCAGAGTTCCTACATTGGATTCTTGCCTTCGGGTTGAATTCATCATCTTCTACTGAAAAGATGAACTATTGCAATTTCTCCTTTGATTTATGATCACCATTACATGCAAATTGGTACTCCTAGAAGATCAATCAATTTATAATTATTATCAGTCAACATTTATTAAGAGTCTAGCATGCATTAGGCACTGTGCTAAGTACAGGGGATACAAAAAAAAAGAGAAAAAAGTAATATTCCTGCCCCCAAGGGAAAGTCCCATAGAATAGTTAGTTGTAGTTGAGTTAGGCTGTACTGTTACTTTCTGTTTCACCACCAGAGCTCTGTTAATAGACATTACTCTGAACATGTGATAGAAATCAATTATTAATACATCTAAATCAAAAGATTTCCCCCCCCCTCCTTTTGGTATTTTTATTATTTAGTTGTAACTTTTTGAGATTAAATTATTTTAAATTACTATTTTTGCAAATTTTAATGTTTTATTTTTAAGTATTCATACATTTCTTTTGGATTCTTGGTTTTTTTTAATATCATAGCTAGTAATTTATAGTATAATGGTTTTGTGTTTCTTAATTTCAAATTCATCTGGATAAATTTTTGAAAATTTAATTTTTTCTTTCTTTTTATTTTTATGTTAGGTAATGTTTTGACAACCTGGTTAATTTTTTTTTTCAAATCAACTCTTGGTTTTATTATTTCTATGATCTCCTTGTTTTCAGTTTACATATTTCTCTTCAAAATTTCAAGATTTCTTCATTTATGTTAATCTGGGGTATGTTAATTTTCTAGGTTTAAAAATTACATGCTCAATTTATTAATGTCCAAGTTTCTATTTTGTTAACATATACTCTGAAATATAATTTTCCTCTGAAGATTCCTTTAGCTATATCTCCAAGAAAATGAATATGTTGACTCATAGTTGTGATTATATTTTAAGTAACTATTTATTGTTTCCATGATTTATTAAACTACTCATTCATAATGTTATAACTTGCCAGGCATTATTCTTTATTAAATGCTAGTTTTAGAGAAAAACCTAGAGAAAAATCCCAAGATTTTTCTGCTATGGGTCAAGACACATAGAACAGAATAAAATGTACTGAATAACAAATGTACTGGAATGCAACCTTTTCTAGATAGGGCACAGTATTTTTTTTTATGTATGTATCACCAGGCTAACACATTTCCTTCCATGTAGTAGGTGCTTAAGATATTTTTAAAAATAATTTTTGAATATTTCCTGTTTCAGGAGTCATATAAATCACAGGCTTGCTGGCCTTGATGGTTATGGCATGGAAAAATGATTGGTTCAATTTGCCTTCAACTTTTCAACTTTATTAAAGTATTTACTAAGCAAGTAAAAATGGGTAGAGATGATGAATTGTATTAACCTTTGAAATAACAGAAAATCTCGTATTTTCAAACATTTAAAAATATTGAGGAAATATTCACATGTAACAGCCTAATTTCCATTCAGGCACAATGAACTCCAGTGAGCTGGACAACAAGGATAATAAGATACTGTTAGGAATCACAGTGGATATGCAGAATTCCTGTATGCTGTTAGGTATCTAAATTGTTGCATTGCAAAGACAGAAACTCTGGAGATTCTTTTGCATTATTTAAAGTAATGCTAATATAATTCTATGGAGAAAGAACACTGTTATGCATAACTTTTCAAATTTCCACTTGAAGTGTTTTTCCATTTATTAAAAGAGCGTTTCCATTATTTTGTACTTTGTTGTGTCTTGGTGTAGGAAGCTTTGATTGGAAATGGCATTAATTATAAGTAAGGGTAATTTAATAGATGGATGATAAAAAGGTATACTGAATGATTATTAGTATACATACTTGGAAGACAATATAGGTACTGTCCATTTACTAGGCAGAATGTATATTTTTAAAAAATAGTCAAAGAATAATAAGAATGATAAATACTTTTTGCAGTATTTTTTAAAAAGATGGCTTTCCAAGTGTCTACTTCTACTCATTGATTCCCAGAATGTTTTATTTTTTTTGACAGATAGTAATTATAATCCCCCCCTCCATTTTACATATAGGTATGCCTTCATATTAAAAAAAAAATCAAATGTATATAAGATAGAATTTTCAAAACTGATCAAGGGAATCAGAAATATTTACCTACCTAACAAAATTATTCATGTTTCACCAAAAAAATTGATTTATTGTTATGTTCTCTGGGGGTGGAAGAAGTAAATGTTTTAGAATATTACATATCTGAAAGAATGTCAGAGTCCTCCAAGGCAGAATCATAAAGTCAGAAGAGATCCTAGAAACCATCAAGTTCAATGTACCTCATTTTTTACATGAGGAAATAGGGTACCATGCTCACGAAGCACTTGTATGCAATAAGACAGAAAAAGTCAAACTGAGAAGCTGCAATGTGTTACTGACTGAACATCACACAGGAGATTTCTAATTTCAAGAATTCTTGAGATTAGAATAGGACAAGAAAATGATTTGATTTACAAGAAAAGTTTTGTACACAACTTTTTAGGAATATGTCTATTAGATGGAAAGTATGTCTATATATATACTATAATATCTATATATATATATGCTATGCACACACATATATATATATATATATACTAATAAACTGTAAAAAGATTATGGTAGCTACAAAAGCATACTATGTAGCAACAGTAAGATTCCAGGAAGCTATTTTTAGATCTTTTTTCCCCCTAAGGGTCTATTTTAACATGTAATTCTAATAGACCCATATCCTACTTAGAAGGATGGTTAATATATACAGCTGACCTAGAAATTGCTATGAAAATTTCAGGTTTTCTATTTCTATCAATAGCAATATCTTGCTTACATTAAAATAGTTTTTACATATATAAGATAGTATATAATGTACTTGGGCAATATGCATATGTACATACACATATACCTACACACATATGCACATATACATATACACATATGTTAGCAACAATAAGAACAACTGATAACAGTTTATACAGTGCTCACTATGTGCTAGGCACTGTTATAAGCACTTTACAATTATTTCATTTAACATATATGATTATTCATGTTATCCATGAGCATATGTGTATATATCCATTGAATACACACATACATATGTTTACATGTACACATAAATATGCGTATGTACAGATATAAGTGTGTATTTAAAATAGATTTAAAATAGATATACATATGTATATCAAATTTGTATATATACATATATATGGGATATGTACGTGAATATACATATATATGGTATATACACCAGAAGATAGATTTTTTCTCTAAATATATAAGAATATATATTATATCACACATGTATATGTATGTATGTCTGTGGGGGGGTGTAGGGAACTTCCAAAGACGAAAATTTCTCTACCAATGCAAATAGGTACTAGGTCTGTAATTAATAATCTTAGAGAAGTTGCCTAGGGAACTGAGACTTTAAGTGACTTACTTCATGATGGTAATACAATGGTTTAATACCAATTATCAACATTTCTTAGTATGGCAAATAATTCCAGGCAAAGGAATTTTAAAAACACTATACTTTCAGGGTCTATCTATTACAGTACTTACCAAGAACATACCAAGTGCTTAATAAATACTTGTCAATTAATTTATATGTTTGTAAAGAGAAACCAAGTCCTTCATTAATCAAAGATGATTCTAGTAATAGCACTGATATACTTGACAATGTGCCTAAAAAAGACTCATACTTCAACACTTTGTATGCCCAATATAACATAAAATATAGATGTATAATAGGGTTTATTTGTTTATTTATCTGTTCATTTGTTGATTTTTCGTGGTTTAGAATTTCTATTTCACAAGTGTTGGAAATGGTCATAGTAGATACTACTTGCATCAATGCAGATTGGGAATTCTTTTATAGTTTAGAGAGTTGACTAGTACATTAAGTAATTAAATGACTCAATCATAGTCCCTAAGTGTCTATCTACTATGTGTCAGAGACAAGACTTTAATTTAAAATAGCCTTCTACCCAAAACATCACTCTGCCTTCTTTCTAGTCCTTTACATTTTACTTTAAAAGAGTATTGTTTTATTTGTGATCATAGACATTAGAATGGTGCAGTGAACTAAAGCCCTTAGTTCTAGTTCCCACCACACGACTTTTTAGACATATGACCTTATGACAAGGTTTAGGCTCTGGAAACCCGCCCGAACTCACCTTGAACTTTCCTGCGGTCAATTCTCTGGCATTATCTTGAGGCATTTTCCCCTTCCTGTGGGCCAGTATTACTATTCTCTGTTCCCAGGTCTCTATTCTCAGTTTCCTCCAGATTGCCTCTGGCTACTTCCCACTCTTGATCCTATCTAGACTCCATACCCATCAAGATCCTCCCTAGACCCCTCCTCCAGTCACCTGGGACTATTTGGCCACTCCTAGATCCTTTCCACAGTCTTTCTGTATGTAAGATCCATCTTGTTTCCATTAAAGGGTACAGATTCAATCTAGCCTGTGTATTAATATAAGCCTCACCAATGCTCAGATTCCTTAAGAATCTGACAAATATGGCAGATCTTTAATAAACCTTGTTTTTCTTTGGCTGCAAGAAGGTCTGCGTCAAATTCATTTGAGCAGGACCTTAAGTTGTTATTTCAGAGTCTCAGCACCCCTAAACCTTAGCACTTGAACAAGTCACTTACTCACTGGTTCTCTTCTTCTGTGGCAAGGTCAGCTAAACTACTAAAATGTATTTCATAATATATAAGTTGTGACTGCTCTGTAATTTTTCTGACCTTCTCATAATGAACTGAAGGATATGTTTGTTGTTTCAGATATTTGTAACTATCTTTCATTTGCAAATGTAAAAGTAAAACCTGTGCACTGTTTCTGAAACTTTTCATAATAACACTTTTTAATGCATAAAGTAAAACGCATAGGATTAAAAGGAAAGCAAGTATATTCGAACACTTAAAAGTATTTTAAAAGAACTTGAGAACTTCAAAGTTAGACTCCAGAGTTTAGCTTAAGAGAACTGAGTTAAACTGATGGAGTGCAGGCTCTGAGAGCACCCTTGAGCTCTCCTTAAATCATTGAGTTTCAGACTCTGGGAACCCTCTTGAGCACTCCTTGATTCCTTGAGGTACAGGCTATAAGAAACCCCTTGAAGTCTGATTAAATCTTCCCACTTGATGAGGCATTTGCCGAGGCCAAAGTTTTTCATTGTGGCTGGGCCCAAATCTGTTACTAGCCTAGCCCTCCATTGTTCATCTACTTCCCATCCTTGAGCCTATCAAAATATCAATCCACTGTTGCATTGACCTCATTAACTCCTCCTGAAGACCCTCCCCAAACTCATTACTGGAGTCTGAACTCATTGATTCCTCCTGAAGACTCTCCCCAAACTCCTCCTCTAGACCATCCCTAGATTCCTCTGTAAATAAAACCCTGTCTTCCCTCCATGTGGTGTGAGAGTGCTGTAGAATAGCTTAGCACAGACTTGCTCTGTGTGAGAGCACCATAGAATGACCTAGCATAGACTGGCTCCTTAAGAGTCTACCCCATATGGTGAACCATTAATAAACTTTACTTTTCTTTGGCTGAGAAGAAGACTTGAGTCAAATTCTTTCGGCAGGACCCAGAGTGTTGGTATTTTGGAATCTCCAGAGTAACCCTAACCCTCTTTATGGGTAACCTCTTTAAAACCATGAATTAATTAAGAAGGACAACAAAAACATTCATTTAATATTCAAAGATAATTCTCATCTCCCAGGGACTTACATTCTTTCATAGGGGTAGCAAAGGGAGGATATTTTTGTATGGAAAATTGCACAGATGGTAGATGGAGCAATAAGGGAGTAGATTGAGTCACCCTTTCCAACACTAGTAATAAAGTTGATTTCATGATGGTTCCAGAAGTGAGTTTTGGACCCCTGGGCAAGTTTCTGGATAAAAGGCTTAAGACATGAATGACCTATTTATTTGGGTGGGTAGGGTTCCTGTTGGGCCTGCCAAGGAGATTGTTGGGGAATAAAATTAAGTCTGACTGGAATAGGTCTTAGATGTACTCAAACTAAAACAATCACCTATCAGATCAAGAGAAAAGTTCCTAGAAAGAAGTTGCTGTGAATTAGGAGCTCTTTTATTTTTTCCATTTAATTTTACTTTTTTTTCTCAATTACATGTAGACAAAATTTGTTTAGTTTTTTTTTATTTCGAGTTCCAAATTTTCTCTTTTCCTGCCTTCCCTCCCCTCTCCCTAAGACAGTTAACAATTTCATACAAGTTACACATGCACAGTCATGCAAAAAAAATTTCCATATTAGCTATAGTTTAAAAAAACACATACCTTAGACCAAAAACACAAAGAAGAAGAAGAAGAAAAGGAAAGTTTAAAGAGTATGCTTTGGTCTGCCTTCAGACTCCATCAGTTCTTTCTCTGAAAACAAATAGCATTTTTCATACAAATCCTTCAGAATTTTCTTGGGTCATTGCATTGCTAAGAATGCTAAGTTATTCACAGCTGATCTTCATGCAATATTGCTGTTACTGTGTACAAAGCTCTCCTGGTTTTGTTCATTTCACTTTGTCAGTTCGTGTAAGTCTTCCCATGTTTTTCTGAAAGCATGCTGATTTTGAATTTTTTTTTAATAGCACAATAGTATTCCATCACAATTATATATCACAACTTATTCATTCATTCCCTAAATGATAGGTATCTCTTCAATTTCCAATTCTTTGCCACCACATAATTCTCCAATTGACTTTAAGATAAAAATGATCATTTTAAGGAAAAATCCCCTGAATTCTGAATATATTAAGTATAATATATTGAGTATAACATAAAAGTATCATATTGAATGTAATAAATTTTTAATATAATATTAAATCAGCTTCCCCACCTATAATCTGAGACGGGAATGAAGCACAGTGAAAAGAACATCCAATTCGGTGTCAGGAAATGGGAGTTTTATGCTTGATTCTGACACCATCTAATATGGGTATGACCCTGGGAAAATCACTTCACCCTTCTCTGTCTCACCTTTGACGCTGTATAAGTAATTGACTAGATTGGGGCATCTTAACCTTCCTGCCAACCCTTAACATACTATAGTTTCTGAACCGATCCAGATTTAAAATGCTATGAAACCTCTAACATCTGGCACTAAATTAATCTGGTGTAGTTAGTTAATGTGCCCTTATAAATATCTCTTTTTCTTTCTTGGTTTTGGCCTCTCTTCTTCAGCAGTCTTAAACAGCTATATGAGTGTTGTGCTTTTAGAAAGTACAGAACAGAGATAATGAGGGGCAGACCAGAAGGCGATAAGGAAAATTTATTTACCATGGTGTCATATTTTATCAGATGGGACTTGCTGAACTTTACATTAAATAGAACTGTGGACAGAATCATCACCCTGAGGATAAATACTAGCAAAGGAGCATGTTTTAGTCATTTTAAAAATGTAAATAGAATATAATTCATGGTGAAGTGAGAGGATATTTGTCACCATTGAAAATCGTATGAAAGGAGCCAACCTTGACCTTGAAAATACAATTAGCTGCCTAGGGAACGACAGTTTTCAGCTCCATGGGAATAGATGTTTTTTTCTCGTGTGATTTCCATTCAGAAGCAACCAAAAGCAGTTCCTTGTCTACTTAATAACCAAATACACAATGTGTATTTTTATTTGGTTTGGAAAGTTACAGACGTGGTGAATGGTACCATAAGGAAGTAGATTTACTGGCCCTTTCTGAGAAGAATGACAGAATTGATTTGATTATGATTCCAGAACTAAAAGTGAAGAATGGATAGGGTTGCTGGGTACTAGGACAGGAAATCTTAGAAGCAAGGGTTAAGTCATCAGAAGTTTGTTTGGGGATTAGGCAGAGACATGACAGGTAAAAATCTGACTGAAGTATGACTGGAGAAGGTACTAGCTGTATTCAGAGTCTGAGGCAATCATTTATCAGGGTTGTAAAGAACTTCCTGGAAATGAGTTGCCATGAACACGTTTGTGTCATAGAACTCTTAGAAATCTTGTGAACCCTATGAACCCCATAGAATTTTGTAAATCCTTCTTACTGCACAATAGGATTTATTTTTACCAAGTAAATATGAGAAAGAAGGAAACAGTATACATAAAATAGAAATGACAGCATGTTTGACCAGATGATTCACTGTATTTTTTATCACATTTCTTCCAACATCTTTTTCTTTTTAATTAAAGACTCATATTATGTGATTTATAAAGCTATTGAACACTTTTTGATGTTGTTAATGTGACTAACTGTACATTGTAATGTAATAGACATCATGCAAATTGAATCACAAATACAGTTTCCTTTAGGAATTCACAGTCCCATGTCGGGTGGCACACTTCAAATATTTTTAAATACCCATATTGTCCTCATAAGTGTGGACACTCCCCCTTCATCCCACCCCTCTATATTCTTCATGAATTGCTGCGGACAAAATAATTTAGGACCTGAAGACCGGTCTTTTAGTCATAGAGCAACAACCAGGTGTGATTTCAGGCTCCAACTAGTTCAATTCCTTCATTTTTCAGGTGAGAAATAACAGGCCGGGAAAATTATATGACTTGTGCAAGATCACACTAGTAGTAAGCATCAGAAGTGGGATTTGAACCATCTGAATCCCAACAAAAAAGCAAGGACAGCCTTCAGATGACATTAAACCATTTTTAGGACACCTTTCCTAATCTCTCAATTTTAGGGTCTTCTCTCTATTATTTCATATTTAGCCTGTATTTAGTTTGTTTCTATATTGTTTTCCCCATTAGATTACAAGCTCCTTGAGGGAAAGGACTGCCTTTTGCCTTTTTCATAACCCCAGAGCTTAGCACAGTTCCTATTACATGGTAGGCACGTAAATGTTTATTGACTGACAGACAGCCTCATGAATGGACTGATAGGTATGTAAATTTGGAGGGAAATAATATATTTTTAATTTTAAAAGAAACTTAGAGGTCATCCAGCCATACCCTCTCATTTTAAAGTTGAGGAAATTGAGGACAGTATATACTAAGTAATTTGCCCAAGGCACCACAGGTAGAGTGATAGCAAAGAATATGAAACCAGGATTGAACTCAGAAGCCAGTATGCTTTCTATTGCCCCACTAAAATGCACAGGAAGAATCTACACGAGAGACTTCCAGCTAGAAAGCAAAGACTTTATTATAAGCATAAACAAAAACCAGTGTCAAACAACATCACCATCAGCACTAAGCACAATTCACTATATAGCTCATTCTGGCAACCCAAAGAACCCTGTGTCAGCCCACACCCCAGATTTCTAATTACTAGAGGCACATGCACTCCATTGATAAAAAACCAACTGTTAATGTACCAGTGACAGTCTGGGCTGCTGCCCTGGGCACTTAGTGAGTACCCCGCCCCCAACCCCAACCCCAGGAGCGTTTGTATACGCCTCAGGGGCTAGATGGAAAAGTACTAACACAGCAGGGGATTTTCACTAAAGTCAGTTACCACTGGGTAAAAGAGTTCAGCCAAGCTCATCATTGTAGCCTTGGGGCTTTATCATTGATCCAGGATGAAATCCTCCTTCACCTGGCCTTATACAGGAGAACCGCAGAATAGGAGGAGGAATAAGCTCAAGGCAAGTAGTACATGAATTACCTATTTTTTCTGGGAAAGCCAAAGACTGGGGGAAGCTCATTCAGTTCAACAATTTCATAAACATTTATTTTTCCCTAGAAACAGCTGAATAATCTGAAAAAAGAACTTAAGATATATGTATATATTTATATATAATACAGAATTATATAGAGATAGATACATGTGTATTTATATATTGTATCTATGTATGCATAGATACATACATACATACATACACACATACACGCATACATACAGAGGACATGTGTGTGAATGTATGTGTAAGACTTCCATATATGTCAGATCAGTACTGGATTTGGATCTTTAAAATTACTTCATAGGCTTGTAACATATTTATTGTCCAGCAGACAAACTGTCTGTATACAGGCATGAAGCATTTCAAGATTAAAAATAAAATCTTTTTACTCTTTAGGAAGCATGACTTAATGGGTAGGAATACTGAACTTGGTGTCAGAAAGATCTGTTTTCAAATCTGACATCTGTGCGACTTCTGCCAAATCATTGAACCTTTCTGAATCTCAGTTTCCTCACTGGATTTTGGATTAATTTGCTTTAAGGACTCTTTTAATACTCATCCTATTATCATCATATGGTTCTTTTTTTTTTCAACAATTGTAAAAAAAAGTGCCCTATGTAATAAGATTTTTTCAAAGAGAGTTTTCCAGGTAAGGGCAAAATCTAGTTCTGCTACTTCAATATATTATTTCAGTGAATTTGAATTTCCAAAAAGAGTTCTACTATTCATTGATGGCTAATTAACAACATTCCAGTTTTCCCAAAGGTTGCTTTCTAAAATACATGTGTGTATGTATACACACACACACATGCACATATGCGCACATACACACATATCTAAGTATAAATTTAAAAACCATAAGACTTCTGCTTTTCACCAAAATTTTAGACCAAAAATTTAGTAGTGTTCTCTGATGAATAAAGTCAAAGATGCAACTAACTTTTGATCTCTTAAAAATGCTCTAAGATGTCATTGCTCTTTAGTGAAACAAGAACATAAGGATGTCATACAATCCCTTGTGCACATAAAATTTCTATAATTATTCACCCTTGACCCTTCCCTTAGACTTATTTGCTGTATATACTGTGTCAGTTCTAAACAAAAATTTAATGAATACTTCGTGAAGAATAGCTAAGAAATTTATAAATCTAGCTTTGCTAATATTTCAATACTTTAAAATAATTGTTATAGTAGCTTAAGTAACCTATGCTTTGCTTAAAGCTATGGAGTCAGGAAATGAATCCTCCGGCCAAAAGAAATCTTAGCAACATCACATTCTGCAAATGTGGAAACTTAAAACCAAAAGTAGTGAAGCAACTTACCCAGGGTTAGAAAGTACTAAGTGTCAATGCCAATACCTAAATGATAATTATAATAAAAAAACAACATTTACATAGAACCTTCAGTGTGCCAGGTACTAGACTAAGTATTTAATAAATATTACCTTATTTGATCTTCACAATAATCCTAGGAGGGAGAAGCTATTATTACCCTCATTTTATAGATGAGCAAACCCAAGTAAACAGTGGTTAAGTCATACAGCTATCAATTTACTAAGGCCAGATTTGAACTCAGATTCCAGGTTCAGCTCTCTACCCACTGTACCCTCTAGCTGCCTCTGGCTCCTGATTCTGAGTTCAATGCCTTTTACTTTCCAGCTTGACATAATAATAGGAAGAAACACTGCATCATATACTCCTTGACAGATTTAAAATTCTTCATCTATATTTGTCTACCTCATGTATAGATGTGAGATTTATATATGAGCATGTGAGAGAATGTTGATAGATAGATAGATAGATAGATGATAGAGAGATAGAGAGATAGATAGATAGAAGATAGATGATACATAGATAGACAGACTACTCCTTCTCCAATGACTCTTTGCTTTCTTATTCCATAGGGTATAAGATCTGGCAAATTCAATCATGTTGTAATAGTTTATAGAGTGGTTCCGGAAATTACTGTGTATCTATATTTGGAGAACCAACCTAGCTAAGCTCAGAGATGCTCATCCCCAGAGTACTTTTCATCTGGGGCTGAATTCCTATACCATAGCAACTCATGTAGAAAATGTGATGAGGCTTGGGTCTGCCAGCTGTGGTTAGAATGAAAGCTTCTTAAGAATTGGGATTGGTTCATCCTTTGTATTTGTATAGCCAGTGCTTAATGCAGTGCCCAACACTTGGTAAGCACTTAATAAATGTTTCTGCTTATCAGCAGAAGTAGTGCCTTTTAGCAAACCATGGGCAATGTTTGAAGTATATATTCCACAAAAGTGATGTCTATCTTAGATTGCCTGCACTGTCATCCCTTCATCCCTTCTCTTTAACTGATTTTTAATTTCTTCCTGTCTACTGGATCATTTACTATTCCCTACAAACATGCCAATGTCATCCATATCCAGAAAAAAAAAACTAACTTGATCTTTCTAGCTCAGCTATCATCCTATTTCTCTCCTGTCTTTTGTAACTAAACCCCTCAAAAGGCAGTCAACAATAGGTGTCTCTACTGTTTTTCTTAACCCCTTGCACAATGGCCTCCAACTTTATTCAACCAAAACTGCTGTCTCCAATTACTAATGATCTCTTTGTTGTCAGATTCAATTGCTTTTTCTCAATTCTCATTCTCTTCAACCTCTTAACACTTATTGACAACTCTCTCCTCCTGGATATTCTTTTCTCTCTAGGTTATAAGGAAACTAGTGTCTCCTGGTTTTCCTCCTGCCTATCTGATCCCTCCTTTTCCTTCTCTATCTCCTTGCTAGAGCATCCTTCAAATCACTCCCTCTAACTTTACCTGTCTCTCAGGGTTGTGTTCTAGGCCCTCTTCTCTTCTCCCTATATACTAGTTCACTTGGTAATTTCACCAGGTCCCATGGTTCATTTATCATATTTATGCTGATGATTCGCAAACCTACCTTTCCTTCCCCACTCTCTCTGCTGACCTCCAAGCTTGAATCTTCAACAGCTTTTCAGACACCTTGAATTAGATGTACAACAGACATCTTAAACTCAATATGTCCAAAACAGAATTCTTTATCTTTTCCTTTAAACTCCCCCCTATCACACACACCTTCTTTACTACTATCCAGGGCAACAACATCTTCCCAGTATCTTGGACTGACAACTTATGAGTCATACTTTATTCCCCACTATCTCTTACCCCTCATATCCAATCTCTTGCCAAGGCTGGAGATGAATCTTTGCAACATCTTTTGAATATGCTCCTTTCTCTCCTCTTACACTGCTATCATTCTAATGCAGGCCCTAATCATTTCTGACCTTGATTACTGCAATACGCTGGTGGTCTGCCTTTCTCAAGTCTCTCCCAACTCCAACCTATTCCCCATTCAACCAATAAAGTGATTTTCCTAAAATGCAATCTGATCATGTCACTCCCCACCCCACACCCCACTCAATGACTTCCTATTGCCTCCAGTAGCAAATACAAAATGCTCTTTGGCATTCAATGTCCTTCATAGCTCTTATTCCCACACTCATATTTTTTGATACGGTGATAGTGACCTCCTGGCTATTTCATGAACAAGACATTCCATCTATTCACTTTGAGTATTTTCTCTGGCTAACTCCCATGCCTGGACTGCTCTCCCTCCTCACTCTGACTTCTTACTTCCCCGGTTTCCTATAAATCCCAACTAAAATACCACCTTATACAGAAAGCATCCCCTTACCCTTACTTCCAGTGCTTTCCCTCTTTTATTTACTATTTATGCTGTTTATAGCTTGCTTTATTTGTCTTTATGTTGTCTCTCTCTCTCTCTCTCCTTAGACTGTTAGCTCTTTGAGGACAGATAGTGTCTTTTGGTTCTTTTTGTATCTCAAGCAACTATCACAGTGCTTAGCACATAGTAAGTGCTTAATAAAAACGTATTGAATGAAGGAAAGAGATTTTGAGCTCCTTGAGTACCGGAGTAATGTTCATGTAGCTCTTTTTGTATAATGACTACTGAAAAAACACTATATGGCTAAACATTTAAATAATTCCATCGAACCAATGTTTGTTAAACTTACATACAAGATATGGTATAAGGCGCAGATATACAGCACAGTTTTACTGTCAGAGAACCATACCTGGGATCAAAAAGACTTGGGTTTGAGTCCTACATCAGTGAATTAACTAGTTCTGTGACACTGAACAAGTCTCCTAACTTCCCTAGGACTCAATATAAACTGGGGATAATATTAGCCCCTACCTCAGGCTGTTCTGAAATATAATAGTGCGGGTCAGGGAAAGTACTTTGCAAGCCTTAAAGCACTATAAAAATGTCAGTTATTACTGGTACAAAGACAAAAATGAAAATCCCTGAACCATTCTTCCTTTGGACAATGACAGAAAGAAAGAGGTTTTGGCTTGTATCTCTATAGCCACCAGAAAATACCATTTTAGAGTGTTTTAATGCAACTTTTATGGTTGGGGTATTCATTCTGAAGGGAAGGAGATTTCCCATCTAAACTATCTTCATTTTTGTTTCAGAAAGCAGTGCCAGGAATAGCAATTTGTTCATGAAGGTTTCATTTCCAATGTTTCAATCAAAATGTTTCTAAAGTTTGAATGGTTTCCCACAGGATCAAATGAGAGTTCCAGGGAAACTAACTGCTTTGTTCTGTACTCCCTGCCTAGAAAGACCAAGAAAAAAACTACTTTAGCAAAGAAAAAGAATGGGGATCTACCATGCCACCTTCAATGACATAGAGACATCATGCCCCCAAATTGTCAATGCTATTACAATGTATATTTCCATGTTGTTGTTGCTGTTGTTTTTTGGGGGGTGTTTTTATATCATTAAAGAATATTTAAGCAAAGGGAGGGGGGATACCATATACATAGTAAAAAAAAACAAAATTTACACCCAGGGCAAAACTGAAATGTACATAAATTTGTTTTGGGTGCCTTATCACCTTGTCACTGTGAGAAACACACTTGTGGGAACCACAGGACTTTCCATCTAGGGTCAGGGAGTTAGGCCAAGACAAATTTCTGCTGCCCACTGCTTCCCAGGGGGTCCTTACTAAGATCCACTTGATACACCCCTTAAAATGGCAAACCCCTTCTCACTGAAAGAATTCAGAAACAGGGTGTGCAGAGGAAGGTATTTCTTATGTTTCTGGCAAGGAAGGGGGTGTGGTGTTTACTAGGGACACACCCACACGGATGTAGAAGCAGGGATGAGGTTATACAGTTCTGTCCCACCTGGTAGATTTAGGGTTAATCAAATTCCTCAAATTCCTCACTTTATTTCCCAACATTCCCTCCATATATGCAGATTACATTGGGGTGGGAGTGAGGATACTTGTTATCTCTTCTAAAATCCAAGCTGTTTGCCACACCCTCTCCTTTCTAGTTCCCTCTGGCCATTTTCATAGTTCAGGAAGGTCACTTAGTAAGATCTTGGATGAGGTCTCAGTAAGATAAGCAACCTTCACCCCCCCATACACACACCACAGCTCTTGATTATCTTCCAATAACTTTTGTGGGAGCAAAACAAGATACCATAATATTCCCTCTTACACCACTGAGGACTCTGTCCTCTGCCTAAAAACTGTATTCCACAAGCCCCCACTCACCCCTTTCCCATTATGTGTCTTCATGCTTCCTAGTAGAACACATCCCAGTTTGCTCTGTCTTATGCTTCTCTCTCCTTCCCTTATCAAAACTCTGGCACACTTCCTAAGGAATCTATTCCATTTAGGTTACAATGGGTAAGAAGAGGTTTTAATGAGGTATTTTGCTAGATAAGAATATTTCTTTACTCATTAAAACGCTACAAATTTCGGGCACAGGGCATATTAGTAAGAGAAGTGATGTCCTCTTTTAGAGGGGCTTCTGCTCAGTCTTAGATCATTGTATTTCCAGGAAGAAGACCCTTCTGTTCTAAAATCCTTAAAGGAATTTAGATTGTTATTTGTTCTACTTTTCCTTTTATTTAAATCCCTCTTTTGCTCCTCTGATGAGTCAATGATTATTTCTTATCACATGCTAATCTCTACGAAGGAAACCAGAGAAGTGTAAGATACAGTACCTAACTTCAAGGAGTGAATGCAAGACAAATAAGAATTTATATAGTACCTTGGCATATTCATGTGTGCCCAGCGTTATGCTAAGAGTTTTACAAGTATCATCTCATTTGACCCTCATAAGAACCCTATTATCCTCATTTTCCAGTTTAAGAAACTGAGGCAGAGATAAAATATTACCCAATGTCACCCATCCAGTAAATGTCTCCAAGCCAAATTTAATATCAGATTTGTTCTGACTACAAGCCCAGAACTCTATCCACTATGCCAACTAGCTTAACCTTTTTTGTTACTCGGCTTTTCTCATCTGTAAAGTGGAAATATGATTAGATTATATGACCTACAAGGTCCCTTCCATCCCTAGGCTTGTGTTCCTAGTATATGATTTAATGCCACAATGCCAACTGGTAGGCAGCAAAATTAACTCAAATATAACCATCTGTAAGAGGACTTTTCTGGTTACCAGCCAGTTCCCATCTCTAATTTTTTTTTTCTTTCTAAGATTACTTTCCATTTATACCATATTTATCTTGTGTTCATGTAGTTATTGTTTAAATATTTTCTTTCCTGTTAGAATGTTAGCAATTCTTAGGGAAAAGAATTGCGTTTTTGCATTTCTTTGTTACCCTAGCTTTTAGCATTCTTAGATACTTAGTAAGTGCTTCATAAATGCTTGTTGATTGAGAGTTCAGAGAAAGGTTAGATCAGTGGGCATCAGGAAAGACTTTGTGGGGTGGGAGGAGATGAGAATTTGTCCCATGGGTAGAGTGTAAAACATTGAAGGAAGGACATTCCAGGCTAGGTGAGCAAATTGAGCAAAGGCCTGAAAGAAATCACAGTGGCAAGTAAGGGATAAAGAGGAGACTGGCCTGATACCTTTTGGGTACTGAGATACAAGGTTACCTTGGTAAGTATGGACCAAATTATACAGGATCCTAAAAACTGGTCTGAAGACAGACATGATGCTTATATTTCAGAATTAGTCATATTATTCTTCAAAACTTCTTAAGACCTATAATTTTATCAGCATGCCCCTTCTTCCCCAAGTAAAACAGCAACAACAACAACTAACCAAAACCTCATTTATGTTTTAACAGATGGCTTCATAAATTGCTATGGACACAAGGCTTGTCCCCTATTGGTTAACTTTATAGAAATTTATCTCTCTGCCCTCCAAAGCTAAGTTTGAAGACACATTCAAAATCTTTTTTTTTTTTATCTTGGATTGTGAATAACTTAAGTTTGAGTTCTGTTAGCTTAGTTTTCTAGAATTCCATACTTTCATAAGGCATATAATGGTGGATTCTGTGTGTATGTGTGTATATGCATATTAATCTATATGTGTATTAATCTAATGTGTATTAATCTATATGTGTATTAATCTAATATAAAGTCAATAGATGAAATTTCATTTTCCTGAAAACGAATATTATTTCTTCCAAAGGCTTCCTGCAATACTGCACCACAGGGCTGTTGACTAAATGGCATGCTAGTGATTTCAAATGGTAAAACCAGCTCCAAAATGAAGAACATTTTCTCCCACCCCACCAGGAGTATGATGCATTAGGCATCATCTCTAGTTTTAAACCCACAAGACTGCACTCAGATACAATTCCTTCCTTGCAGATAGTGAGAGCAACACCTCTCATTGCTAATAAGGTATGCTCTTAGTAGCAGCCTAAGCAACACAACATTAGAAATGTGCCCTGATGATGTAACTTTCTATCTGAAATCAAAATTGAAGATAATATATTTAATGTCACACACATAAAAAGAAAAGAAACATCCATTTGCTGTATAGAGAATCAATAAAACTCATAACAGCTGGCAAAGGAAACTGATGTACAGAAAATTAATTCACTGGCTGAGTGGTCTGCAACATATCTAAGTATCTAAACTTGGGTAGATTAAATCTTCTGTTTCATTGTTTTTAAGCTAAAGGGTTCTGCAATTTATAGAATGCACAAGTGTTTGTTTAAAATATAAGACTTGAGTTGCTCCTTTATTTTTAAAGAAATCGAAATAGGACCTTAAAATAGATGGTAGCATTTACTCCACCATTCTTTTAGACCTTTGAATACTTATACACACAGAGGCATGTTTGTTTATTTGAACCTTTTCGTGACATGGATTTGTTAAGCATTAAGAATATTTTGTGTCTATAGATGCTGCAATTTTAAGGGGAAAAAAATCTGACAGTTGGCAATCTATAGTTTGCTTTCTATAGAAAGAGTACTTTATTATTTATTTCAGTCTGGTTTTAATGAATTATCCCTGAAAAAATTCAGGTGAAGGCACAATAGAAGACTAATTGTTAATCAATTTCTGTTTTAGGGAAAGAAAAAAAAAAACTTAGTCCATTCCTGAAATAGACATTTTCCTCTTGATTTAAATTCAAGAGTGGGAGAAACTGGAAAGCTTTCTGCCTCTTTTCTCACTGAAACTGAATAGGAAGTCTATAATTAGAAAGTACTATTCAACTTATTATTTTAAGAATCCTAATAATGAAATGCAAAGTGCTGGTTCAAACAGCTTAGAGCACCAAAATATGAATTTTACCCTCCTCACCATCAGCCAAAAGCACTTATCAAGTCCCTCATCACACACAGAGGCTACATGATTCTCTCAACAAAGACACATACAAAAACCAAGTGACAAATTTCTTTGTTGCTGTTGTTATTTTTCACTGAAAATGGTTTTTGTTGCATCATGGTTCTCTGTAATGGGAATGGGAATCTGAAGATCTTCTCTGCCCCTTAATAGACCTAGGGGGCAGCTTGAAGACCTCCCCTGCTTTGAAAGTAAACTCTGCCCCCTGATAGGCTTAATGTAGTCACATGGAGCCTGTGGTGGGAGGAGTATTGCTGAAGGGAAGCAGAGCCCACAGGAAGCTGGTAGTGAGAGCTAGTTGGACTCTAGGGAGCAGGACACTCATTAAGGAAATAGAGAGTTTTGTGAGTAAATATTGATCTTGTATTGGTTTGTGGGACGCTGTGGCTCTCAGCATTATTATGGCTTCTGAATATCTTTGGTACTATGATGGAATCAGTTTACTGGTTTGGGGATTCAGATTTCTGTTGTGTAAATAAATACTTCACTTCTATCCTCTGTCTGGAGAATCTGGCATATTTTGCTATCAAACATCATTTGATACTTATAGTTATGGTCTTTATCACAATTATAGATGCTGTAAATACTGCATTGTCACTAGATTCTCCTAAGGGTAAGATCTCATTGCTTCATCCAGTCACCTAGGCACTCAGTAAATGGATGGTTTTCCTAGCACTTTCCAGACACCTCCAGCCAGGCTGTTTCTACTTCACTGCGACCATTACTTCCTTCCCCTCTCTCCCCATCAGAAAAATGTATTCTGTTGCTCAAGCCATAGGGGAATTTGATGATTTGGTCTTCTCTTTGTCTGGTTTCAAGTCTCCCTGGCACTTCCTAGATATATCTATCCAAGTGTAAACACCTCCCTGATGCTTCCAAGTCCACTGTTGTCTTTTTCTGTTAGAATGTAAATTCCTTGAAATTAGGCAATACCTAATGTGCTTTCATTTGTATCCCTAGAGCTTAGTACAATCTCTGGCCTATAGTAGGTAGTTAATAAATTCTTCCTTCATATTTCTTTTCAATTACATAATTATGCCTATTATGTATATTCTCTTCATTCTACTATTTCATTCTAAATCAAACAAGTCATCTTGTATTTCTCTGAATTCCTCAAATTCATTTTTACAGTAAATATGTCACTATACTAATATGCCACAGATTATCTAAATATTTCCCAATGAATGGGCATCCATTTTGCTTCTAATTCTTTATTATAACAACAAAAAGTGCATCTATGAATATTTGGGGGAAAGCTGGATAACACAGTGGATAGAGTGCCAGGTCTGGAGTTGGAAAGAGCTAAGTTCAAATCCAACTTCAGATGCTTACTAGCTATCTGACCCTGGGCAAGTCACTTACCCCTGTTTGCCTCAGTTTCCTCATCTGAAAATGATCTAGAGAAGGAAATGATAAAATTTCTCCAGTATCTTTGCCATGAAAATCCTGAAAGGGGTCCAAAGAGTTGGACATGACTAAAAAGACTAAATAACAACAACAAATTGATGTTTTGATATGAATTGGGAACTTTATTTCTGTCTTGGACTTCCTTTAGGTATATTCCCTACATTAGGATGCCTTGGTTAAAGCATAAATAGCTCAGTTATTTTCATTATATAATTCTAAACATATTGACAAAATGATTAGAAAAATTCTTAGTTTCACTGACAATGAACAATGCTAGTACTTCCACATGCCCTTCAAGAATAACTGCTTCCATTGTCATCGTTGACAGTTTCCTGGATCTAGGATGAAATTTCAGATTTGTCTTAATTTATATTTATTATTAGATTTGGGAGCATTTTTCATACAGTTATTCACAGTTTACAACCCTTTGGAAAACAATATTCTTTAACCATTTTTCTAGGTGGGTCTAACTCCTAGTCTTATATGTTTTGTATCAGTTTTTATATGCTTGTGTCAGTTCTTTCACTTAGTTTACCATGATTTTGAAAAATGCTTCTTTTCATTCTTTTGTTATTCTTCTTGTTCTTCTTCTTCTTTTTGTTCTTCTTCTTCTTGTTCTTCTTTTTCTTCTTCTTGTTCTTCTTGTTCTTGTTCTTGTTCTTCTTCTACCTATCCATTTGAAGCTTATTGTTGTATAGCATATAGTATAAAATGCTAGTTGGAACCTTATTTTTACCAAATTGTTTTCCAGTTTTCTCTGAAAATTTTATTCAATACCACCAACACACACACAAACACACACACACACACACACACACACACACACACACACACACACACACACACACACAAACTTAACAAGCCAGAAGTCCCTTAGTCCTTATCTCTGTGTATCCTGTTACCCTGTTCTCTTACCTTTCCTGCTGCTGGAGTTGGATCACATCAGTGTGGTTTCATAGAATGAGACAGAGACAGAGATGATATAGAGGAATTTAATCAGTTACCATTTGATCTAGGGCAGTGATTCTCAACCTGTGGGTTATGTTCAATTTGTAAGAATGAAAATGCATCCTGCATATCAGATATTTACATTATGATTCATAACAGTAGCAAAATTACAGTTATGAAGTAGCAATGGAAATAATTTTGTGGTTGGGGGTCACCACAACATGAGGGAACTGTATTAAAGAGTCACAGCATTAGGAAGGTTGAGAACCATTGATCTAGGGGCTTGTGGCTTCTACAAGTCCTAGGTAGCCTAGAACTTTTTTGTCTTCACACAAATCATTTAGCAATTCAAGTACCTGATCTGTGTATTTAAATGCATATGTTTACATTTCCTTTAGTCAAGTCTAAAGCAACCTTGGGAGTTTACAGACACATAGTTCAATGCTTAAATGACTTCCCCCTCCAGCAGCTATAGAAAGGAAACAACAGGAACCACTCCCTTCTGATCTTGACATCTGAATACTCTGGGTCTTTAATATGTTACTGTCAGTGACACTTCTCCCTTCTCTATCCTTAGTGCAGCAGCTGGTACACAGTAGGCCTTTAATAAATATTTATTACATTTATTTGACTGGACTTCTCTTTAGATTTAGTGCTCATTGTATGGTTTCTATAGCTGGTCTTGGCTCTCCAGGACACTACTTCCCTACTTGATATTCTTCTTAGTTCAGTGATTAGTCAGGTTCAATAACCATGATAGGACTAGTCTGAGTATTGTTCAGAATTTAGGAAAAACAGATAAAAACTGGAGGGTGTAGGTGTCAACACCTACTGGACTCACAAGTCAATTGTTAACTTTTCAGTGTGAATATTAATACCCCAGAAATTAGCAAATTTTACAAATCAGGACTTGATTTATTTTTCTGTTGATTGTCTAGACTTAAGAAAGTGACAGAGAAAATGTAAATAATGAAGATTGAGTTTAAAAGTGTACTCAGTGCTTTTTTTTCCTGTGGCAAGTCAAATAATAATTATTTACCAGCATACCCCTGGGTACAAGTGCCCTGATGTCATTATCTCATCTTTCTTCCTCTATTTTTCCCTTCTTCCCAAATTTGAACATTAGCTCCATCATAGGTCACTTTCACCTCTCATTTGCCACATCCTATGTCACTTCCTACATGAAGCTTATTCCTTCCTACATTTCTCATGTCTGCCTCCTACTCTTGATTATTCAGCTACACACTCAATTCTAGACACACCCTAGAAAGACAGAAACTTCTCAGATAAGGAGTGGAGAAGTGGCATGCATTTATTTTCTCCCCCATTTGATTATAAATTCCTGAAGAAGAGAACCTATGTAGTAGCTATCTCTATATCCCATTCAATGAGTGGTAGGTACACTAGTTCGTCTATAATACTTATTTCAGTGAATAAACATGAAGTGCCTACTATGTGGTAGGCATCATGCTAACTGCTAGGGATGCAAAAGAGATAGAAGATATTCCCTGCGCTCAAGTAACTCACAATCTAATGAAACAAACAAATATTTGTGAAATTAAATTAAATTACTGAAATATTATTCCCTGAACAATGAAGAGATCTGAACACAAAGCATATGTAATCATTAGTGAATGCCATATGCGTATGGCTAAAGTTTACAGTCTAATTAAAAAAATAAAGTAAAAGTGAGCCAAGTTTTCTCAAGTTCAAGTAGTATTTGAAGATTTTCAACAAAAAGAATGGTTCTTGCTTTGTGGGAAAGGTCAAGATTTGTTGCTGCTGGACTAAATAAAAGTCAGCACTGTTGCTGGAAGAGATTGTTAACTCTGCTAACCACTATCTAATGCTGAATGATACTTAACTCTTTTTCAGAGATTTTAGAAAAATGGGATTACCACCAATCAGCTAGACCAACACTGATGGGATTATAAAGTAAGGATACTCATTTTACACAGGCCTCACATATTATTTGGTTTTCTTACACTATAAACCACATTGGATATACTGAATATCAAGTAATTTTTTAAAAAGTACTCAAGATAAAATTATACATAGAAATTATACATAGAAAAAAATGAGATTAAAGGGTATGGTACAAAAATCTAAGTCAACAGATAGATTTGGGGAAGGAATATGAATTTATTATGTAATAGAGATGTGATTCATGATCAGTTCAATGATGATTTAATTTAATTCAATCCATCAAGCATTCATTAATTTTTTAAAAAATTTATTCTGTGGCAGGCTCTGTGCTAGGTAGTAAGGATTGTGGGGGGTTTTGGGGGGAGGCAAAAAAATATCCTGCTCAGAATGAGCATGGAACATAAATGTGTTTAAAGAGTACCTTAACTGATATGCAGTGTAGGAGTTTGGAGATCCAAAGACAAAAATGAACCAGTCTCTGCTCCCAGGGAGTTTAATTTCTACTGAGGCAGGCAAGAGATGGGAAGAGCAGAGAGGAACTAATTGTGGGAATCAGGAAAGGCATCTCGTAAGAGGTTGTCTTTGAGTTGATTCTTGAAGGAAGCTAGAACTTCCAAGAAGAAGAGGTAAGGACCTAGAGAACGCTAGGCATTAGAGACAACTAGTATATAGGAACATATAGAGATGGTGATGGAATGTTATGTATAAGAAACAGCAAGAAGGCCAGCATGGATGGTACACAAAATAGCAAATAGAAGAGGCAGTTCTGTGTAATTATACTGGGAAGGTAGAGTGTAAACCAAACAGGGGTGGAGTCAAGATGGTGGCATAGAAGCAGGAGAACTCCATGAGCTCCCCTCATAACCACCTCATATACCTATAAAATATGACTCTAAACAAATTTTAGAAGTCTAGAAGCCACAAAATAACAGAGAAACAAGGCTCCCACTGAAGGCAGCCTGGCAGGCAGATAGGAAGGGTTCATCCCCCCACACTGGGAGCCAAGACCAACCCAACATGAAACTGTGGCTGTAGCTCCAGGGTGGCCAGGAGAAGCTGTGGCTGGAGCTTTGAGGAGAGTAGATCACCAGCAGTTGTGGCAGTTTCCAGAATTATCAACCCATAAGAACCAAGGACAAAGTGAAAGGTTGGTGGAACTTGGCTAAATTTGAGGAAAGGAGTGGATGTAGCCGTCTGCTCCTAGACCAAGAAAGCAGTGGAAGTGGTCCCTGTAGCCACTTCCACCTGGCTGCTTCAGAGCTTCTGGCCTACAGGTTGCAGGGGGGCCAAGCAATCATTCAGAGGCTAAGTGCTATTGCCTTAACATGCCTGGATCTGGATCATGGTCTTGGGTGGTAGTCCTGGGGTACATGACTGGTGAGCCAAAGCTGGTGGGGGCTGCAGAGACGGGAGCCTCCTAATAGCTCCAGCAGCTGCAAAAACCCCAGCAATTTGGGAGAAAGCTCTCCCCTCTGAAAGAAGAGTTTAACTGAGCCCAAAAGTCAAGTAATTAACTGACAACATGAGCAGACAAAGGAAGCAAAGCATGCTCAGTGATCCAACTTTAGATTCCCTTTTTGGGGACAAAAAGGATCAAAGCATGGAGTGGGAAGAAGACAACACAGTCCAAACTCCCACACCAAAAGCTTCCAAGAAACATGAAGAATGCCTACAAGCCATAGATCAACTTAAGAAGGATTTTGAAAACCAAAGAGGAGAAGTGGAAGGAAAA
>CM053596.1:162679719-162714007 GCA_028646575.1 Pseudocheirus occidentalis
TTGCATTTTATAATGCTCTCCAACTCTTCTTTGGTTATAAAGTCTTCCCTACTCCATAAATCTGACAGGTAAATTATTCCTTGCTTCCCCAGATTATTTACAGTATCAGCCTTTATACCTAGATCATGCACCCATTTAGATCTGACATTGGTGTATGGTGTTAGGTGATGGTCTATTTTCAGCTTCTTCCATACTGTTTTCCAATTTTCCCAGAATTTTTTGTCAAATAGCAAGTTCTTATCTCAAAAACTGGGGTCTTTGGGCTTATCAAATAGTATGTTACTATAGTCGTTGACTACTGAGTCTTCTGTACCCAGTCTATTCGAATGATACACTACTCTATTCCTTAACTGGTACCAGGCAGTTTTGAGGACTGCTGCTTTATAATAGAGATTAAAGTCTGGTAGAGCTAGGCCACCTTCCCTCACATTTCTTTTCATTAATTGCCTAGATATTCTGGACTTTTCGTTTTTCCAAATGAATTTTGTTACTATTTTTTCTAGTACTATTAGGTAATTTTTTGGTAGGTTGATTGGTACAGAACTAAATATGTAATTTAATTTAGGTAAAATTGTAATTTTTATTATATTAGCACTACCATGCCATGAGCAACTGATGTATTTCCAGTTAGTAAGATCTGATTTTATTTGTGTGAAAAGTGTTTTGTACTTGTGTTCATAAAGGTACTGGGTTTGTTTTGGCAGGTAGATTCTCAGATCTTTTATAATGTCAATAGTAACTTTAAATGGGGTTTCTCTTACTATCTCTTCCTGTTGGACTTCATTGGAAGTATGTAAAAATGCTGAGGTTTTATGTGCGTTTATTTTACATCCTGCGATTTTGCTAAATTTATTTATTGTCTCAAGAAGCTTTTTACTTGATTCTCTAGGATTCTCCAAGTATATCACCATGTTATCTGCATAGAGTGATAGCTTAGTCTCTTCTTGGCCTAATCTGATTCCTTTGATTTCTTTTTCTTCTCTAATTGCTACTGTTAACATTTCTAGTACTAGGTTGAATAAGAGGGGTGATAGTGGACATCCTTGTTTCACCCCTGATCTTATTGGAAATGCTTCTAGTTTATCCCCATTGTATATAATACTTGCTGATGGTTTTAAGCAGATGCTGCCTATTATTCTAAAGAAAACTCCATTTATTCCTATACTTTTGAGTGTTTTTAATAGGAATGGATGTTGTATTTTGTCAAACGCTTTTTCTGCATCTATTGAAACAATCATATGTTTTCTGCTAGTTTTATTGTTGATGTGATCAATGATACTGATGGTTTTCCTAATATTGAACCATCCTTGCATTCCTGGAATAAATCCAACCTGGTCAAAATGTATTATTCTAGCTATAAGTTGCTGCAGTATTTTTGCTAATCTTTTATTTAAGATGTTTGCATCTATATTCATGAGGGAGACTGGTCTATAATTTCCTTTCGAAACCCTTTTGTCCCCCCTTATTTAGGTATCAGTACCATATTTGTGTTATAGAAAAAATTAGGAAAGACTCCTTCCTCACCAATTTTCCCAAATAGTTTGTAGATTACTGAAATCAATTGATCTTTAAATGTTTGATAGAATTCACTAGTAAGTCCATCTGGCCCTGGGGATTTTTTCCTAGGTAGTTCTTTGATAGTTTGTTCAATTTATTTTTCTGAGATGGAGTTGTTTAAGTAATTTACTTCCTCTTCAATTAGTTTGGGCAGCTTGGTTTTTTTTTTTTATTTTCAATGGAAAAGATTTATTTTTTAGACTTACAAAACAGCTCCTAAAATGATCGACTTTCCAAGAAAACCTCAGATACTCAATAGTGAATTTCTATCTCATGAGTATGAGCGTTTGAATCAAACTACAAGAACCATGAACACAAATTGTCATCTTTAAACCATCTGAGCAAAGAGAAAAATGTGGAACAGGGTCCAATTTCAGAGGCGGTTTCCTTCTGCACCAAAAGAGAAATGCGCACACATGGTACCCTGCCACATCCCCAATACACAGAAGGCACCCGGGCTCTGGACGGCCAGAATACAAACGGCACCGGCCAAGTCACCCGGTGCCATCCCCCCCACCATAATCACTGACAACCCTCCCAAGCCCGCTCCCAACATAATGCTCAGTCTGGTTCGCCCCAATCCCCGCATTCATCGCCCCCCTTCCCGCCCAAGCCTGGACCCCCAGGGCCCAGTCCAGCACCCTCGGCGCCCGGAGCCCACGCCCGCGGCCCCTCACTCGGCTGGCTCTTCTGCTGGCTGTTGGTACTCGGAGGGCGGCACGCCGTAGTCGTCCACATTGAAGAGCGCTGCACCGTTCTCGGCCAGGTAGCCCAGGAAGTCGTGCAGGTGGCCTAGCAGCCGGGCCACTCTGCGCTCGTCCAGCGGCGTGTAGGCCAGCATGCCCCGGATGCGTACGAAGAGGCGCAGCAGGTGCGGGGCACCGTACATCTGGGACACGGGCACATCGGGATGCGCTGCCAGCAGCTCGGCGTACTGCGGCCGCTCGAACCTGTACAGCAGCTGCGTGCCCAGCAGCACGTTGAAGTACTCCTTGATGCCGGCCACCACCTCCACCACAGCCAGGGCCTTGTCTGGGGCCACGCCGGGGGCCGTGGGCGCCACCTCGTAGTCGTGCAGGATGGCGTCCACGCTCTTGCGGGCTGGCAGCGAGAAGAGCTGCTTCTGCTTGGTCACCAGGTCCCAGTCGTCCACTAGCCAGGGCTTCAGCTACCGCGGGATTTCCACCTTGACCTCGGGGTGGATCCTGGCGGCCTCCCGAGCATCCCGCGGCTGTCTCAGTGCGCGCACGCTTCCTGCGACTGGCCGTGCCATGCTGCGGGCCCTGGCTGGTGCTGGGCCCCTCGCCGGAACCCAGGGCTTCGAGGACCGGGCTGGGCCGGCCGGCGCCCCGCTGCTGCAAGCCAGGGGTCTTCCTGGCACGCAGCACCCCGCGGCCCTTCTTGGAGGGCGGCAGCTCGCCTGGTGCGCGGCCAGCAGCTCGCTCTGGCGCCTCAGGTTGGTCTCCGAGTACTCGAAGACTCGGTTGGCCGGCACCCACTCGTCCCAGTTCTTGTTCCAGCCCGCGTAGTGGATCAGGTAGGTGAGCGAGCCGGCCTCGGCCCCCGCCGCCACCCCGCAGGCCGCCTCGGCCACGCGCAGGCACTTGGCCTCGTACAGCAGCGAGCCGTGCAGGGACAGCACCTGGTCCCCCACGCAGAAAGGCAGCTTCGGGGCGGCCGCCTCCACCTCCAGCTGCCTCAGGGTCTGGGCGACCAGGGTCCCGGCCTCCAGCTGGGCCTCCTCCGGGGATGCCGAGGAGGAGGAGCTGGGCTGGAGCGGGAACAGCGCTCCCGAGGACCCTGGCTGGGGCGGGAACAGCACCGTGGGGGAACCCCTGCTGGAGCCGCAGAGGGAAGCCGGAGGAGGGCCCTGGCTGGGGCTCGGGCTTGATTTCGGAGGCTTCTTCCCCCCTGGGGCTGCAGCGGCGGGGCAGGACTCTTGGGGGCCCCTGCCTGATGCTCCCGCTCGGAACTACCCCCCTGGGCCTGGGCCTCTTGCGGTTGGGCCTCGCGGCCACCTGCCTGGTGCTCGGTCTTTCTGGAGACCTTGGGCGACATTGGGAAACAGGCTCAGGAGATCTCCCCAGGCCAACAGCTACCTCGGTCAGGGTCAGGGTCACGGTCACGCCAGCGGCCTCGCCTTGCTTCTCAGGGTCTGCAACAGCTTTCCCGGATCTGGATCCAAACTGCTACCACCAGCCTTCCTTCACTGCCCCGCCCGATGCCCACAGCCGCAGCTTGTGTTTTTGTAGATATTTATCCATTTCACTAAGGTTGTCAAATTTATGTGCATACAGCTGGGCAAAATAATTCCCAATTGTTGTTTTAATTTCATCTTCATTGGAGGTACATTCACCCTTTTCATTTATGACATTCAGAATTTGGTTTTCTTCTTTCTTTTTTTTATCATATTGACTAAGGTTCTATCAGTTTTATTGGTTTTCATAAAACCAACTCTTAGTTTTATTAGAAGTTCAATAGTTTTCTTACTTTCAATTTTATTCATCTTTCCGTTGGTTTTCATTATTTCTAATTTAGTTTTTAATTGGGGATTTTCAATTTGTTCTTTTGCTAGCTTTTTCAGTTGCATGCCCAATTCATTGACCTCCATTTTCTCTCATTTTTTCAAGTATACATTCAGGGATATAAAGCTTCCCCTAAGTGTACTGCCTTTGCTGAATCCCACAAGTTTTGGTATGATGTCTCATTATTGTCATTCTCCTGAATGAAGTTACTGATTGTTTCTATCATTTCTTGCTTGACCAACTCATTCTTTAGGATTAAATTATTTAGTTTCCAATTCATTTTTTGCCTACCTTTCCATGGCCCTTTACTATGTATAATTTTTATTGCATCATGATCTGAGAATGATGCATTTAATATTTCTGTCTTTCTTTCCTGAATTGTGAGGTTTTTATGCCTTAGTACATGGTCTATTTTTGTGAATGTGACATGTACTGCTGAGAAGAAGGTATATTCCTTTTTATCCCCATTCAGTTTCCAGAGATCTTTCATGTCTAGCCTCTCTAAAATTCTATTTGTCTCCTTAACTTCTTTCTTGTTTATTTTGAGGTTAGATTTATCAAGTTCAGAGAGGGGGAGACTGATGTTCCCCATTAGTATTGTTTTGCTATCTATTTCCTCCTCTAGTTGCTTGACTTTTCCTCTAGGAACTTGGATACTGCTTGGTACATATATGTTAAGTAATGATATCGCCTAATTCTCCACGGTGCCTTTTAGCAGGATGTAGTTTCCTTCCTTATCTCTTTTAATTAGATCTATTTTAACTTTTGCTTTGTCTGAGATAAGAATGGCTACCCCTGCTTTTTTTTTACTTTAGCTGAGGCATAATATATTGTCCTCCATCCTTTTACCTTTACCCTGTGTGTATCCCCTTGTTTCAGATGTGTTTCTTGTAGACAGCATATTGTAAGATTGTGGTTTTTAATCCATTATGCTATCCGCCTCTGTTTTATATAAGTCTGCATCCCATTCATATTCACAGTTATGATTACTATCTGTGACTTTCCCTCCATCTTATTCCCTCCCCTGTTTATATCTTCATGTCTTCCTTTTCCCTTCCCATCCTTAAGAATTTTCCTTTAGACCACCGCATCCCTAAGTGTTCCCTCCCTGTTTTCCCCCCTCTTTACCACCCTTTCCCCTTGCTACTCTTCCCCTCCAGACTGAGTACTTTCCCCTTCTTAAACTCCTCCCCCCTTATCTCTCCTACTGCCTGTATGGCACAATAGATTTTTATTCTTAATAGAGTATGTTATTCTCTCGTTGAACCCAAACCAATGCTAGTACATTTCATATATTGCTCCTCTCCCTCCCTCTTTTCCCTCTGTTGTTATGAATTTTTATGTCTTTTCATGTTAGAATCTAAGCTTAGCCATTTGTATTGATCCCTCTTTAAATTAGAACCAATGGGAGTAACAATCATAGGATGCTCATCTCCTTCCTTCCCACCCCTCCACTTTAGTATGTTTTTGTACCTCTTCTTGTGACATAATTTATCATCTTCTACCTTTACTTTTCCTTTTCTCCCATTGCATTCCCTTTCTTCCCCTTAATAGGTTTTTTTTTTCAAATCTTCAGATTCATCCAATTATACCCACAGCCTCTTTCTGTGTACAGCCCTTTTAAGTGTCACAATAATTATACAAATTTCAATATTGACAGGTTTCTGCTTCTCATAAAGTAATGTAAACAGTTCGCTCTTATTGAGTCCCAAGTTATGTGCATGTGTGAGCATCTGAGCGTGTATATATGTGTGTGAGTGTTTGTTTTCCTTGATGACCTTTTTATGTCTTTCTTGCACCTTGTAAGTAGAGATTGAATTTTCCATTGAGCTCAGGCTTTTTCATAAGGAAAGTCTGGAAGTCCTTTATTTCATTAAATGACCCATCTGTTTGCCTGAAAGAATATGGTCAGTCTTGCCGGGTAGTTGATCCATGTTGCAGTCCTTGCTCTTTTGCTTTACAAAATATTGCATTCCATTCCCTCTAATGTTTTAATGTAGCAGCTGCCAAATTCTGTGTAATCCTGACTGTAGTTCCACAGTATTTGAATTGTTTCTTTTTGTCTGCATTCAGTATTTTGTCCTTGACTTTATAGCTCTGGACTTTGACTACTATATTTCTTGGAGTTTTCAATTTGGGATCTCTTTCAGGAAGAGATCAGTGAATTCTTTCAATAACTATTTCTCCCTCTGATTCTAGGACCTCAGGACAGTTTTCTTTGACAGTCTCTTGGAGGAGGTTGTCCAGGCTGGTTTTTTCATTATGGCTTTCTGGTAGGCCGATAATTCTTAGGTTATTTCTCCTGGATCTGTTTTCCAGGTCAGTTGTTTTTCGAGTGAGATATTTTGCACTTTCTTCTAATTTTTCAATCTTTATGTTTTGTTTGACCAACTCTAGTTACATCATAGAGTCCTTAGCTTCAATTTGTCTGATTCTAATTTTTAGTGAATTATTTTCCTCACCAAGGTTTTGGAGTTCCTTTTCCATATGTTCATTTTTCAGTTTTAGGGAGATATTTTCTGCAGTTAGATTTTGGATCTCTTGTCCTAGTTCTCCAATTTTGCTTTTCAAAGATTTCTTTCCTTCAGTGAGAGTTTGGTCACTACCTCTCTGATTTCATTTTTAAAGTCTCTTTTGAGATCCTCCAAGAAGGCTCTTTGGACATGAGACCAATTCACATTTCCTTCTGTGTTCTCCAGTGTGGATATAGAGTCCCTGTTGCCTTCTGAATTTGTTTGTTCTTGCTCATTATAAAAAGATTTGATGGTCCTAGCCGTTGCAGTTTCCTTCTTCCCCATTGTAAGTGCCTGTGTCCTAGATTTTTAGAGTGGATATCCACTTCTGGGGTGCCGGAGTATTGTGCTTCTCAGACTGGTAGGTAGGGGTTTGGTAGCTGTAGACTCTGAGTGTGTAGCCTGAGGCAAAGACAAAGAGTCTCAGTGGTTCCCCTGAGTTACCCTGGGGCTTACAGAATAACCTATGGAGTGGACTGGCTCCTTCAGGTTTCTGTGTCTGTGTGTCTGGGCTACAGCTCAGGCAGGCTCAGAGCAGGCTACAGCTGAAAGCCCAGAGGCAGGGCTGCTGTTTGCTGAATGGCCTGGTGATACTAAAGAATACCTGGGTTTTTCTTGTTAGGGCTTGCTGGCTCTACCCTCCTGGGCTTAGACTCTCTACTGTCTTCTTTCCCCCTTCCTCAGGCATGCCCAAGCCTGAGTCTGTTTTCACTAATTCAGGATTTTGCTCTGGGTGGGACATTTAATTCCTGGGCTTTTCTGGGTCAGAGAGGGGAGATCAGAGCAATTCAACTTTATTCCTCCATCTTGGCTTCTGGAAGTATGGGTGTATAATTTTAAACATTCAGATTGCCCCAGCGGAAGCTGCTGGTCCTGCTGTGGGCCCTGAGTTTTTTCCTACCTGGTAAGATGATCCTCTGTCCTGTGGTGAGACGGCCAGGTTGGGTGAGTCTGCTGGCTGGCTGGGGCTTCTTCTCTGTCTGCTGTACTCTGCTCTGAGCTCCATGTTGGTGTGGCTCACTTCTACTCAATGTTTTCCTTACCCCAACCTTAGTAGCCACTTTCCTGGGCTGGGAATCTGCCCCACTCAGTCTCACAATGGGTTCTGTCACTCTTAAATTCATTCAGATTCACTTTTTAGCCTTTAGAAACAGAATTCCACTGGCCTTTTACTTAGCCTTATTGTTCCTGGTTTAATAGGTGTGGAGATTACCCTAGGTGTTGCCCATCCTCTCTCTTGTAGACTCCAGCTGCAGCTTTTCCTGACAGCCCTGGGGTCAGGCCAAGGTTTTGGGCTGGGCTGTCCTTGGCTCCCAGCCTGGTGCACTGAGCCCCTCCTGCTGAACTGCCTTTAGCAAGAGATGTATTTTCTGTATTTTTGTAGGTTTTGGAGCCCTAAAATTTGTTTAGAGTCGTATTTTCTGGGTATTTAAGGTGGCTGTGTGGGAGCTCTGGAGCTTTGCTGCTTCTACTCTGCCATCTTGGCTCCGCCCTGATTGATAAATTTCAAGCATACTTGATGAAAAAACCAGACCTAAATAGAAAATTTGACATTCAAATACAAGAAGCATGAGAAGGTAAACATTGAAAAGAATTCATAAGGAACTTATCAAAGTTGAACTATTTACATGCCAACAGAAAAAATGATAATTTTAACTTATGAAACTTTTCTCAGTATAAGGATAGGTGAAGGGAATATAAATGTATGTATATATGTATATATATATATATATGATGTCTGTGTGTCTGTGTGTGTGTATATGTGTGTGGGTGTGTGTATATACATACAAATATGTCTGTATAGGAGAGTATATATGCGTATGAATAAATATGTGAGTGTGTGTATATATGTGTACATAGACAGAGGGCACAGGATCAATTGAATAGGAAGGGATGGTATTTTAAAAGGTGAAATTGAGAGGTAGGAGAGGAATAAAATGAGAGGAGACAGAATGGGGTTAATTACCTCATATAGAAGAGGCAAGGGATAACTGTTACAACATAGGGGAAAAACAAGAAAGCAAAAGGGAATGGCTCAACTTTACTCTCATTGAATTTGGCTTAGGGAAGGAATGACATACACTCTAAATTGGGTATCTTGCCCTACAGGAGAGTAGGGGTAAGGGGATGAGACAGAGGATGATGGAGGAGTGGGCAGGTGGGGGGGGAGGGTTGTTAGAAGCACATACTTCTGAAAAGAGACAGGGACAAAGTAGAGAATAGAACAAGCGAGGAGTGGGATAGGAAGGAGGGAAATGTAGTCAGTCTTTAATAATATATCCATTGGGGAAATGTTCTGCGTAACTACACATGCATGTATGGCCTGTATTGAATTGCTTGTCTTTCCATTGGATGTGGTGATGAGGGAGGAAGGGAAAAAGTCTCGAATCTAAAGTTCTAAAATCAAATGTTAAATATATATATATGTATATATGTATATATATATATACACATATATACATATATATGTATATATTATTATTATTTACATGCAACTGGGTAATAAGATATACAGGCACTGGGGTAGGGAAATCCATCTTGCCCTCCCAGAAAGTCAGAGGAGTGTTGGGGGAGGATATAGGAGAGACCAGATTGGGGGAGGGGATATATAGTTGCATAGCTGTTTTGGGGTGGTGGGTAGGAGAAA
This sequence comes from Pseudocheirus occidentalis, assembly GCA_028646575.1. Taxonomy (NCBI): domain Eukaryota; kingdom Metazoa; phylum Chordata; class Mammalia; order Diprotodontia; family Pseudocheiridae; genus Pseudocheirus; species Pseudocheirus occidentalis. Next base: position 162,688,962 of record CM053596.1, read on the forward strand.
GATGGGAAGAAAATTTGTAACTCAAAATCTCATGGAAATGAATGATGTAAAAAGTATTCTGCAAATGGCTGGTGATAGTCAATTTTCAAAATCTTCAGTGTATTTGCACCTTGGAAATTGGATACAAATTATTGATGATAAAAAAATACATGAATAAATAAATACCACACAGGGAAGTCTGGATTTGATTCCAAAGGCAATAACAAAGCACTTTTTAAAACTAATTTTTAAACAGAAGAGTGTAATGGTCACATATGATTCAAGAAATAAGATAAAGTTGAGCAAAGGACCATTTGCCATTATATATCTTTAACAATCCTCTGTGTTAGAGAGTCTCAAGCCATCTACTCAATTTTCAGTGTCTAAGGTTTAGCATGCTAAATTTAAAAACAGTAATAGAAAGTATTAATAATAAAATCTATAATAAATACTAAACAATAGTTAGAATTACATACACTTACAGGCTTATGAAACACTTTACATATTATCTCACTTTGTTTTTACAACAACCTTTGAAGTAGAAGCAATTATATCTTTTTGTTTTGTTTTGTTTTAGTTTAGCAAACAGAGGTTGAGAGGAGTTAAGTGATTCACCCAGTTACACAGTTAGCAAGCACCCTGGGTGGGATTTGAACGCAGGTCTTCCTGATTCCATGTCCTGCCCTCTGCATAGTCTACCATGTCCTTGAGATTTGGCAAGCAGTGATTTGACTGATTTGTTAGAGGGAGAGGTGAAGGTGCATGTTAATTTGATAAAAAATGTCAGGCACCTCCCTAATAAAATAACAAAATCTTGAACTAAAGCTAAACTATTTGCATAATTTATTTTTTACTTCAAAGTTTTAAAGAAAGGCCAGACATGATTGTTTATGGTGCTCAATCTTGGTCCTAGAGGTAACGTAATGAAACATCCTTCATTTCTGTAGAAAAGCGAAGGGCTATGGGTATGGCATGTTATATACATTATCAGAGATGGTAACTGTATGGATTGATTTTTTTTCTCCTGTGTTTTACTTTTCTATAAAGGAAGGTTCAATGGGGCTTATGTTAGGAAATGACAACAATGTTAAAACAAGAGAAATCAATACAATTTTAAAATAATTGTGAAAAAGTAAAAAAGTGGGCTGGTTGAATTTTCAGTCAAGGAAGAAAGAATTACTTTGAACTTTTCAGCTACAATTCTATGCTCAGATTGAAATTCAATGAGCAGCCCTATCTTTGGATATAAAAGATATCCAATTTATCCTCCATTTGTATGTCAGCCTATCACTAATTAATTCAATGACCTTAGAGTATGAATAGCATTACATCCATGTTTTGGCTTTTGAACAGGTAATAACATGTCTCATGAAACCATCTGCCATATTTAGAATTTGATAATGAAACACCTGAGAAAACAGAACTGATTTAGAAATTATGAAAGAATTGACCATAGCTAAACCTCATCCTTTAAGATAAAATGCCCTCCCATCTTAGTGTACAGAACAAAGTTTAACTGAGTGATGGATCATTTGAAATTTATAATAATTTATGTATGCTAAAATGAATTAAGACATACACACTCCTGATTAATAGTAGTGATTTCCTAGTTGTGAGCCTTCATCATGCCTAGTCTAGGAAATCGAAAAATGCTTATTCAGTTCACATTTACCATGTTTGCAGTGAGGATGAATTTACTGAAGGTTGCAAATGCTCATTCTATGAAGAACTTCCTAATAATTAGAGCTGTCCCTAAGCTATACAGGCTGCTTTGTGAGTTCACCATCTTAGGAGCACTGAAGCAAAACCCAGATGATCACTAATCATAAACATAATAGATATAGACAGGAAGGTTGTATAGTAGCTCAAGTACTGTACTTGGAGACAGAAAAACAGAGCTCAAATCCTGCCCCCGACTCTATCTTGTGTGACTCTGGACTTAACCTTTCTCAGCTTCAGATACCTCATCACTAAAATGGGGATATTAGCACCTATTTCACAGGGTTCTTGTAAGGACCAAACGAGGTAAAATGATATAGGTAAAGATTCTGGAAAACTTTAAATGCTATATAAAAGCTAGGTATTTCTATCATAAAGGAAATTCATGTATATGTAATGGGATTATAATACACTGGCACAAAGGTTTCAAGATTCTGATAATTTTTTAATGTGAAAAACCAAAAGTAAGTTTATTTACCTACTATGAGATTGGAGGGATACTAGAATATATTGCAAACACAGCTTGAAAAATAGTTTTAAAGCAAATATCAGTACTCCAGGAAAATCTCATTGGTTTGCTTCATCATGGTGTAGAGGTGACTGATTTTTTTCAAAAGTTGTAGTAAACAAAGTAAACCCCCTGACAGGTCCTATTCAGCTTTAAAGGTTTCATGAGTAGGCTAAGTAATAGACTGTCATCTGAACACCAGCCCAGCTAAGTTTGGATAGCTGTCACCAGAGAAATGATAACCCGCTATGATTTGGGGTGGAGGGGAACAGTGATGATGGAAGGGGAGCAAAGAGGTGGGAAGGTCCAGCAACTCATGAACACTGTGTCCTGAGTGATATTGCAGGAAGGAATGCACACACTGATGAAATCGCAGAACCTTAAAGGATCAAAGTATTTTTTCCCACTTCCATCAGTCAAGCTTGAAAGGAGAGAAAAGTGCTTATAATGTAATAGAAATAGAGATGAATTCCAAATTTAGGGCGATGTTAGGTAGGTTTGCCTCTGGTCTCCTAGGATTTAAACCTCAGGTCCATTAACACAACTCTTAGAGAATTCGTTGGTCTTCAGTCTATAGAGATGATCTCAGAGGTAATCTGTGTACAACAGAATTTTGATCTAGTTTTGGTAAACATTTTCCTTTCTTTTTTTCTTGTTATTCTTTGCCCTAAGGGGTGGGAAGCTGAGAGGACAGAATATATTGGGAAATGTAGGCTATATAAAAATATATAACAGAAAGATTAATTTCAAAAAAGAAAAAAAAATCAGTGCATTATAAAATAGTGGTAAGATATAACCTGCGAGTCAGAAGGCAGAAGTTTCAGTCCTACTTTTCCCATCTATTCATGTTATTTTGATCTTCTGCGCTTAAATTTATCTATAAAATTAGAGGGTTTGACCAAGCAATCTCCAAGATAGGGGTTCTTTATCTTGTGTGTGTGTGTGTGTGTGTGTGTGTGAGTCCGTGTGTCCATGTGTGTCCCAGATGCCTTTGGCAGTCTGATGAAGCTTATAGACCTCTTTTCAGAATGATGTTTTTAAATGCATAAAAACACATTAATATTACAAAGGAAAAGAATTATATTTAAAAACAGTTATCAAAATATTAACATAAACGGGTTCATACTCTAAGAAATTGCTTTAAGGTTCTTTCTAGCTGTAACATTTTATGCTTCTAAAATCCGACTTGTGACATTACTATGAGTTATAAGCAGGGATATGCTAAGAGTCAAACTGAAAGGGCTTGAGAGAGTTGTTTATTCAGTTTCCAGTGTCAGCATTTATACCTCAGAAATTGGCAGATGCTACAAATCTGAACTTGATTTATTGTTTTGTTGATTTCTAGATTTAAGAAAGTGGTGAAGAAAAATGTTAGTGCAGGTTATACAAAAGCATGTCTGGAATACATTTTTTGAAGAACCAATGGTTAAACATTTACTCTTACCTCTATCAGTATCAGTAAGACAGAAAAGAACAAAACTGAATTGTATAATAAGAATATCTAAAATGGTCTATGTTCCCACCCTATATAGTCACAAACTCTAGGGAGTGAAAAAAATTCAAGACAGCTTCTTTTGACCTTAAGAATGACCATCCACACAAGACTCTCAAGCACTGGATAATTTCAGTGAATGCTCATTTCCAATTTCATCTTCTATCAGAGTATAATAGAATTCATTACAGAGCAAGTTCTGTTGCACTATTCAGAAATAAATTGATATAACTGCTCAATACAAACACAACATAGACTTAATTTAGTCTCAGGATGGGTAAGGGAAGGGGAAAGGTTATAAGTCAAAATTCCCAAAACAAGGACGCAAGAGAATAATCTTAGAAAACCTACCTGCAATCATCAGAGCATTACAACAGGCTAAGGTTTAATCCAGAGAATAATTCATTTACATTGCAAGAAATTTGATTCATGTGACATTTTTTTTCAACAATGTATCCAGGCCAGCCATGCTCATTTCTCTCATGGCTCAGCTCCTGCCTCTCCAAAATTTTCCACTTACTCCTTCTTAGTTGCTGGAGACGCCTCAGCTTTTGCACATTCCCCAAGGGCCAGATTGATGAGTTCCTCCATGAACCCTTCTTTGAGGGTGGGCCCAGGCAAGCCACAGTCATTTACCCTGATTGGTCATGTATTCAATAGAGTTCTGGGTCTGATGTCAGGAAGACTTGAGTTCAAATAGGGCCTTAGACACTTCCTCAACTGTTAATTTGGGGAAATAACAGCACCTACCTCATAAGATGAGGATCAAGTGAGATGATATTTGTAAAGGACTTAATTCAATGACTGGTGCATAATAGGCATTTAATAAATAACTGCTCCTTCCTGTCACAATCACTTTTCTTCTGGATCCATTTCAAACTCTCCAGACTCTCCCACCTTGTCCTTGAACAGGTGCCTCCTGTCCCTGCCCAGTATTCCTACTTTTCAGCCTTCCCCACTAGAATATAAACTCCTCATAAGTAGGGACTATCTTTTCCCTTGTATTTGTATTCTCAGGGCTTAGCACAGTGCCTGTAACATGGGAAACACAATAAATGCTTTATCTAATCTAATGTAATTATGCTAATAACCTATCACTTATATATGAAATAGGCTCCTGTGATCAGCACTAGGGTAGAGAAGTTGTTTTCTGCAAAACTATCCAACCTAACAACTTCATAAGAAAGAAAACATGGCCCAAATCTAGCATAATTAAATATGAGTGCACAAAAATAGAGCATAAATACTGTATAAAGCCTCAGGAAATAATACTGGATAACAAAAATATTATATTACTCCAAAGCTCAATCCAACAATGTGAATAACTTGGAAGACTTATGGTAGATTCCCTTTCTGGTCCTTCCATTACACAGGCTCAATCTGAACCCTCTCACACACTGTGAAGAGATACTTCTTGTGGCCAACCATGTGAAAGACACAAATTGCAGTTGAGATAGAATGGAAGAAGGCAGAATAGAGCTCAACTAAAGAAGCCCCAGAAAAGCAGTTATCAGCCTTTTTGGTTTTTACTCAGAACCTTTTTATATTCTTGAAAGTCATCAAGAATCCAAAGAGTTTTTGCTTATGTGGATTAAAACTATTAATATTCATTATGTTCAAAATTTTAAGTGATAAATTTTAAAATATTTATTAATTTTAACACAATAAACTCAGTACATGTTAACATAAACCGTATTTTAATGAAAATATTTATTTTCTAAACCAAAAAATGTAAGAAAATATATTACATTTTTAAAAAGTTCTTTAATACCTATCTTAATAGAAGACAGCTAATATGTTGCAATAGATTGCTTTGGTCATTTTGGTTAATGCATATGAAGAAAATCTGTGTCCCAAGTGTATATATAGTTGAAAAACGGAGGAGCATTTTAATGATTTTTTCAGACAATTAGGGAAATTATTTTTAATAGCTGTACAAAACTCAACAAGTAGTAGTTTCTTAAAGGAGAATTGCAGTGTAAAAGCTGAAACCATATCAACAATTTTTATATACTCCATTATATTAAAAATCCTTTTGTCTAGCTGGCACTTTGAATGCATCTTTGGACCACTTCTGAGTTTGTAACACCATTCATTGGCCATTTGAAACATATTAGTTTACTGAGATATGCAGATCTTCCAAATATACATTTAATTATATAATATACAAAAATATCACATTTGCAATATCATCACCAATCAGAAAAAGTATTTCAACATTCAGAAGTTATCAATATCATGAGGAGAAATACAAGTTTTCCAAAATTTAGTTTTCACTTAAACGCTTGAGTTTTGTAATTGGCAATAGATAAATACTGTCAAATGTTTTTCCTTGAAGTGACAATCTCACTTCATTCATATTTGATAAAATGGTGCCAAATGCCCATCTAAATAGCTGTAATTTGTCTTTCACTTGATCTTTCAAGTAAAAATGGTGTTCTATTAAAAAAAAAACACTAGTTCATCTCAAAACTCAGTTGCACAAGGACCTTTCCTCCAAACAAGCGTTGTAGTTTGGTATGAAGTAGAAATGTTGTTGTATATTTCTCATAAAACACATCAAACAGAATATTTAAAAGATAGCTATTAAATTGGAATTTAATCAAATTAATAATCTTTCTTCAGGGACATTCTAAAGTGAAACTGAGTTTTTTAATGTTGATTGCATGGCAGTGACAAATACAATGGTGGCTAAAATGGATTGGTGCCACTTTGTTAATTTGTGCTAAGACACTGACAGTTTTAGACACCTTTGTTTTTGTACAATCAGTGTGAATATCAAGGAAGTTGTTATAGGATAAACTGCAAGATTTAGAGAATCTAGTCAACACTTGCAATATTCTATCACCTCTTAGTTCTTTGGTGATTAGTTGGTGCTGATACCAGAAAAATACAATCAAACTAGCAAGTCCAATCACCTAGGTAGATTTATTCAATTGTGAAGCAAAAGTGTAATTCTTCAGATGATATATTATGCTCAAGCTTCATGTTTGCTGCTACATATTTAATTCACAGGTCATATAACCTAACAAAAATTCCACTGTATTATCATGAAAATAAGTTAAAGTGATAATTGCAAATAATGTATTAGTATTATTGTAAAAATAGATTTGACATTGTGGAATCCCTGAAAATGTCCCCAGTGACTCCTACAGGTGCACACATTGTATTGTAAAAAGTGATCCCCTGGGTAATTGAGTTCCTAGGAAGCCAGCTGAAGTCAGTCCTTCCCCCGTGGAGTTTACACTGGGCAGAAAGCAAGGCAAATCTCTATCATCCCACAACTCAAGGATACTAAAGATGTCCAGACTTTTGTATCTATATAGCAGTGAAATGAAAATGGACCAAAAGTGAAAATGGAACATAAAGACAACTTACAAGATATATAAGGAAAGATCTAAAAGGCAAACATCTGAAAACAAAAAGATTGGGTATAAGTCAAGTTTCCAAAACATCACAGAGATACTCATAAAGACAGAAATTTAAGATGAATATAAATTGAAAGACCATAACAATTTGAACAAATATTATATTCTAAATAAAACTGAACCAGTAATTACCAATGAAAAGCAGAATTCTGCAGCCTCCCCTAAGATGATGGAACAATAGCGAGAGATTTTGGAATGGTTCAAAATAAAGTAAAACTTTTAAAAAGATGATAGTATAAAGAAAAAAATTGGTCAGAAATCAGAGCTTTTAGATGCAGAGTTAAAGGAAATCAAGGAAGAAAAATTATAATATGTAGCTGTGACTATCTTCAAAGAAGTAAGAGTTCAGGAAGAATGACAGATTTGTAACAAAAACTTAGAAGTGAAAGAAAATGTGGCAGAAAAAAAGTAAAAGATATTCTGCACAAGCCAAAGTTAGAAACCTTGAAGACAGAATACACAGAGACAAGGAGAGCATGATCAATCAAAATATCTGCATAACATATTCCACTTAATAATACACAGAACATTTGAATACCGACAACAAAGTGCTGATTGTTAGAATTCACATATTATTGCCAGAGGGGGAAAATATACTCTAGAAATGTTAAGGCATAGAAGTCACATTTCAGTATAAAAAAACTAAGAAATTTTGTTGCTATCTTGGTAAGTTATGCATACAGAATGTTCCAATCATATGATGTATATGCATATTTTCTTTGAAAACTATATAAAACTCATTGTATTTTATAATATTTTATTGTATTCTTTGAATATTGAAATGCATTTATTTTTTCATAATTGAAATAAAGGCAAACTGATGCACAAGTCTGGGTGAGAGCAGAGCGCAGTCCAGCACAGATTGTTCCAGCACAGCTCCAGTCCCAGCAAACCAGGAGCAGGCCACGGGAGGCATTAAATCAGCAGCAGCTGCTTCCACAGCTATTAGCCCACAGCTGGTAAGGGGTTTGAAAGACATTATAGGGGACTCTTTGTAGTAGTGAGGCAAGACTCTGTTGTTTTGCCTAAACTCTGATCTGGGTCACAGTCTTGGGTGGTAGTGCCAGCATGAGCAGGAGCACTAGCATACCAGAACTTGTGGCCACAGCAGAGTGGGAACCCTACTCATAGTTCTAGGTCAGAATAGAGTGCTTGTGGTCACTCACAGACCAGAGCATAGGCCAAGAGAGTAGTATATGCACCTCTCCTTAGATCATACTGCCTTGGATGAATTGGAAACTTAGAGCTCCCAAAAGTATCTATGAAAACAGCTGCTGAAGGTTGGGACAGTGGGTCCTCACCCAGGAAGCTGAGTCCAATTTTAATGAAGAGTTAAAAGTCAAGTAATAGTCTGGGAAAATAAGTAAACAACAGAAAAAAATATGACTATAGAAAGTTACTATGGTGAAAAGGAAGAACAAAACACATACTCAGAAGAAGATAATCAAAGCTCCTACAATCCAAAGCCTCCAAATAATATACGAATTGGTCTTAGCCCATAGAAGAGCTCACAAAGGGTATTGAAAATCAAGTAAGAGAGGTAGAGGAAAAACTGGGAAGAGAAATGAGAGTGATGCAAAAAAATAATGAAAAATGAGTCAAGAGCTTGGTAAAGGAGACACAAAAAACTCTGAAGAAAATACCTTAAAAACAGACTACACAGTCAAAAGTGCAGGGAAGGGGAATCACTGCAGTTTCCTGCTTCAACAATGTTTGAACAGAATGCCTTGCTCAATTCCTGGCCAGAGTCTCCCTTAGCCACCTCTCCACCTTCACCTCCACCAACCAACACTTCTGTCCTATCATTAGAGCAGTAGCAGCCTGCTCAGCTGACCCAGCTACAGCCCCAGCCTCAGCACAGCTGCTGCACAGTCCCTTCCTCCCACTGCCTCCTCCTCCATTGCTGCCTCCATGACCACCTTGTCCCCCTCTCAGGTGTACCCCAACTACCACCAGGAGCTCTACGCCTCCTATGTCTACCTGTCCTTAGCTTACTATTTTAATCAAGAGGATGTGGCATTGAATAACTTTGCTAAGTATTTTCTACACCAATCCACAAGGAAAAGGAACATGCTGAGAAGCAGATGAAACTCCAGTACCAATATGGTGGGCAGATCTTCTTGAAAGACATCAAGAAACCAGACTGAGAGGACTGGGAGAGTGGGCTCAATGCAATGGAGTGTGCTGTGTACTTCGAAAAAATGTTAATCAGTCATTACTGAAATTGCACAAGCTGGCAGCGAGAAGAATGACCTCCATTTGTGTGATTTCACTGAAACGCATTACCTGGACAAACAAGTAAAGTCCATCAGACAACTGGGTGATCACATAATCAACCTGTACAACATGGAGGAATATCTTTTTGACAAGTATATCCTCAAGAGGCAGTGACAAGCAGAGCTAAGCCATACCTGGCTTTCCCCACACCTGGAAACTACGGATATGAATCTTACTGTCTTTTAGTCCATACATATTTTGAGTATTTGACCTCATAATCTCTACCAAAAAACTACTACCATTTACATCCCAGTAATGACTTGGTACTGATTTAAAAAAAAGACTAGGCCAAATGGTAAAAGAGGTGCAAAAAGCCAATAAGGAGAAAAATGCCATGAAAAGCAGAATATGACAAATTGAAAAAGAGGCACAAATTTCAATGAAGAAAATTGGAATCTCGTCAATCAAAAAATGAGGTATTATCAAGAGACGAGAGATTTCAGGGACTGAAATTCAAGGTAAGCAAAGGATCAGGATAAAAGATTAAGGAAAAGTCAAATTGATACTCCCTGGACTAAGTCACATTTCTTTTTAATCCACGCTGCTTCTTTTTTTTTTAATGTGTGAGATGAATAGCAACAAGAAGATTTTATGAGGAAAGGATGGGAGATAATACAAAAAGACAAGAAGGGGAGATGGAGATGCAGCCCAACTCAGCTTAGAGAAGCAGTTCTCAACCTGTAGGTTATGTGCAATTTATAATAATGAAAATACATCCTGCATATCAGATAGATTCATAACAGTAGCAAAATTACAGTTATGAAGTAGCAACAAAAATTATTTTGTGGTTGCAGGTCACTACAACATGAGGAACTGTATCAAAGGGTCACAGTATTAGGAAGGTTGAGAACCACTGGCTTAGAGGTAAAAACAAAAGGGAGGTAAGGAGCTAAAAGGAATAGTGAATAGAGTGCTAGACCAGAAGTTCATAAGATGTGAATTCCAGTACAGCCTTGGACTTGTTGTATGACCCTAGGAAAGTCACTTGACCTCCTTCTGCCTTAGTTTCTTCATCTATAAAATGAGGATAATAATAGCACAACCCCACCAGGGTTGCTGTGAGTATAAAATGAGATATTTGCAAACTTTAAAGCACTGTTTAAATTGTTAACTATAATAATAATAATTGCCTATATTGGATTATAGAGAACTGGAAGAAAACAATGGGATGTAGATGCAAGAAGACTAGAAGAAGAAACAGAATGATGACATTAATAAACAATCCTGTTGATGTGTTAAAGGACTGTGTTTAAGATGAAAAGATATCATTTCCCATTGTGATGTCACAGTTTTAGAGGTGCTAGAGATGACAACTTTTGAAAACAGAAAATTTAAGACATAAATATCAGGAAGAGAGACAAAATTATGCCTATTTTTAGATTACATGACTGTTCATGTAGAAAATCAGAGTATCAGCAAATAAACCAATGGAAATAAACTTCAACAAATTAGCGAGATGCAAAATAATACACAAAATCAATCAACATTGTTTCTACATATCAAAAAAATAAAATACTAAAGAAAATAACAGAAAGATAATTAATTGAAGAAAATTGTAAATGCCTAAAGTGTTGAGATTTAAACTACCAAAACACATTAAAGACTTGTTTTATGCCTGTGATTATGTACCTATTGTCATCAGAGCATAATATTACAGAAGGGATCAAATTTGGCTTTTATAAATTCTATTATTTGAATTGCAAAAAAATGCTTTACATTACGTATTTCAAATCAGTCCAATCATTTGTCAAAGTCACTTTTATCAAAGAATCATTTGATCAACAAAAGGGTAGAGTGGTCATTTTTAGCAAACTGCCCCAATTTAACAAACAATATCAAAAGGGGAAAAAACAATTTGACAAATAATTAAAGCTGAATGTATAAGTTAAAATAATACTGCACAAGTTATAAGCTTTATGTCACAATATTGAACATTATGACATCACCAGAGGTCATTGGCATCTGCAAAACATCAAAGATATGAATTGCCCTAGCCAAAGGTATTCCCTACATATGTGTGATCCATATGTCTTTCTTGTTAATAAATTTTTTCTGTACAGTACTCCCTTTCACTAGATAAATCTGTGAGTGAATATATTCTTCATGTGCACATAAGGGATCTTTTTTGTCACTTTATTTGTTATACACTTTGACACCATGGCTGTTCTCTCCTGCATACGGTCCCATCTCTAGGCTTTCAAGTATAGAATATTACTGGTTGACCATCTACCTTTCTAACTACTCTATCTCTGCCTCCTTTGGTAGTCCTGAGTCATCTTTCTGTTTCTTAAGATATGTTTAATTAAAGATTGTTGACCCCTTTAAAGTTGCTTTCCTTTAGTAAAGCAGATCAAAGAACCCGTACTAGCAGCCATCCTGGGTATGCTAGGGTGCTTGCTGTTATAGTCACTTGATTCTATGCATGAATCAAAGACATGGTGCTAGTTTTGATCATTTTATCATTTTTACCTATTTCAAAGTCCCGTGGTGACAGACAAGTGACAAGGCAGCAGGTGCAGATATACTGGGAGCTGTAGTCACAATCTTGCACACAGGTGCCCCAGACCATAGGGTCATTTTCTCATTGGAAGCAGCAGTGGGATTTGGCAGCCCCCTGGGTGTCTGGGCAGCCCTTTAAGGATTGCAGTTCTCAGGGCTCCTGATGCGAGGAAGAAGTTAGAAAAGTTGCTCTAAAAATTGTCTGCTTACCCAACCCTGGCCTGATTAACATTGCAAGCAGGGATCCCACCCTCTGGTCAAAACAACAAAATATACCAAAACTTCTACAATGATTCCAGTCACCATTGGTATATGGAATGTGTGTACACTTATAGGCAACACAAAATTCAGTAGACCTGAAAGATGAATAGCTCTTGTTGTGAGAGAACTCAGCAGGTATTGGATGCAAATAGCAGCCCTGAATGAAACAAGTCTGGCAAATGAAGGCCAGCTTACTAAAGTCAGTACTGAATAAATGTTTTTTCTGGAATGGCTGTGGTGAGGAAGAGCACCATGAAGCTGGTATAGGTTTTGCAATCAAAATTAGTCTAGTTAACAAGCTTATATGCCTACCAAAAGGAGTTAACAGGCTCATGACAATGCAATTGCCACTTACTGGAAAACACCACAATACTATATTTAGAGAATTAAGTAAAAAATACTTGAAACATTAATTACTTTAGCAAAATTGCAAATAAACCGACATATATCAGCAGCATTTCAATACATTACTAACAAAACCTAGCAGCAAGAGTTAGAGAAATTCCATTTAAAATAACTAAACAAAATACCAAGATAAAACCAGGAAAAATATGAACACAATTACAAAACTTTTTTTACACAAATGAAGTTAGATCTAAATAATAGAAAAAATATCAGTTGCAGAATGACAATTCTACCTAAATTAATTTACTTATTCATTGGCATAGCAATCAAATTACCAAAAATTATTTTATAGAGTTAGAAAAAATAATAAAATAAAATGCATCTGGAAAAACAAGAGGTCAAGAATATCAAAGGAATTAATGAAAAGAAATATAAGAGAAGAATGAAAGATATCTATAAGCATATGAAAAAATGCTTAAAATCATTATTGATTTGAGAAATACAAATCAAAACAACTCTGAGGTACTACATCTCACCAGTCAAATTGGCTAAGATGACAAAACAGGAAAATAACAAATGCTAGAGAGGATGTGGAAAAATTGGAACACTAATGCATTATTGGTGGAGTTGTGAACTGGTTCAACCATTCTAGAAAGCAATCTGGAACTACTCCCAAAGGGGTATAAATAATTCCGTACCCTTTGACCCAGTAATACCATTTCTAGGGTTGTATCCCAAAGAGATCATAGAAGTGGAAGAAGACTTATAAGTACAAAAAAAGTTATTGCTGCTCTCTTTGTGGTGGCAAAAAGTTGGAAATTAAGGGGATACCCATCAATTGGAGAATGGCTAAACAAGCTGTGGTATATGAATGTAATGGAATACTATTGTGCTATAAGAAATGAGGAGCAGATGGATTTCATATTTCCCTGGAGAGGCTTATATAAACTGATGTTAAGTGAGAAGAATAGAACCAGGGGAAATTTGTACACAATGACAGACACAACGTATGTGTGATGACCGACCAACTTTGATAAACTGGACTCTTCTCAGCAATGCAAGATAATAAGACAACTCTAAAAACCTAAGGATGGAAGGAGATGTCTACATTGAGAGAAAGATCTAGAAAGATTATAGTTTAAATGCAGACTGAAGCAAACTACATGCTCTCTTTCTTTTCCATATTTGGTTTTGTTTCCTCTTTCTCATTCTTCATTCCAATGGTTACAACTCTTCTATATAACCAGAATAATGTCTAGTGTGAAAGTATTTGCAGATCCTATATTTGATTGCATGCCACCATGGGGCCAGGGGAGCAGGAGGGAGGGAAGAAAATCTGAAACTCAAGGGATTGTGGAACTGAATCTTGTAAACTAAAAGTAAACAAACAAATCAATAAAAAAATTAAAAATATAAGAGAAGTTGGTGTAGACATACTGGATCTAAAACTATTAGAAATCATCAATCATCAAAACTATTTGGTACTGGCTAAGAAACAAAGTGGTGGATCAATGGAATAGATTAGATACACAAGACATAGTAGTCAACAACTACAGTAAACGGCTGTTTGATAAACCCAAAGATTCCAACTTCTGGGATGAGAACTCACAATTTAACAAAAACTGCTGGGAGAATTGAAAAATTGTATGATAGGAAGTATGCACAGACAATACCTTAAATCATATACCAAGATAAGGTCAAAATAGGTACATGATTTAGACATAAAGGGTGATACCATAAGCAAATTAAGAGAGCAAGGAATAGTTTACCTGGGAAGAATTGATGACCATTAAGAGATAGAGAACATTATGAAATGGAAAATATATAATTTTGATTACATTGAACAAATAAAACCAATGAAACCAAAATTAGAAGGAAATCAGGAAGTTGGGAAACAATTTTTACAGCCAGTGTTTCTGATAACGGCTTCATTTCAAAAACATAGAGAACTGAGTGAAATCTATAAGAATACAAGTCATTCCCCAATTGATAAGTAGTCAAAGGCTATGAACAGGTAGTATTTTGAAGAAGAAATTAAAGCTATCTCTAGTCATATGAAAAAATACTCTATATCACTATGGATTAGAGAAATGCAAACTAAAATAACTCTGAGGTACCACTTCACAGCTATCAGATTGACTAATATGACAAAAAGGAAAATTATAATTTTGGAAAAGATGTGGGAAAGTTGGAACACTAATGTATTGTTGGTGAACTTGTGAATTGATCCAACTATTCTGGAGAGTAATTTGGGAATATGCTCAAAGGGTTATAAAATAATGCATACCCTCTGATCCAACAATAGCACTATTAGGTCTGTGTCCCAAAGAGATCTAAAAAAGAGAAAAGGACCCATGTGTACAAAAATATTCATAGCAGCTCTTTTTGTAGAGGAAGAGAATTGGAAAATAAGGGGATGCCAATCAATTGAGGAATGTCTGAGCAACTTATGGGACATGAATGTAATGAAATACCATTATCCTATAGAAATAATGAGCTGGCAAATTTCAGAGAAACCTAGAAAGACTTAAATGAACTGATGTTGAATGAAGTAAGCAGAGCTACAACATTGTACACAGTAAGAGTAACATTGTGTGATGATTGGCTTTGACTGACTTAGCTCTTCTCAGCAGTGAAATGATCTAAGGCAATTCCAAAACACTAGATGGAAAATGCTATGTATAGGCAGAGAAAGATCTATAGAATCTGAATGCAGATAGAAGCATACCTTTTTCTCTTTTTTATTGTTTTTTTCTTTCTCATATTTGTTACCATTTGTTCTGATTTTTCTTTCACATCATGACTAATGTGGAAATGTGATTAATATGATTGTGCATATATAACCCACGTCAGATTACTTGCTGTCTTGTAGTGGGGTTTGGGGAATGAGGGAGAAAAATATTTGGACCTCAAAATCTTATAAAAATGAATGTTGGAAACTATATTTGTAAGTAATTGGAAAAAATTTATTAAGTGGAAAAAATAAGTAAGAATATTTGAAAAAAGAAAAAAGAAAACACCATACCACCATCATCAGTGCCTATGTTGGATGAAGTCAAAGAAAAATTTTCCAAAGACTTGGAGACCCTTGACATTGATATGCCAAAAGAGGACAAGTTTATAATTATGGATGACTTTAATGCTAGAGTAGGCTCAGACTACCAGACATGTCAGGGAGTGCTTGGGAGGAATGGAGTTGGAAACAGCCACAACTTAAAACTTATGCATCTTATGATCCTCTTATCATTAACACTGTTTTCTATCTACCTAAATGCTATAACACGTTGTGGATGTACCCTCACAGCAAACATTGACATTTAACAGACTATTTGATCGTAAGGAAAAGAGACAGAAAGGATATAAAAATGACAAAGGCAACTTGTGGCAGCAAAGTGATGGACTGATCAAAGGCATCCTTTCAAAGCTAAATATTCAAATTCAACAAAAGTGGCCTCCCCAAGGCAAAAAAGATTATAAGAAGAATTAATGTCAACAGATTAAAGCACTTCTCTGAGTGGAAACAATTTGTTGCTAACTTGGAGGGAAAGTTGAACCAGCACACAATTAGCAACAGAAGAGCAGAAAAAGAGTGAGTAGCTTTCAGAGATTTGGTTTACAGTACTGTATTTGCTCCTGTGCATAAAATTACTTGTAAACATCAAGACTAATTTGACAGAAATGACGGAGAAATTCAGAAGGTGCTAAATGAAAAGTGAGAACTCCACAGGGTTAACCAGGAAGACAGTCCATCCATCTGTACCAAAAACAACAACAACAACAACGAACCAGCATTTATTTTCCTAAAAGGTATGGAGCAAACCTTAGAGAGAGGCATGATTCTTGGCTCAGTTAGAAAGCAGATGAAATTCAGTTTTGTGCTGACAGTAACAATGCAAGGCACTTTTATGAGACCCTGAAGACTATGGGCCAGAGACATATGGTGCATCTCAACTACTCAGCACTGCTGGAGCCACATTGATTAGTGATAAGAACATGAACTAGAGAGATGGGTTGAACATTTTCCATAGTGTTTTCAACAGACCATCATTAACCAGTGCTCAAGTCATTAACAGTTTACATCAGATTGAAGTCAGTCTCTCCCTAACTGAAGTTCCAGTTGAAGAAAAGGTATTGAATGTCACTAGTCTCCTTTCATGTGGCAAAGCACCTGGTTCTCATTCTATTCCTGTTGATACTCACAAGGTAGGGGTTCCACTGCGCTCATACAAAAACTGACTGAAATTTTCCAGGTTATTTGGCAAGAGGAGGTTATCCCCCAGGAGTTCAAGAATGCTTCCATTGTCTATCTCTATAAAGGTAAAGGAAATAGATTGTCCTGTGACAATGGGGTTGGGGGGAGAGTGGAGAGAGAGGAGGGTCTCTTAGACATTGATGGCAATATTCTTGCCATAGTCCTTAATAGGCTGATTCTTCACCTGTGAGCCAGTATGGCTTTAGAAAAGGCTGAGGAATAGTCAATATGGTGTTTGCTACCTGACAATTCCAGGAGAAATTCCAAGAATAGAACAGAGGTCTGTACACAGAGTTTGTAGATATTACCAAGGCCTTTGATAGTGTCAGTTGTGAGGGCTTATGGAAAATTATGTTAAAATTTGGTTTCCCAGAGAAGTTCACTAGTACTGCATTTCAATTTCACAACAACATGCTTGCCTGGGTTCTGGATAATGGATGATGCTCTCATGCTTTCCCAGTCACTAATGGGGTAAAACAAGGTTGTGTGCTTGCTCCCATGCTTTTTAGCATGCTTTCAACCATGTTGTCAAACCCCTTTAAGGTCAGCTACCACATTGATGGTAACTTCTTCAACCTGAAAGGGCTATAAGCCAGGACTAAATTAGAGGGGGTATTGGTTCATGATTTTTTTTGTTTATAGATGACTGTGCACTCAATACAACCTTTGAAACTGAGATACAACAAAGTATACATTTATCCCTGCTACTTGTTCTAAGTTTGCCCTAACAATTAATACTAAGAAAACACAGACATTCCATCAGCCAGTACCACCACACCCCACCATGGAATTATTTGTTACAGCAAATAGAGAAATTTTGAATTCTGAAGATAAATTCACTTTCAGGTATGGATGTACACATCAATAATGAGACTGACACACACATTTCCAGAAGAGTATTAGATTGACTAACAAACTGACGGTCTACAGAGCTGTTGTGTTGATTTCATTGTTGTATGCCTGTGAAACCTGGACAATACTAGCACCATGCCAGGAAATGGAACTGCTTCCATTTGAATTGTCTTAGGAAGACTCTGAAGATTGCCTGGCAGGATAAGATACTAAACAGTGAAGTCCTTTTTCAGACTAAACTGTCAAGCATTCAAACTCTACTACAGAGAGAGCACCACTCCAATCAGTTGACTATATCATTTGAATGTCAAATGTATGCTTGCCTAAAAGATTATTTTATGGAAAATTCACACAGAGCAAGTGGTCACATAATGCTCAGAAAAAGTGATATGAGGACATTCTGAAGGCTTCTCTTAAGAACTTTGGAATTGATTGTCTGACATGAAAGACACTGGGACAGGACCACGCACTATTGCATGCTATCATCAGAGTAGGTGCTGTGCTCTGCAAGCAAAGCAGAATTGAAGTAGCTCAAAACAAAGGAGAGATGTGCAAATTTAGAGAATCTACCCAACTGTTCACATGGACTATTTATGCCCTGCCTGTAGTAGAGCATTCCAAGCTCTTTCTGTTCTGATCAGACAGTCATACAGACCATTACTTGACTCAAACATAGTGATGTCATTTTGATAGTCTTCAAGAATGAAGGACAAGAATTAACCAACCATTTTTGGTTCCACTATTCCTGTCTATTATGTCACCATTCATTTCATCTCTTATCTATGAAACCTTGGAATTATATTTAAATATTCCTATTCTCTCAGTTTTCATATCTGATCAGAACCACTAAGCCTTGTTTATGCTACCATTAAAAAATTCTAATCACTACCTTTCTCCTATATTCCTACTGCAATCATCCTATTACTCATTACTATGCCTGGGCACAAGTATGATATCCTTGATCAATCACTGACACCTCGGTAGTGCCATCAAACTCTTCTACAAAAATGCTTTGGTTTGGTATTGATAAGATTAAAACTAAGGGCAGTGACAGCAGTTAAGAAGTGATGTCTTTGTGTGAACTATCCATAGAAGATATCCATTTCCCTGGAGGGAAGCTATACAACTTGTGAATAGTCCATGATGTATCCATGTAATAGCTACATCCCACATTAATTCTGCTAAGAAATTATTCCTTCCTTCAAAATGGAGTGGCACAGCATCACCTACAAGAATTAGATCAAAATACTTTTTTGTTCTAAGTATAAAAAATCTGGTTCCCTCTCCAGCATCCTGTATCTTTAAGAAATAAAATACTAGACAAGTAAACAAACATTTATTAAGCACTTACTATGTACTGGCACTGTTTTAAACACCATAGATGTACAGTACAATTTGGAGATGTTTATTATGGAACTCCAACCTACAGTTTCTGGTGACTGGGTTACCTTTTCCATTTATTGTTAAGTCTCTGAATCTCCTGTTGGGTGTAATGGTAATTAATTTGAATTTGAAGATCCCTTTGTGTTGGCAAAGGTAGCAGATACTTAGCACTTAGTAATTTATCAAGCCTCTGTTGAGGAAACAGAAAGTCTGAACTCCTGTCTCCTGTTGCTGATGTAACAGGAAGGAATTGGCTGAAACAGGAAGCTAATGCTGTGCGTATATAGGAAAAGCCCCAGAGAAGCATGGTCAGAACTTCTTAGGACAATAACCTGGTGGCAGAAGCTATTCTGCTGCAGAGAGAGAGAATTTCTCTCAGCAGCATCTGGAGGCTGGACTGCTACTGCTGGATTGAAAATTGAAAAGAAAAATGAGAATTAGTAACTGAGACAGATCTTGTTGAAGCAAACGCCATGGAGGCAGAAACTACTGCCACCAAGGAGGCTGAGGAGGAGCCCAGGAGGCTGAAGAAGAAAGCTCCTCCAGCCCCTTCCCCAGGCTGAATAAGGTGATTCTGATTTTTCATACGAACTGCAGAAGACTGGAGAAGCATGACCAGGATGGTAAGACTTTGTCTATCTGTGGCTTGGTTGAGCCTTGAATTTCCATTAACAGAAATTGTGAAGGATTTGAGATGAACTGGACCCTGTAAACCTCAGTGTGGAGCAGGACTTACATGGAGAGCTGGACAAGGAACTGGGAGCTGCCTGCCTTTGAATCCAGGTGACTGTTTGGTGGATTCAGGTAGGAGTTGTATGCCTCAAGTAAAGATGAAAAGACCTCTCGATGGGTACTGAGTAGTGATGAAATTGTAGTTTACTAGTGATCTAGGGGACAAGGGTCTGTGTATTTTCTAACAATTGTACTTAGTGATTAATGATACTTAGTAATTGATTTTTGAATAAGTGTCTGAGTCAACTTAGTGTGCTTCATGAGTAGAAGACTTTGACTATTGTACTTTTGACTATTGTACTTTGAGATGATTGTTCTTTGTTCAAAATTTTCCACTATGGTGGAAACTGTGGCCATTTTAATGATAAGCTGCTGTGAATACTATATTGTGATTTTCTGTGATAAGTTGCAACATTGTGAATGCTGTACCTTGATTTTCTGTGAATGTTTTGCTTTGATTTGTTATGTAATGGAGTGTTCGCTGTACTTTATAATCAGAAGCTTATAAGCTGTTCAAAGTAGCATTCTTCTGGAAAGCTGCTCATGCATGACATTACATTGGGTTAATTTTTTTTGAGGGGTAGAGGGATTTCTGGTTTATGAGAGAGAAATCTGTCCACTCTTCATGCTCCCAGGAGGGTAGAAGATTTTTTTTTGTTTTTTTTTTAACACAACACTTTTATTCTTCATATAGTTATATGTATGAATGCATATATGTGTGTCTGTATATATGCACACATATACACACATACATAAACATGTGAATATGTGCATATATACACACATATATAAATGTGTATATATACACATGATACATCAAAATGGGACCCCAGACATCAGAAATTCTAGTTTGGAGTGCTGCAATAAACATATCCAAATTGTACTCTCAACCCCTAGCACAGTGCCTATCCCATAGGTAATGCTAGATAAATATCTGTAGAATTGAAGTGTGAGCTTTCCTATCATATGTTTTGTTTTGGTTTTATTTTATCCCCAGTATGTATGTATATTTACACATATTGTGTGTGGCATATGAATAGAGTATATTTAGCATGCTCAGCTGCCTGCTTCTCCATGGAAGAGTCATGATGATATGTAACTGAAGTACCTTAGAGGAACAAATATTTTTGTGTGTATATAACATATTATATACATGATATATATTTATATTGTTCTATATATATTGTCATATAGCTGATGTTGAAGGAGGAGAATAAGAAAGGTGGGAAGGAGAAGAGGGAGAAGAAAGAGGAAAAAGAGGAGGAAGAAGAGAAGGAAGAGAAGTAGGAGAAGGAAAAGAAGAACTACAACAACAAGAGAATTTTAAGGATTTAGAGGCACATATTGAGCTATTCAATTTTCCTGAGTTTGGAAGACTCTGCTGAATACTGAATTAGGCTTATTTTCTAGATGCAATTGTATTCTGAGTCTGTGCCTGGGTTTAGTATCTGCCACAATGACCAAATCTAGCACTAGCCACTAATAACACTGGTTTTAGTTGTACTAGATGAAGGATATGTTTTACTACATAATTCCCACCTCATTTGTTTCTGAAAGTCACACTGGGTACAGGGAGCTCGTAGAAGTTGACCTCAAATAAATGATCAAAGGGAACCAACTGGAGCCAAATGGCACCAGTCATACATGGCTTATTTATATGATTTTGATAAAATGGTATACTCATGGGATCAATGATTTCAAAGAGGATAGACCCTCAGAGGTAATCTAGTTCAACCTTGTTATTTCACAGATGAAGTAACTGCAGCCAAGCAAGACTAAGTGACTTATCCATAGTCACAAAAATAAGTGAAAAAGTTGGAATTTGATTCTGAGTCTTCTGATGGCAAATACAATGCTTATTCCATTATATTATTCTGTTTCAAGTCCAGAAAGAGGAGACAGAGAATCCTAGGGCACTAGAAGGTGATCTAGATGCAAGGATTTTATCAGCTTTCCTCACTTTGAAGAGTTTGAAAGAATTTTTCAGACATTCTCTCTTATATTGTAGGAAAACTCTTTGGAAATAAAAGCTTCAAGTTTATAATATCTACTGAAGAAATTGAAGCATTCAAAGCCCCAAATGACGTTTCCAGGAGAATTCAGTAACAGGTTCAAAAGGACAGCTTCACATTTCCCAATTCCTTTTCAAGTTAGCTAGATAAGAATCAGATCTAAAACCACTGAAAAATTATTGTGATTTGCTTAGAATAAAGGAATTTATCTTTATGAAAATAGTCAATTGCTGCTGTTTCATGACTATAGGTCTACTATAATTTAAAAAGTTACAATTATATTCTGAATTCAGTGATGATTCATTTTGTAAGATTAGCATTAGTTATTTACTTATTGTTAACAAGTATGCTATTTTTAGTTAGAATGACACTTCACTAAAAATAGTAGAGTGTTGGCATTTGAAGAGTATTATTTAGTTTTCATGTATACTGATAATTATAAAAAGAGGAATGCTGGAATAGTTGATAGAAGTTAATGCTTTAAATCAGAAAACTTTGGTTCAAGACCTGTCTCTGACATATATTAGCTGTGTATCTGTGTTCTAGTCACAAACTCATAATCTTTCAGTATACCAAGGCAGTCTTAAAAGTCATTGGGCTATAAATAAGTGTATACCCTTTGACCAGCAATACCACTTCTAGGGTTATGTCCCAAAGAGATCACAGAAGTGGGAAGAGGACCCATATGTACAAAAATATTTATAGCAGACCCTTTTGTGGTGGCAAAAAATTGGAAAACAATGGGATGCCCATCAATTGAGAAATGGCTGAACAAGTTGTTGTATATGAATGTAATTGAATATTACTGTGTTATAAGAAATGAGGAGCAGACAGACTTCATAATAACCTGGAGAGACTTACATAAACTGATGCTGAGAGAGAATAGCAGAACCAGGAGAAATTTGTACGCAATTACAGACACAACATTTGTGTGACAACTAACTTCAATAAACCGGGCTCCTTTCAGCAATATAAGGTTATAAGAAAACTCCAAAAGACTCATGATTGAAAGAGATATCCAGACCCAGAGAAAAAGACACTGAGTCTGAATGTAGATTGAAACAAACTACTTGCTCTATTTCTTTTTCTTGTTTTGTTTTGTTTCCTCTTTCCCACTGATCATTCCATCAGTTACAATCCTTCTTTACAACCTGACTAATGTTTAATGGGAAGATATTTGTAGATACTGTATCTGAGTGCATGCTGCCATAAAAAGGGGTGAGGAGATGGAGGGGGAGAAAATATGAAACTCAAGGGACTGTGGAATTGAATACTGTAAACTAAAAGTAAATAAACCAATTTAATTTTTTAAAAAGTCAATGGGCTGGAGTGACTATGTGGTACAGTAAGTAGAGCACTAGCCTTGGAGTCAGAAGGACGTGAGTCCAAATCTGGCCTCAGACACTTGACACACTTACTAACTGTGTGACCTTGGGCAAATCATTTAACCCCAATTGCCCTGCATTCTCCCCTCCAAAAAAGCAAAATTTAAAAAAAAGCCAGTGGGCAGGGGACAGGTGCAGTGAAGAGAGCAACAACTCTGGAGTCAGAAGGACCTGAGTTAAAATTCAGCCTCAGACACTTAACACAATTACTAGCTGTATGACCTTTGACAAGTCATTTAACCCCAAATTGCCTGGCCTTACTCCCTCCAAAAAAAATGACAATGGGCACCTGTGGAGGAAGTTTACACTGTACTGAATTTCAAAGGCCAACGAAATCATACATCCAGTGTCTCAGCAGCACACTAAAATTACTCTAAAAGGGCCTTATTAATAATAATTTTGATTCAAATCTGCGATTTCCTTGGGCTTAGTAGTACCGAGATGTGGACCTTTCTTCTCCCAATGCAAATCTGTAACTTTTTTGAAACACTTAAGGGCAACTTACCTTATTTTGCAATACAAGAATTAGGAACTGTATCTAGCTGTATAGATATACATAATTAAAGCAGAAGTGTAGAACTGAGGCTGGAGATTCTGCCTTTCTTTTTCTTTCATCTTATATGGATTTATTAATTTTTCAAAAGTGAATTATATATCCTCTTGAAGTAATTTTTTGTTAGAGAATTGCTCATGTCAAATACCTTGTTCATTTCTGGCTTTTTCAGTGGGAATGAGGCCTGATTTTTCTAACACAAAGATCTGAATATACTTGCCTTCCACTCATCCCCAGAATCAGTAAATACAGGGGGTCCCTAATATGTCCAGGATAAAATATAAAGTCTCTATTTGGCATTTGAAATTCTTCACAATCTTAACTCTTTTGCCCTTTCAGTTCTTACACTTTACTTCCCTCCATATACTCTCTGATCCAGCTATACAGACATATTTACTGTTCCTCACACATCCCCTCGTTGTGGAATTGGAATATTCTCCCTCCTCACTTCTGCCTCATAATTTCCCTGATTTCTTTTTTATAGTAGGGAGGGATGATGATGATTTATAATTACTAATGTTTTGTTGTTTGCAAAGGACATACACAATATAATTTCAATAGAACATGACAACTCTTGTGAGGTAGGTGTTTTTTCCCCTCACAATTTTGATGAATAAGGAAACTGAGGGTCATCAACATTTGAACCTTTTTATTCCTGATTCCAAGGCCAGGGATATAGCCAACCTAGTATATCATTCCAAAGTCATTCAGGATTATGGGACTATATATTTAGAGCTGGAAGCAATTTTAGAGGTCATTTAATAAAACCCCTTCATTTTAAGGATAAGGAAGCTCAGAGGAATTCAATGATTTGCCCAAGTTCACAAAGGCTGGCAGTGGTAGAGCCAGGATTTACATCTATTGCCTTTGACTCCAAATCTAATGTTCTTTTTACTGGATCACATTCCTTTTAATGTTACAAGACATGCCTCAAATATGAATCTTTCTTCTTCATGTTGAATCTCATCAACTCACCTCAACCTACATAATTGAAGGCAAATTGTTACTTCTTGAGACAGTCCATTCCATTATGGGAAATCTCTTTTTGTCAGGAAATTATTCCTTATTTCTTCTGGTCCTTGTTCTCCCCTCTGAGGCTAAGCAGAATAAATTTACTATCCTCTCATGGTATGATTTAAAGCCAGCTTAACAACTTGATTGCTCTCTTTTCAAACACATTTTTCAACGAGCCACTCAGGGTGGCTTAGAAAATAAAGTGCTGGATTTTGAATCATTCAGATATTAAATTTGGGTTCAACTTGGTCTCTGAAATATAGTAGATGTTATAACCATGACTAACTTAAACAACCCCTCTGAGCCTCTATTTCTCTCCTGAAAAGTAAGGATACCAATATATTTAGTACCTACC
>CM053596.1:162714507-162793766 GCA_028646575.1 Pseudocheirus occidentalis
AATTAGGCTAGCAATTTATCATTGATTTTCAGCACCAGAAAGGAGATTTCCCCAAATCATATTCTGTAACTGGACCCTGTGTTATGGTAATAGGGATCTGAAGATCTTCTCTTTTCCTTGTATTGGCAATGAAACAGGTACTTAGCACCTTGTTTCAAGTTCATGATTGTGTCAAGTATTAAGATCCAGAATTTATGAATCCCAGAGTGGGAGGAAGTTGCTGATGTAACAGGAAGGGGCAGAACAGGGAGGAGCTAATACCATATATAAGGAAAAGTTCAAGCAAGAGAGCCAGAATTGCTGAGAGAGAGAGAACTGCCAGGATCCTAAGAACTTCTGAGAACTGCTATGAATTGAGAATAGAATGGAAAATGGAACTTGTGGTGGCAGAACAGAGAACTGGGAATGGATAACTGAACTGAAACCTGAGAAGAACTAAGAAAAGAATTGAGAAGA
This sequence comes from Pseudocheirus occidentalis, assembly GCA_028646575.1. NCBI lineage: Eukaryota > Metazoa > Chordata > Mammalia > Diprotodontia > Pseudocheiridae > Pseudocheirus > Pseudocheirus occidentalis. The sequence goes on from CM053596.1 coordinate 162,714,964, forward strand.
ACTGAGAAATGCGAAGAGAGGAGAACGGGGAGAAAGCATGACTGTGGTGCCAGTACTTTGTCTTTCTGTTTTGATGTTACTTTGTCAGATTCATCTGTTGATAGAGGATGTTGCTGTTGTTAACAGAAGCCCTGTGACCTCACTGCTGTTTCAGAAGCCCTGAAAAAGGATTTTATTGTTGTATGTTTACAGAAATCCTGGAGGAGGGTGTTACTGACATTTTTAGAGGTCCTGGGACTATACTGATGATTTGTGTTGATTCCTCAGACCTTGTTATTGGGTCTATGTTGATTTCACAGGCAGAAAGTAAATTGACCAAGATGCTGGCAATGTGTATGAATCTTATTGTGTCTTGGTTCAGCTTTGTCTTCCTAGGAAAGGAAACTGTGAAGGACTTGAGGTGGACTAGACTCTGTGAGCTTCAGTATGGAACAGGAACTGCACAAGGAGCTGGACAAAGAACAGAGAGCTATCTGCCTTTGAACTCAGGTGTCAGTTAGATAGGTTTGGGCAGGAGGTGGGACCATGGAAGAGAAATCACAGAAGCTGAGAGTCTGCCTTGAATCAAGATGAAAAGACCTCTCTTTGGGTATTTAATGCAAACAGAGAAGATCATGATTTACAGTGGCCTAGGGTTGGAGAACTTTGACTTTACATTTAGATGATTGAGTTAAAGACTTCTCTAATTAAGAAGAAAGACGACTTCTTGATTGAAGAGATTAAGACAATATGACCTAGGGATGGAGAACTTTGACCTTTGTACTTTGTGATTGAATGAAGGATTTACTAAATTATTGAGTTACTAAATGAATGTACTTTGTTTAAAACTATGGGACCACTTTAGTGAAAACTATGTGGCCATTTTAGTGATAAGTTTTTATGCTGTAATATTGTGAATGCTGTACTTTGATTTCTGTGAATGTTTTGTCTTTGTTACTGAATAAATATAGTTCACTCTACTGTGTAATCAGAACCTTGAAGCTGTTCACAGCAGCAGTCCTCTGGAAAGCTGCTCATGCTTGTGGCTTTACACCATGCCAGTATGATAAAAATGAGCATATGACCTAGAATAATTTACCAATTTAATTTTATTCTAATTACCTATGTAAAGCAATGGCTATCAGACTATAATGAATGTCTGTGTATAAGCCAATGAACTAACAATGTGTTTTTATAATTTTAATACAACAAAATTTTATTTAAAAATATGAAACTTTATAGCTTAGTACAAAAACAAGCAGCAGGAAGTAATTTCTGATCCCTCCTGTAGAGAATTCTTAATAGAAAGCAAGGCAAAGAGGACAGAGACTGAATATGTGGTTTCTTTACCTTCTGAAAAATTTATGACATTACAGAGTTGCCTAGAGTACTTTATATGAAATGACTTGTTCAGAGTCACACAGCAAATATGTATCAGAGGAATGACTTGAATCATATTTTCCTGGACTTTTAGTCAGCTTGCTATCTACCATACCATTCTCTCTTAAGACAAAATAACAGAATTAACCAGGAAGAATCAGCAAATTTGGATTTGTAGTTCTAAACCTAAAGTAGACATATGACATATACAATCTCTCTTAAGGGATCAGTGGATGGAATTCAAAGTGCCTGTGAACTTAGATGGGAAAATAAAATATATCTTCATTGGTTTCCTTTGTAATATTAATTTTTATGCAATTGAAAACATTTTTCTGAGAAAAGGTCTGAGAAAATAGAAAAATGCTCTTCTGAGAACACATGGCTAAAGGTTTTCACAAAAAAGGAGGAGAAGGAGGAGAAGGAAAGATGATGAGAACTGTGTACTCAAGGAACCCTAAAGTGTCAGCTAAAAATGTCACTGAAACAATAACATAAACAAACTTACAGAATATAAAGTAAATCCACACAGATGTTCAGCATTTCTGTAAAATACCAATAAAACACAACAGGAAGAGATACAAGGGGGAATTCCAATGTTTTTGGAAAGCCCATTAAGATTGAGTTAGAACTTCAAAACCTGGTTGGCAGTCATAAAAGAAAAAAAAGAAAAAGAAAACTTCATAAAAATCTTCAGTTAATCTTTCACCAAGGGAATTTTTCATGGAAGACTGCCCACAAAGGTCACAGTCTTGTTCTCAATCCATATTTCTCCTGAGTTTGCATAAGGTTTAGGTTATAATTTATATTAAATTTTCCCCAAGGAGTGGGGTGATTTAGAATTAGGATTCCATTTTAGTTTACTTTTTAAGGTTTTCCCACAGATGACAAAGGAAGATGGATTCCAGCAGTAGCAAGACACTTGTGGGTCCATACTTGAATAGATTTTTGATAGCATGGGGATACTCTTGATAGTTATAAGAATGCTTAACAGCATACAATTGAATCATGCAAAATATGGCTTAATCTGCAAAAAAATCAATTCATATGTGTTCCGCCATCTCTAGTTCGGGTTTTTTCATTATTACAAATGAAAAAAAAACATGACTAGCAAGTATGTGTTTGTCTTATCAGTTTGTCTGTGTTTCTGTTTCTTTGAAAATGTAGGGAAATCTTTGTCTTACATCATGTTTAGTGTTGTTTGTAAATTCTGTTACCTTGGAAGATTTCTAAAAGGAAAAATTCAGCTAGAAAGAAAAACTGCTAAAAAGTTGTATCCAAAGAGTTTAGAATGCTGGAAAAGATTAATGAAGTTTCACACTTCAAGTAGTTGTCCCAATAAGCAGAACTAATTCTCACTTTTGGTCTTCAGCAACAATTTAGGATGAAAAGAAAAGAAAACTTGCAATGTGCTTTCTCTCTGTCATTTCGTCACTGGCCATGTTGGAATTGGGCAGATATTTAAAGAAGGAACCTTTTTTCTTAGTCTATAGAGTTGATAAAAACATCTTTGTAGATTTTGGAGGTTTGGAGATAAAGAAGAAACCAAGATCAATCATTAAGGAATTTGGAGATTGATCATTTTGAGATTACAGGTGAGAACTCCTGGGACTTTGGATAATTCTAAGAGCTTACTCCCTTTTGAAATATCTTAGGAAGTTTTGTGGTAACACTGTAGGATTTGCTTTAAGGAAAAAAAGAATTAAATTCTGTAAAATTTTCAGGGGGAAATAACATAGATATTTGTTTGTTTTTTCTCTAAAGATTGATAGACTATGGGGCAGCTAGGTGGCACAGTGAATAGAGCACTGGCCCTGGAGTCAGGAGGACCTGGGTTCAAATTTGGCCTCAGACAGTTAACACTTACTAGTTGTGTGACCTAGGGCAAGTCACTTAACCCCAACTGCCCTGTCTTCCCCCTACAAAAAAGCAAAAAAATTGATAGACCAATTATTTTACTGTAATGAAGGAAGGCAGCTAGTTTGAAAACCATCCCACAGTGAAGAAAAAAAATAGGCATGCAGTTTGTAGTTTACATTTATCTGAAACTTAACCTTTCTTTGCACTAAAAAAGAAAAGATTTCTAAATTAGGGACTCCCTGAGCCCTCATTCCTAGTCAGCTGATCCCTAACTCAGATTAGTTTTCCCCTGATTTCCCTCCTCCAATTCAGAGATTGTTCTCTGTAGCAGCAGCCACACTGGCATACCAAGGATGGCTGCTAGCACAGGTTCTTAGAGCTGCTTAACTAGGAAAGATAGCTATTTAAGGGGTCAGCAATCTTTCTATTACACTCACAAATTCAGGGGAAAAAGTCAGCACCCTCAATTTCAGAGAAAACACTAGAAGCGAAATAAATATCAACAGACAGGACTTCTAAGTGTTTAAGAAATTAGCACAGATTAACAGAAAGACGCAATTGACTGACCAAGACAATATATACATAGTTACCAGAGAGAGAAGCACAAACATCTGGGTTTTTCAAAGAAGGGGGAGGGGCGGCCTCTTTAATGGCTACTCAGTCTCATCTGGTCAAATCACAAGAACATTCTTCCAATGTGTAAGGCCCAAAGCAAAATGCAAACCTAAGAGTATATATACCCTTTTTAGAGCCAGAGGGCATAACAACCCTTGTGACTCTGTGCCTAAATTGAAATTAACAAAAGATGTGAAAGCCTTCTTACAAGCAAGCCTCTCCTAAGCAAGCTTCCCTTAATGGGCTCTACATGAAGCCTATTAATGGGCAGGAAAGATCTTATATCCCTTTAACATTAAACCCTCTGATTTCCATCACAACTTAGACACTCTTTTGTCTCCTATCCAGGTCAGGGATTGCCCCCCTCATACCAGCTCAATTGACTCTCACCCCAGTTCAGTGACCACTTGTGGTTCCTGCAGAAACTCTCCCACTCTGATCCTGTTAATTCCTCTCATCTTAGATGAGGTTCCCAAATAAAGATATTGGAACCAAAAAAAAAAGATTGTATAAAAATGCAAAGAAACTTAAGCTATATTCTGATCTCAGAAAATTATTAGCTCTGTAATCTTAAACAAGTTAGTTTTCTTTCTTGATCTGTATAGAGGAAAATGAAAAAGGTGCCCAATTCCCAGGTTGCTATGAGGGTCAAAATGGTATGTTTGTGAAATGCTTAGCACATTTTTTTAGTGACTAGAATATGGCAAGCACTATGCAAATACTGATTTTGTTAATATTATTTATTTAGATATAATTACTCCATACTTGGTAGCTATATACTAGATTTCAGATATGATTATTATAAAATATAAAAGGTAATAAGATCAATGATTTCTATATATAACATGGAAATGCATTAAGCTGAATTGATGCCATCTGAATGGTAATGTTTTGTTTTGTGTTTTAAATACATGGTCTTGTGAATATTATTATTGTATTTCTTTTTTAATTTTTTTGCATAGTTTTTGGAGGGAACAGGGCATAGCAATTGGGGTTAAGTGACTTGCCCAAGGTAACACAGCTACTAAGTGTGTCAAGTATCTGAGGCCAGATTTGGACTCAGGTCCTCCTGATTCCACAGCCAGTGCTCTATTTACTATGCCACCTAGCCTCCCCTATTATTGTATTTCTAAATGGTTTTATTTTGTGAAATGCGGGAAATTTCATTATCATATCATTAATGCTATTAGATGAAAGCAACTTTTTATTGGAACACTACTAGATTATGAATTTAACTTTTGAAAGACTATGATAAAATTTTATATTTGAAAACTACTAAGTATTTTTTTGTAATTCTTGCATACCTTTTTTATATTAACTTTTGCTTATTTTTAGTTTACATCATTCATTTCCACAAGACTTTGAGTTATAAATTTTCTTTGTGTCTTGCACCTACCCACAACCCCAAAACAGCAATCCCACTGTAGACGCTCTCCCCCAATCTGCTGTCTCCTATATCCTCCCCATCACCCTTCTGACTTTCTGATAGGGTAAGGTGGATCTCCCATACACCAGTTCCTATTTATCTTAATAATAATATACATTAAAATATTTTATTTTAAAACTTAAAATTCCAGATTATTTCCCTTCCTCCTTCATCACCCACCCCTACTCGGAAGACAAGCAATTCAATACAGGCCGTTACATGTGTAGTTATGCAAAACATCTCCACAATGGACATATTGTGAAAGACTGACTATATTTCCCTCCATCTTATCCTACCCCTTACTTGTTCTATTCTCTTTGTTCCTGTCCCTTTACAAATGTATGTCCTTCTAACTATCCTCCCCCTCAGAGCCCACATGCCCCTCCATTGTTTCCCCTCTCATCCCCTTCCCCACTACTCTCCTGTAGGGCAAGATACCCAATTTAGAGTGTATGTCATTCCCTCCCTAAGCCATATTCAATGGGAGTAAGGTTGACCCATTCCCCTTTGCCTTCCTATTCTTCCCTTCCATTTTAACAGTTATCCCTTACCTCTTCTATATGAGATAATTAATGCCATTCTGTCTCTTCCTGTCTCCTCTCATTATATTCCTCTCTCACCTCTCAAGTTCACCTTTTAAATATCATCCCTTCCTATTCAATTGATCCTGTGCCCTCTCTCTATGTATACCTGTACACATATATACACACACTTACATATGTATTCATACACATATATACCCTCCTATACATACATATGTGTATGTATACATACATACATACATATATATATATACATATATATTCCATTCAACTATTCTCATACTTAGAAAAATTTCACAAGTTACAATTATCATTTTTCCATGTAGGCATGTAAATAGTTCAACTTTGATAAGTTCCTTATGATTTCTTTTCCCTGTTTACCTTCTCATGCTTCTTGTATTTGAATGTCAAATTTTCTATTCAGTTCTGTTTTTTTCATCAAGAATGCTAGAAAGTCCCCCACCTCAATGAATGATCATATTTTCCCCTGGAACATTATACTCAATTTTGCTGGGTAGGTGATTCTTGGTTTTAATCCTAGCTCCCTTGATCTCCAGAATATCATATTCCAGGCCCTGTCATCCCTTAATGTAAAAGCTGCTAGATCCTGATCTATCTTGATTGTGTTTCAACAATATTCAGATTGTTTCTTCTTGGTATCTTGTAATAGTTTCTCCTCAATCTGGGAACTCCAGAATTTTGCTATAACATTCCTAGGAGTTTTCTTTTTTGGGTCTTTTTCAAGAGGTGATTGGTGAATTCTTTCCATTTCTATTTTGCTCTCTGGTTCTAAAATATCAGGGAAATTTTTAAAAGATTCTCTTGAAGGATGATTTCTAGGTTCTTTTTTTCATCATGGCTTTCAGGTAGTTCAATAGTTTTTAAATTGTCTCTCCTGGATCTATTTTCAACGTCATTGGTTTTTCCAATGAGATATTTCACATCGCCTTCTTTTTTTTTCATTTGTTTAGATCTCTTTAATAGTATATTGATTTCTTATAAAGTCATTAGCTTCCATTTGCTCCAGTCTAATTCTGAAGTAATTATTGTCTTCAGTGAGCTTTTCAAATTCTTTTTCCATTTGGCAAATTTAGCTTTTTAAGGCATTCTCCTATTTGGCTTTTTGGACCTTTTTTGCCATTTGAGTCAGTCTGTTTTTAAGATATTATTTTTCTTCAGTCAGATTTTTGACTCTCTTTTCATGATTTTCTTGCACCATTCTCATTTCTCTTCCCAATTTTTCCTCTACTTCTCTTACTTGGTTTTCAAGATCCTTCTTGAATTCCTCCATGGCCTGTAACCAGTTTATAATTTTCTTGGAAGGTTTTGGTACAGGAGTTCTGTGTTGTCTTCCTCCACTTTACATGCTTTGATCCTTTTTGTCCCCCAAAAAGGAATCTAAAATTGGATGGCTGTACTTGCTTTGCTTCCTTTGCTTGCTCATGTTGCCAGTCAATTACTTGACTTTTGAGTTGTTTGCCACAATAGAACTTTCCTTCCAGAGGGGAGAACATTGCCCCAAATCCGTGGGGTTTTTGCAGCTGCCAGAGCTATTAGGAGGGTGCCATCTCTACAGTCCCCAGCAGCTTTGTCTCACTGGTCACACACCTCAGGACCACCATCCAAGATTACAATCCTAATTCAGGCAGGTTAAGGCAAGAGTGCTTAGCCCAAGGTTGCTTGGTTCACCTATCATCTGCAGGCTGGTAGCTCTGAAGTAGCCACATTTAGGTGGCTGCAGGGCTGATGCTTCCACTGCTTCTGGCTCTGGGGGCAGAGACTGCTCCTCAGTCATCCCCAAATCCAGATGAGTTCCACCAATCTTTTACTTTGTCTTAGGCATTTATGGGTTGATAATTCTGGAAACGGCCGTAGCTGCTGGCGATCTATTCTCCCAAACTGCTCAGTATTTAGTGAGGTATATTTTGTTTTAAAACATATAATAATAACAATAATGATTTTACTAAAATAAAAGATGAGTTTTTATTTGAAGATTTTTAGCTACCACACAATATTATGAAAATGTATAAAGTGGTTTAAAGACATAACTTCAGTACATCAATATTATGTATTTGCTGTATGTCTGAAACCCCAGAATGTGGTTAGTTTTAATTTAGAAATAATGTATGAATGAAATGTAACTGTTATAGAAACATGAGGAATTAATATTTAAGACTTAAGCTGTGGTTAGTGAAATTTTGCTATTTGAAGTAAAAACTTTTGTGAGTATAATTTATTATTGTTATGAGTTTTGAGTATAGGGATGGCTGTCTGAATTGCCATGAAGCCAATAGTAGAAAATGGTATATGCTGCAGTCTTAGAATTGCTAAAAGTAGATGTCTGTGCCTAGGAAAAGTTTGGGGGATGATTTTGGCAGCATCTAAAATAGAATCTTCTTGACTCAGTTTCCTCGTTGTGCTAGGAAAAGGAAATTTCTCCACCTACTTAATCTGAGCCTTGCTTTTGATACCCTGTGACTACATGATTGACTGTCAGATATGACTCAAACTTGGAATAAAAAAAAGCTAAGGGTTTTTCCTCCTGTTATGGTATTTGTCCGGTCAGTCTGTGCCCTTGAGGAAACAAGTCTTGACATTGTTAAAACAAAGTACCTTCTTTTCCTATCACAGCAAATTTCTGTAATTATGGGAGCTGAGCAGTAGAAGGCTTCTAAGTATGATACTGAATCTAATAGATTGATAATGGAACATCTCTAAATTATTATAATATAATCCAAGCATGAAAAATCTTACAATTTTAACCTGCATTGATAAAATTGTAATAATAGGGATGATAGTTTCAAAAAGGGGGGAATAATATGACAAAGATGTAATGCAAAAGTTTTCTAATTAAATGGAATAGTAAATTTTGAGAAAGCACAGAATTAGATTTTTTTTGCTGTAAGAACTATTTACATATACGACTGACTTTCAAATGTTATCTAGTATAGAAATTTAGTCTTCGAGTATGTTTTAGTAAAAAGTTCTCAAAATCATATTGAGGATTTACATGTAAAATTGCATTGATAATTGTAAAGAAAATATTATTAAAAGTCACAAGAATTCATTTTACAAGTCAGATCCTCATGATTTTGTTTAAGATTCTTACATCAAATACAGGGCTTAAGTAAAGATAAAAACAGCATGTAGCAGATAAAAACTGAAATTCCTTGAAGTTTCAGGATTGAGGAACCAAATTGAAGAGATTGTATTAAATTGTATTAAGTCACATTACTGGTTAGTATAACCTAGGTTAGCTTTTCTAAGTCAACTCTCTCAGTGACTACTAGGGACTTCCTTTAGACTGAATTACCCATAGAAAGATAATCAATCCCTAGGTTAAAATTAGGTCTTCTCTTTCAACTACCTTTTGAATAACTCCACTATTTTGTCCTGTGAATTCCTTCATTGAACTATCCTCTAACGTACAGTGAGGAATCCATGTTAGTTTTTAGTTTTTAGCAAATATTCCAAAAGTTTTATTTCATCAAATAGAAAAAGCAGAATTACCTAGGAACCTTTACAAGTGACTTGAAACCAGAGAAGCATTGTTCCCTTAAGAGCTGCCCTGAGAGGTTATTTCAGAATATCCAAGAGAAGATATCCAGGTACCAAACAACTACAAAGGACATCTGGAACTCAGCATTTGATTATTAAATTGACATTAGGAGTAGGTTACTAGGATACGAAATTACTTGATGTTAGTTAATATTAATGATCATTAGTGTATTGCTTTGGCTTTTTGTTTCAGTGTTTCAATTTAAGTTTTCCTGGTAACCTTGGTGACATGTAAATCTCCTTGATGAAAATTAGTCCATTGTGTGCCTTTTAAATAGGTTGATCTGTAACCTGATTTGTGCAATTCTGATTGCAAATATATTAAAACTGATACATGGTTGCAGTGGGCTGCCCACATAAATCAAAAGAGGAAACTGAGGGAAGCAGAGCAGTAAATGGTTAATTGTGGGAACTGAGTGAGCCACACTGACTCCATGTTGTGACTCAATTCTGAATCTAGCTCAGTTCCTTTCCTATTCAAGTATGGCTCTGGTCCAAGTCCTGCCTTGTAAGAAAACTTCATTCAACTCTGGGAATTGGAAGAAAACCTTACTGTATTGTTTGAATCTAGTTCTGTGTGGCTGGGAAGTTGGACCAGCTCTATTTGCTTAACATGACCTAGATTATGCTAACCAGAAACCCAGTCAGATCCTCAGATGGATGCAAGGCATTTCCCCACAATTTTACATCTCAAGCAACCTAAATATCTTATTTGAAAATTGTCCTTTATTTTGATTAATCAGCTATTGTTTCCACATTCCTGTGATTGCCTACAGATTCTTAGGGGATGGTGATACATCTTTTTTTTCTCATTTTAAAGAATTGTACCTGTTCACTCACCTCCTCCTATTTGGAAAGTCTCTAATCTGTCTTCCAATTATAAATCAGATTACTTTATGTATTGTTTCCTTTTAATTAAATTATTGTTTTTAATGTCTAAAAGTTGATCTCCCCATGTATTTGCGGTCAAGCCCTAAGCTGAGGAAGGAGCTTGGTCCCAATTTGTGAAGAAATTGGCATGCATTGCTAATAAAACTAATGTGTTCAGAAGCTAGAACATTTGTTTCCTCAGTAATTTCATCTTTCCCCCTTTCTTTCTTCCTAGCACCCAGATAATTAGATTTCTCAGTGGAATGATCAAGTGAAGATTCCCTCAAAGGTAGGCTGGATAGAAGGGCCATCAGGGGTCCAGCATTAAGCTCCTTACTTGATGGTATGTGAGAGATTTAGAAAGAGAGACTAAAAGAAGCTGTGTCTATCCTCTCATCAACCCTTTTTGGCCGCTTTAGTTCCTCCTGCTAGCAGAATGTCTTTCTACATTTTATTTTACCACTTTCTCTGCAAAAATTTCTTTTGGCCTTTATCTGGTATACAACAAAACACTACATTAAAAAGGGGATGTTCCATTAAAACCACTATAAAAATATTTGGGATTCTATCTTCCAAGAAAACAAAAGAAATATATCAATACAAGCACAAAGGTTTATCGAAGTAAATAATACCTAAATAAATAGTAAATTCATGTCTAGAATGAATTAATTGAACAAAAATAGCTATATTATCTAAATTCATTTATTCAATGCCACACCAATTAAAGTATCAAACGATTACTCTGTACAACTAGAAAAACAATAATAAAAATAATTTATAGGAGTAAAAGAGGTCAAAAATCTCAAAAGAAGTAATGAAAAGAATTAGAAATTATGGGGCCTAGCAATGTCAGATCCCACACTATAAAACAAAGTAGCAATTATTAAAAAAAATTGATACTGGTTTGAAAAACAGTCTGATGAGTGGAACAGATTAGGTGCTCAATGTATAGAAGCAAATTTATATAGTATTAGATGAGTGCAGAATCTGTGATACTGGGATAAGGACTCACTATTTGAGAAAAACTGCTAGAAAATAACAAGTAGTATGAAAGAAACTCTATTTTGCCTATGATGAAACATGCTATCTATTACCAAGAGGTGACTGAACAAATATTTTGTAGATAGCCATGGTGGGAATTTCATTTGCTTAACTATGAATATTCTTTTTTTTTTCATTCCTTTCCCCTCCCTCCTCCCACATGTGACAGGGAATATGAGGGGGGGAAAGTGATTTTTGTTATTATTATGTCTTAAAGAAGTAGTGGGTGGTTTGTTAAATGTTGCAGGCATTTTCTGATAGGTTACTATATTATTAGTTATATTTAACTGTTTTACTTTAATATAAAAGTCCTATCCCTAAAATGGGAATAATCTGTAATTATTTATAATTTTAAAACAAAATGCACCAAAACAATTATTTTAAAAAATATCAGAAATGAATGAATTAAACAATAGTATATAATAAACCCAAGACCATGGATTACTTAGGAAGCTACTTATTTGACACAACTGAAAAGGGGTGTGGTGAATATTATGTTTAATCAATGCACTATTAAGTATTCCTTAGGCGTTTATGGTGTACCAACTACTGTGCTCAGCACTGGACATAAAAAGATAAATGTGAAACAGTCTTTGCCCTCAAGGAACTATTAATTAATTAACCCAAATACGAGATTTTTTTATATCAGAGTCTAAATTTTTTATAGAATTTAAGCTGCAAATTTATCTGGGTTATAAAAGTTTTATCCTGTGTTGCACTGATGTGAATACATATATTGACAGAGCAGGGAGAGACTCTATACCTGTTCTCTCACTCATTCATTCAATAAATATTTATTGAAACTTACTATGTGTGAGTCAACATGTAGGTGGTATAAATTCACTTTTAGTCTCAAACTATTCAGATTTACTATGCACAAATGCCATAATCATCAGATGATTTCTCTTTCTTATTATCCTGTGCTTTGAAGTCAGTCTAAGCCTAGGGGTTATTTACTTCCTTATTTCATGTATCCCACCCCCCCCAAATGGAATAACCATTTTGTGGCACTGGTGAGTCTAATATATATCTAAGAGATAAAAGGCTATGAATTTTTGCTGGGGAATGAAGAATATAGGCCACCTGCCTTTTTAGTTGTCTCTAAACAGCTTGGCCCTTCTTATTTTCAGAGCAAATTGCTTGCTCTATTTTTTCTCAGTTCTTTTTTTATTTGATGATATAAAACTTTTGGAATATTTGCTAAAAACTAAAAACTAACATGGATTCCTCACTGTATGTTACAGGATAGTTCAATGAAGGAATTCACAGGACAAAATAGTGGAGTCATTCAAAAGGTAGTTGAAAGAGAAGACCTAATTTTAACCTGGGCATTGACTATCTTTCTATGGGTAATTCAGCCTAAAGGAAGTCCGTAGTAGTCACTGTCTGAGAGAGTTGACTTAGAAAAGCTAAACGGGTGAAGTTTTCTAGCACCAGCATCCCACAATGGAAAATGAAGGTCACTGAAAGGACCTGTTGACAGATCTCAGTCTTCCCCTTCAGTGAAGAAACTTATTAATAGCAGTGTCACTAATGGTCATTGGATAGTATATTAGGTTTCTCTGAAAAAAACTGGATAATTGATAACTAACGGGAGGAAAATCTAACAAGGACTTCATCAGAGGGATGATGACCAAGGAAGAGCACTTGAGAAACTATGCCTAGCAAGGAGTGCTGAGAGCGTGCTGGCAGGCAACAGCCTCAGAAAAGAGTAATTCAATGAAATGATGAAAAGATATTGGTAACTCTGTACCTTTGGAGGAAATAGTTGCTCCTATATGCATCTGCCTTGATCATATACTTTCCCTTATATTTATGCCACATGAGTGATCCCTATGTCTATCCATTCTTCCTACAGAAAGGAATATATTTGTGGGAAAAGATGCTCCATGTTTATGAGGTAGGGGAAATGGAAAATATTTTCTTATTTTATTACCATATTGTTATTTGTTTTTTATATTAATTTATAATATTTTATATATTATATAAATTATTATATTTATATTGAAAATAAATATCATTATTTATTACTATATTATTAAGTGCCTTTGCTTTGAATGAAATGTGTCTTTTGATTAGTAAAAGTATTTACAATATTGGGCGCTTCATGGAGACAATTCTGACCCACAAAGAACTGAGGTAGCTTTCCATGGGTGAGGAAGTTTCCAGTCCTCTGTTAGTTAAAGAACAGTGAAACAGCAAAAGGACAATAGAGGAGATTCCCACTTAACTAGAGGTCAGGCTAGATGACCTTTGAGGTTCTTTTCAACTCACAGTTTATAATTCTATGAGAAGAGCTCTCAGATTTCAAAAGTGACAAAGATGAATAGGTATCCAAAAATTTCATAACAGCTATAAATGACCTACAATTCATAGAATTTTTAAATATCTTAATCATCTTGTATAATTACAAACTAGGCACTAAATATCAATCAGATACTTCTTGAATGAAAAAAAAAAGTTTGTTAAAACCTTTCCTTGTATCAGGCTAATTGAAAAAAAAATAGGCTGTTATTTCAAACATCCTGCTATAAGGAAAAGTTTCTTCAGATTTCTCTTGAAAGTCATTCAGAATGCATTTTAGACCCAAATAGAAGACCTTTTTATACCAGAGTCTAATTTTTTTTATAGATTTTAAGCTGGAATTTTATCTATGTTATAAAAGTTTTATCCTGTGTTCCACTGATGTGGATATATATATTGATATTTCAAGAATTAGTGACTTCAGCAGTCTGTGGAGAAGCTCTTCCTTGAAACAGATCATAACTACTTGTACATTTTTGTATATGATGTCATGAGATGCTGTGGTCAACCTCCTGTTTATGTGCCTCTCTGAACTTACTCATTCTGATCCTCAGTCAACTGATTATTGAACTGTTTCCATCCTCAGGTTTATACTTAATTTTTTTAACAGTTTGGTAGAATATGCAGAGCTTGTGCTTGTTAAACACATTATCTGAGGACCTGGGGTGTAATAGTAATGGAATTTGAAGACCCCCTTGTACTGGCAAGCTAACAGGTACTTAGCACTTAGTACTAATCCCAGGATTATGTCAAGTATTAAGACCCATAACTTTTGAATCCCATAGTGGGATGGACTTCCTTATGTAACAGGAAGGGGCTGGAACAGAGGGAAGCCAATACCTTATATAAGGAAAAGCACAAGCTGGAGAGTCAGAACTTCTTAGAGAAAATGGCATGTAGGCTGAGGAGGACAGGCCCAGGCTGGAGAAAGTGATTTTAATTTTGAGAAAGGAGCTTATAGTGGCAGAATTTCTTCTGAGACTCAGCTGAAGCTTCTGCTGAGACTTTGCTTCTGGGAACTTCTGAAAGCTTCTAGGAAACAGGCTGAGGAGCTACCAACTTCTTCTGAGAGTTTCCAAGAACTAGCTGGCACTGCCCAAGACTTCTGAGGGCTAGCCAGAACTACTAGAGGAAGCATGACTGTGGTGTTGGTACTTTGTCTTTCTGTGTTGGGTCTATGTTGATTTCACATGCAGAAAGTGAATTGATGAGGATGCCAGCAATGTGCATGAATCATATTGTGTCTTGGTTAAGCTTTTTCTTGCCAGGAACAGAAACTGTGAAGGACTTCAGGTGGATTAGACATTGTGAGCTTCAATATGGAACAGGAACTGCACAGAGAGCTGGACAAGGAACTGGGAGCTGTCTGCCTTTGAACTCAGGTGGCAGTTGGTTAGATTTGGGCAGGAGCTGGGACCATGGAAGAGGAACCATGGAAGCTGAGAGCCTGCCTTGAGTCAAGATGAAGACTTCTCCTTGGGTTTTTAATCCTGACAGATGAGATTGTAATTTACTTGTGACCCTAGGGATGGATGATCTTTGTACTTTCCACTACCCCTTGTGAGAGTATTTAGTAGTAACTAATGATGTTGTACCTTTATTGCACCCCATGGGTGGAGGACTTTGACCTTTGTATTTTGTGTTAATTAAGGAGGATTACCTCCATAAGAGTGATTGAATTAAGGAGTTAGTAAATGAAGGACTTACTAAATGAATGTTATCTTTTGCTTAAAACTATGTGACCACTTTGGTAAAAACTATGTGTCCATTTTAGTGTTAAGTTGTTGAGTTATGACATGGTGAATGCTGTATTTTGATTTTCTGTGAATGTTTTGCTTTAATTTCTTATTGAATAAATAGAGATTTCACTCTTCTGTGTAATCAAAACCTTGAAAGCTGTTCACAGCAGCAGTCCTCTGGAAAGCTGCTTGTGCTTGTCTTTACATGGGATCATCTCTAAGCCACTGTGAAAGTAGGAATATTAGGAAAGTAGGAAAATGGGGCTTTAGTGGAGAATGGTTCAATATATTTTTAATCTATTTTTGCTATGAAATCAATATAAGCAATATGAAAGAATAATACCTGATATTTATATCACATTTTCTATCGCTAACATGTATTAGAGTTCTTCAGCATCAAAGTCACCTTTGTGATGCTGAGGGAAAGGAGACAAAATTGGCCTTAAACGTTTCTTTCTAATCTTGCTTATACATTCACCACTTCCAGGTAGTAGCACCCTAAGGAAACACATATTCTTCATTCATGTACCCAGCCAGTCATCTATAACTCAATAATTTTTCATCAAATCACCAAACTCGCTTCCATCCCCCAAACCCAAATATTTTTGCTAAGCCAACAAAGTTTTTAGCAACCAATATCATTGCATATTAGATTTCCATTTACCACATGTTTAATGCTAGTTATAACTTGAAAGGTGCCTAAGCTATTCATTTGATTGACCCAGGGGGCTAAGGTTCCAACTTTGCTCCCCACCCCTTACTTAGCAACTTCAAGGTAGCCTCTGTACATATTAATGCAGCTTCCTTCCCACCTGAACTCACGTGGAGTCAGGGACCCTCAAACCTAGCAGATGTCTCAAAGGCAGACACTCACTGTTTTCCATATAGAAACGAGAAGGCAGATTCTACCCCAGCTAAATTCTGTGGTGTTATTGTACAGTATTCTTTTTATGCTATAGCTAGACAAACTTGTTAATTAATTCCTGAGTAATGTAAAAGTATCTCATTTCATCTCATCTCATTAAAAAGGGATTGACCTGAGTCAGGCTTACCTATTACAGTACCAAAATTCATGACATGGTCAAATGGTTCAGCATTAGAAAGAGATATGATTTTATGGGTGCTTATGATATTAAAGATGCATAAATGTTAAGTTTGCTATTGCTCCCTAAAAATCATGGGATTTCTCTTTTTGACTTGCAGATGGAAACATATGGATATAGATACACATGTATATCTATGGCTATTTATATCTATATTTATAATTGTGTTGTCTCCCCCATTAGATTGGAAACTCATTGAGAACTGTCTGATTTTCTTTTTTTTATTCTGTGCATAAAACAGTGCTTTGCTCATAGTAAGCACTTACTAAATGTATGTTTTTTTCCTTTCTCTCTCCCTTTTTCCCTCCTCTTACTCTGTCAACTGTACTTATGTGTGGGCTGACCTATTACAGAAATAAAAGTTAAGAAGTTTCTTAAGAAAATATACAATCTGGATTCCTATTAAGAGACACTACTTCCTCAACTCTGAATTCCTCCTACCAACTAAACCCATATACCTATTAGTATAGAAATATCACTGGAAAGAGAAAATGGAAGCAGCTGCCTCTTAGCATTTTCATTTAGAAATTGCATGTGGCAACTGCAGGTTTAATGTTAAATGGCTGTATTGTGATATTGAATATTATTACTTGAGATGCAATGGTGTGTATAACACCCATCATTAGCGTTTTTAATCCTTAGGAAATTCTGCTGACTCTTGTCTGGTTATAGAAATAGATCCCCTCTCTACTCAATTATCCTCAGTCATAATTCCACTTAGGGTTAGTTTTTTTCTTTAAAAATAGTAATAAGATTCCCATTAATTTTTAAATTAAAAAATGCAATCAGAAAGTTCTCCTCCATGGTGTTTCCTTTCAGTTTAAAGCATTGAATTGAACCTAAAGTCTCACATTAAGTCATTAACAACTCTTTAATAATTTTCTCAGACCAAATTCAATTCAACAAATACTTTTAAATTCCCTATGAAAGGCAGAATTATGTAGCAAATGGATCCAGGAAGACCTGTGTTCAAGTGCTGCCTCTGACACATATTGGCTATGTGCTCCCTTCCAAAGTCACTTAAACTCTCATTATTCTAAGCAATTTTCTAAAAAAAAAATTGCAGAGAAGGTGCCAACCTATATTATGAGAGGGAGCTTTCTCATCTGAGAGGTTTCCCTATCAATGAAATAAAACGAATCCCTATCTGTATCTTTATATATATAAGAGTCTGCCAACCTTATTGGACAGAATAAGATACTTGGCATTATGAGGAAGACATGAAGTCAAAATCCCTTAAATACTTAAGTTGTTAAACCATGGAAAAAAATCACATGATCTCTCTGAGTGACAGACAACTCTTTAAACCTAGAAATTATAGGCAGGCTCACATATTACTTGGTGGGGTAGAGTTAAAATACCAAGAAAATCATGCTTCCTTGACATATGACCTTAACTGTAATTGTGCTGTAATGGGGATTTTTTTTCAGTCACTTAAAAGGATAACTAGGTACAACTAAGCTTTTACTCAATTTGAGAGGATTATATGATTTTTGCCAATGGATGAAAGGAAGATGACACCACACAGGAAGTATATTGTGTTTGACTGAAAGAATTAGAAGCACCTCCAGACCGCTGTTTAAAAACAGTAGTAAAGCAAAAGGTAAAGGTCTCCAGTTTAGAGGATTATAGTTTGAGAGCCCCTCAGGAAGCTATTCTTCTTACTTTCCTCACTCCCACTGACCATGTCATCATGGAGACTTACTAATAATAGGTAACAGAACTTCGCTTTTATAGAAAGCAAACTTGAACTATGAAGGATTGGCCTACATAAAGGAGATACAAGTCCCTTTTGTCTTACTGAAGGAAATTAAATGATAAATACATCAAATTGCTCACAGAAGAGCATCTCCATATTCTCCAGCTTCATGGACGTAATATGGTGAATATTCAACTGTTTCTGGGTGGGATCATATAGGTAGAGACTACTCCTGGTGCCAGGCAGAGAAACCTAACATCCATCTTGGATCAAACTTAGTATTAGTAGGAGACAGCTTATCCTGCTGAGAATAACAGTTACTTGAGGATTGAGAACTTCAGCATGACTTTTATAGAAGTGCAGAAAATGAATTCTACAAAGGTACTAATTCTTAGAGCCCAGGAGAAAGCTAGAAAAAGGAGAAACTCATAAGAATTCATACAGAGAAAAGGACTTCTAGTAAATAGGCATGTGAGTTGCTATTTTGTTACGTGTGATCCCTACATATGCTTCATTCACTTTTTTTATACTTAAAGCTTGTGTATACTACTGACAGACAACTATATGTATTTGGGAGAGTGCGCCACTAGGAAAGTGCTGGAACCAGTTTATACAGGTTCAAAATAGCTGAATGTTAAATTTTCAATGTGAGAGTTTACATGAATTTACATCTTAGAAATTGGCAAATGTTACAAATCAGGGTTTGATGTATTGTTTTGTTGACTATCCAACATTTAGAAATTGATGGAGAAAATATTAATGATGTAAACCAAACTAAAAATTATTCTGTACATTTTTTTTGGATATTCAGTTGTGAAATATTTACTAGTATACCAATATGTGCCACAGACTTCTGGGGGAATTAAAAAAATTCTATTATTACTATGTCTAGTTAAAGAAATTCCTTAATCCAATAAAACTAATTAAGTCTAAATGATTGTTTGTGGTAGCAAACCAGTAGGGGTTAACTCACTGGATTACCCTCCTCCCACCAAAAAAAATACATTTACATTTTTAAAAGGAGCTGTTACAGCTTTCTGTTTTTTAAAGAAAATTGCCCAAAACTAAAGTTAAAGAGGTGATTGTGATTTTCTTCTCAAAATCTTCCTCATTCTAAATGATTTCTATTTCATTTTAATGTTATGAGCAACCAGTGTTGAGTTTCTCCTATTCTTTTCCTCCTTCCTTTTTAAAAAGTAACTGTTAGCCAATATCCTTTCCATTGCTATAAGAAAATTACCCTGTTCTTTCCATCTTCACTGCTTCCTGGCAATATCATTGTGATCAGTGGGCATCACAGGATGAAAAGGCTCTCTGATTTAACATAGAAAGAATCCTCTCCACAGCAGATATTGTTTATCGCTCAGTAGGCAGAACTCCAATTAACCTTAATGACCTAAGGGAGGAAAAAAAAAACAAAACTAGTTAAGGTCAATGGCTGTCACATTGTAGAACATGCCACTCTAAAATGCCAGCTTTTAGAGTGATTCCAGGGGAGAAAGGCATAGGACAAAGAGAACATATCTTACTTGCTTGAATCAAATCACTTTTACTAGAACATGTGTTGGCAAGAATCATTTAAGTGTGTGGCCATCTTGTGAGCAGTAAATAAACACTTCTCCCTTTCTCACAGCAGTAACTAATAATGAGGAATACTGCTGAAATTCAAACTGGTCAGTAATAGACCATCTGCTTCCAAAGATCTCAAGGATTTTTTCCCCTGAAAATACTGGGCACCAGAATAGTTGAATATTGCAAATAATATCACAGGTTGTATGTACACAAGCTTCTGCACAAATGGCACTACAACATTATAGACTTTCTCTAGAATTGTTGAGGCAGCCAGGTGTTAAGAAAACTCCAGGTCTTCTGTTAGGTCTGGAGTCAGGAAGACCTGAGTTCAAATCCAATCTCAGATACTTCCTACCTGTGTGACCCTGGGCAAGTCATTTAACCTCTATTGGCCTCAGTCTCATTTTCAGTACAATGAGGATAATACCTCCTTCCCCACCCTCTCCTCATGATGGTTGTGAGGATGTGATGAGATAATATTTGTTTGTAAAGAGCTTTGTAAGCCTTAAAGTAACATGTAAATGTTAGCTAATATTGTGTATGCGCAATCTATTTCAGGGTCTGGGTTTTTGTTTTTTATATTGATGAAAAATGAGAATAACTTCTATTCATATACACGGTGCCAAATAAGATAAATCATTAATTCCTGATTTATTTCATAGGAGGTTTTTTCCATATAATTTTAAAGTCCTGTAGAAAACTATAATGTATACCCAAAGCTTTTTTTGTTTGTAGGGACGAAGGCAAGGCAATTGGGGTTGTGACTTGCCCAAAGTCACACAGCTAGTAAGTGTGTCAAGTGTCTGAGGCCAGATGTGAACTCGGATCCTCCTGACTCCAGGGCCAGTCCTCTATTCACTGTGTCATGTAACTGTCCCTACCTAAAGCTTTTGGGTGAAAAAAAAAACTGAAAAGTGGTAGCAAATATTAGAGAGCTGGCTATGGTAAGATGTATGAGAGAAAATAAATTAGGCAGGAGCATTAAAGGAAGCAAGGAAAACCAAAGTCCTTGCTATGAAAAGTGCTGAGAATTTCTAAAGAGCAGAGAGTAAGGTAAAGGTGATAGGCCTAACATAGACAAGGGTCCAGATAAGGAGTAGGACCAGAGGCAACCCTATATAGTGGAAGGAGATATATGACCTGGTGGTGCCAGTTTAAATTCCAGCTCTAGTGCTTCTTAGTTCTATAATAGACCATGAGGCAAATCACTACACCTTTGTGGGCCATAATTTACTTATTACTAAAAACAGGATAAATATATATATTATATATTATGTGTATATGTGTGTGTGTATGTGTGTGTGTGTGTGTATACACATAAACATATTTTTACCAAGAGGCAGTGTGATATAGAAGTGAGAGTAGACAAGTCAAGAAGACGGGTTCATAATTCACCTTTGACACTTGCTAACTGAATAACCCCAGGAAAGCCACTTACTTAACCTGTGAGAAGCAGCAGGAAAGTCCTATTGCTTGGAAGGTCCCATTTGGAATCATGTCACTTGAGTCTGAATCCTGGTTCCTCTACTTATTCTATGTGTGACTTTAAGGAAGTCACTATATTTCCCTAAACCTCAGTTTCCTCATCTGTAAAATGAGAGGGTTGGACTCTGATTCCCAAGTTCCCTTCCATTTCCAGATCTATGACCCTCAGCTCCCTAAGATGTTTTTCTAAGTAGTGAGTGGAGTGAAACTGCCCTTTTCCCGGAGACAAAGAAGTTCTAGATCCTTTGCCTGAGTACATAAAAATCATACTCCCTGCCTTATCTCTGTTTCCCCTATTAATCAGTGCCAAATATGAATTCTTAAATATTGATCACTTTTAGTTGGGAAAAATGAACTGCAATAGCACTAGATGGGCATAAATTCCATCTCTACCTCTATAACTAATTAGAGATGATTAAGTAAACTGCTTGTGCTACCTTATTCAGTGACTGGTTTCCTTCTGCCACCCATTTTGACCTATCTTACCTCAATTGAAGAAAATCATGGAATTGGGAGGCTTGGAATTGTTATCACTATCATCATCATCATCAGCAGCAGCATCAGGATCACCATTTTTGGTCAAGACCTGCGATGTCATCAATATAGGGAATTCTGTGTGAGTAAACTCCCTCTATCAAATATAAAAGCAATTCTTTTGCAGCTACTGTCTTAGATGATTTCCTAGGGCAATAAGAGACTAAGACAGTTTCCTAGGGGAAAGTGTTATAGGGAGGACTTGAACACAAGTCTCCTTGACTTTAAGTCCACCTCTCCAATAGGCCTGTTCCCTCTGACTTGGAGTACACAAACAAATATTAGGATATTAACAGAATATAATAGAACAATTTTTTGAACTTATATTATGCCAACAAACTAATTAGAAACAATTTGGGTATTATCTGTAACACTTCTTCTCTATTCTCTCCTTTTACATACTTATTTTAAAAGGGGGACTTTGAATTTCTTCTTTTCCTTTTCTCAGTGGAGTCAGTCTTAAGCATAGATAAAGGATGCTGTCTTTGTCATGGCCTGAAGGAGTTCCAGAAAAGATTCTTTACCTGTCCATAATTATCTCTCTTAATTGGTTTCACTAGTGCTGATAAAACCTTCCATCCTAGAGTTTTTACTTAGAAGGTGACTACCAGAATGTAAATGCTGACTGAGAGAATACACTAAATCAGCAGTTCTTAACCTGTGGGTTATGTTCAGTTTGTAACAATGAAAATACATCCTGCATAGCAGATATTTACATTACAATTCATAATAGTAGCAAAATTACAGTTATGAATTAGCAACTAAAATAATTTTATGGTTGGGGGTCACCACAACATGAGGAACTGTATTCAAGAGTCCCAGCATTAGGAAGGTTGAGAACCACTGCATTAAATCATCTTGCATCATTTCATGAGCTGCTGAACAAAAAGAAAGGCCCTCAGGGAAGGGCAGCAATCAATTCTGAACAAGAAGTAGAAAACAGACTGAGTCTTCCAATGGCAGGCCTAAAGAGTTAGTGAGAGGAAAGAAGGAGTAGACTATTGAGGACACTGTGTAGCTAAGAAGACAGGAGAGGCACAAAAATGGGGAAGGTATTGCAACAGCAAGGAGAACTATGGATCAAAGACTAACTTGGTATATCTCCCAATTCAGTTCAGTGACTACTAAGAGAATTTACTAGCATCTGCACTCTTGTTTAGGTGTCTACTTTTATTATATGGACAACGTTTTACAAAAGTAAATAAGAAGCACTTCAGATTTAAATAATTCTATTCTAGCAATTCAGAGCCTAGATTATCATCTAGGTAGATGTGTTGTGGTAGCCAGAGTGTACAGTACATGTGCATCTTTGTCAACTCAGAAACAACCAAACCTTCTGTTTCTCTTTTATTCTTCTGGAAGGTAGAGTAGAAGAGAAACAGGCCAAATAGAGCACTGCCCTGGGGTCAGGAGGACCTGAGTTGAGTTTCACATGCTTGACATTTACTAGCTGTGTGACCTTGGGCAAGTCACTTAACCCCAATTGCCTTGCCTTCCCCCCTCCCAAAAATATTAAAAAATAATTAGTTACTTAAAAATGCCTCTCTGGCATATTAAACTCCAATTGACATTTTATTTCAGTGTTTCATTCTTTCAGTAAGAGTAGATTATCCAAAAATAAAATCTCATTATCCCATTCCCTACCCCACCATTGACAAGATCCATTTAACATTTACCATCATTTTTCTGCAAATTTTAAATAATTTGGTATACTCTAGCTGAAAAGTTTATCTACAGGCCAGTTTTCCTGTTTATTCCATGCTTGTTTGTTTTGTTTTTTGTAGATGGTAGATTGGGTGAGTGGTGTGGAAAACATGACTGGACCTATAATTTCTTCAGAGTAGAAAGTTCCTGGTAAGTAACTTTCTTTACCAGTACAAATCTGTGAATTCTTTAAAACTTAATTGTCTGAGGGCATTAAGAGGATAAGTGACTTGCCCAGGGTCACAAAATAAGTAGGTGTAAAACTCTGAATTTGAACCCTAGTCTTTCTGATTTCAAAGTTAGCTCCTTATCTGTTGTATTGTGTTGCCTTTCATCCAAACACCATGTTTACTGTGTCCAGAATCTTCACTGAATGAAAAAACTAACATTTGGAGACTACTTCATGAAGCAATGTGTTTATATTTGAGAGGGAAAAACCTTTTGTAAATGAAGAGACAAAGGTGTTCCCACTGTTCTGTACTGCTAACAATCTCCATAGAGCCCTCAATTTCCCTTCCAGTTTGCTGTCCTAATCACCATGAAAATATTGAACTTGCCAGTATTGTATGGATAAGGAAAATATGCCAAAGTATGGGACAATTACCCTTCCTAAGGAGATATAATGTATTGTTCACCATAGCTTTTTATAACACCTCATTTTGGAATTTAATTGCTTCATTTTACAATTCTAGTTCCCACATCACTGTGCAATTTCCCTGCAGTTTTTCTTGTAGACGTGCAGAAGATGGAAGAGCAGGAATAATAGAGTTTTGATTTAACTCACCTAAGAAAAAAAATGACATCCTTTGAAAAATGATGTGTCTGGAAATACCTGCAGTCCCAATTGTCATTTTTTTCCCTTCTTGGGCCATCACATATTTCTCTCAAAATTTATGTTGTCTTTTACCTTAGCCTCTCGTGGTTTTTTTTTTAATTATCAAGTATGCTTCTGTTTCTTCTGCTCATTTGTAATCTTTTAACTTCATTAAATACATGTTTTTTTCAACTCAACTCACAGGACATTTCTACATGTGGGTGAAATCCCTGTACAATTTCTATGTAACTAAAGACTTCTAAGCCTGAGGCAGTAGTCTATTTATTCAGAGAAATATTAGATGCCATGGAATCTAGGTACAATGGAGGAATGTAGACACACTCTTGAAGTGTATTATAATGATACTGGCATACCCTGCAAAGGATTTTGAATCTGAAGTTTGCAGGATATAAAAAATGAAATATTTGGAGAACTTGAGTTCTTTGTTAAATATATACTTAAAAATATTATATGAAGTTTATCCAGGGCTGAGATCCTGCTTGCTTTCTACAGAATATTCAAACTAAATTTAATAGCTGTTTCAGAATATGAGGGCCACCTGTACTACTGCTTTCTGGATCATGTAGAGAGAGAGCTAGAAGGGAATTTAGAGGCCATAGTATCACAGGATAATAGATGTAGAAGGGAAGGGACTTCAGAAGCCATTTTAGGGAAGAGGAAACTGAACTTCAGAGAGCTATGTGTCTTACCCAAGGTCACACAGGTAGCAAATGGGCCCTCTAACTACAAATACGGTACCCATTCCACTGTACCACATCGTCTCCCATCATTAACGTGACTGTGAATAGTTTTCCCAATATATTGCTCCATTATCACTCTCCTGTCTTTCCTATATCTCTACTTTCCTCAAAGACTTGTAGGGCTTCCTATTATCTGTCAAATAAAGTTACAGATACCTGGTTCTGACATTGAATGGGCTCCAAAATCTACCTCCAATCTACCTTTCCAGCCATATTTCTTAGCATTGTTTTTCATGCAAATCTGTGTTTCAATTAAATTAGATGACTCTGCCTTCTATAGTATCTTGTCTACTCACATAACAACCTCATTTCTCATGACATTGCTATGCTTAGAATGGACTTTCTTTTCCCCACTTATTCTATAAATTCTATAAATTTTATAAAATATAAATTCTATAAAATGCCCCCCTCCCTTTAAGGCTCAGTTCATTTGCCACTTCTTCTATGGTTCCTTCCTTGACCTTGAACACCCCTATTTCTCCTTTCTTTCCCAGGTAAAAAAAATCTTCAAAATTTTCATTGCACTTTGCTCATATGTTTCCTTTATTTTTACTTTAGTCTTCATTATTTCATATGGACTTCTGGAAATGACCTTCCCCCATCAGACTGTAACCTTTTTGAAAATAGTGGATTGACTTTAATGTTTCACAGGCTCATAAAATCCTGGATTTAGAAACAAAAAAGACCTTAGAGGTCATTGTGTACAACCATCTTATTTTACAAGTGAGGAAGCTGAGTCATGGTGAAGTTAAGTGATTTGCTTATGATCATACATATAATAAGATTTGAACCCAGGCTTTCCTGACTCAAGTCCAGTAGATTGTTTTCACACCAGGGTTCTTCTCAACAATGTGATTGATATAGCAACCCCAAAAAGTCAATATGGTTTTAAGCTGAATTATTAGAAATGCAATTTGTTCCAAAAGTCTTGGTGAAATTTAAAGCTTTAATAGTTTAAAAATGCTGTAGGACAATCTGGATAACATTGAAAGCCCTGGACTTGATATTTCTGCCATAGCAGAGCACATAGGGATTATCATAGAATTATTTTACCTTCCATTGTTGTCAGTTGCAAGTCCCACTGATTTAATCTCTTCAACAACTCCCCTCCACTTGATCCTCATTGTCTGTACCATAGTTGAGGCCCCATTATTGTTCACGTGAATGATTGTAATAGTCTCCTTTATAGGTCTTCTGGATCTTTCCACCTCCACTCTTTCTAGCATCTCATCCACTCATCATATCTGTCAGTCAGAATAATATTTCTTAGATATAATAATTCTTAGATATATAATAATATGTAAATCTTAGATATAATAATAGTGTAACTCATCTGCCTAAAGGTCATTAGTGACTTTCCCTTGATTTCCAGATAAAATTCAAAATCTGCTGCTTCGCTTTTTAGGTCCTTTACCACCTAGCACTGCTTGAGTGTTCCAGTCTTATCTCACATTACTCATTATCCATCATTCTCTGCCCCAGACAAAAGGGTGCCTCTATGTAACACAAGGATGCTTAGTGCTCTTCTGCCTCCACGCCTTTGTTATGGCTATTTCTCTAATTCTAGAATCTTGCTCCTACCCATTTTTTATTCTTGAACTTCTTCTCATCCTTAATCCTATTTCAAATATTACTTCCTCCAGAAAGCCTTCTTGCAAATCCATCTCTATTGATCTCAACCTTCTCACTTAGGTTCCCCACAGAACTTTATCTTGTTTTCTATTTTTATCATGAAAAATGCTATCTATATCTGTATCTTATTTCTATCTCTCTATCATAACCATGTTTGTTGGGATCTTATCCCCCCACTATAATACAGGGGACATGATACCTTGAGGGCCAAGATCATATTTTATCTAAGCTTTGTATCTCCAATACCCATTCAGTATAAGTAGCAGTCATTTAATAATAGATAATAATTTAGTATGATTTTTTTACTTGTAACCCCAGTCCCAAAGTTCATTGGTATGGAACTTTCTCTTTATTGGTGGAGATCAATGTCCCATGTCTGTGTCTTGGGCGTGGTGGAGTGGGTAAAGCAGGAGAAATGAGAGTTCTTCAATTCTCACCAAATCACTTTGAGCGCTCTTCAAACTTCAAGTCACTTCTGACACTTCTGGCTTCCAGCTTCAATTGCAAAGATGAATAAGGTCAATCGCACTTTAGGATGCTGAAGGAAAAGATTCTGGAAATATATAAGAGGAACTGGCAGTTCCTATCTTCAGTTTACAACTCTAGAGATTTCAGGGAACTTCCCCATTGACTTAGATTCAGGACTCTCTCTTTATGGAACAAAGTTACCTTGTTCCCAGTTGCAAAGCTCCTTCACGCTATATAGCATAGTATACATTCTCCTATGCATACTTTCTTTGATCTCTGTTTTGCTACAATTTGGATAAATAGATTGTTGTTGTTGTTGTTTGATAACTGCTATGTGTATTCATTGTAGAACTGGTATTTGGTAGGAAGGGGTCAAGACTTGGAGATAGAACTTGGGGTCTTCATTACCTCCCTCCCACAACAATGAAATAACAATGAGAAATTAACTTGAACCTGATCACATCCTCAAGACCAACCATTATTTAAGGAAGCAAATACATATGTGTGTATATATGTGTGTGTGTGTGTGTGTGTGTGTGACATCCCTGTCTCTTTAGGAGAGCAAGGTGACCATTGGCCCCAACTTCTTTCTTCTCTTCCCAGTGGGAATTAAAATTGCCCTTGGAGAAGGGTAAAGAGAGAAGAGGATGGCTATGTGTCTATTGTGTCTCTCTTTGGGTTATACCATGACACTCCCATGATAGACATAGGGACAAACTTTGATACATGTAGGCCTTACCTCATATTACTGCACTGGAACAATCAGAACTTTCAGAAAATAGTTGCCTTACAAGATAGTGAATT
Organism: Pseudocheirus occidentalis; assembly: GCA_028646575.1. NCBI lineage: Eukaryota > Metazoa > Chordata > Mammalia > Diprotodontia > Pseudocheiridae > Pseudocheirus > Pseudocheirus occidentalis. Next base: position 162,742,851 of record CM053596.1, read on the forward strand.
TTCCACCAGGGATAACATTTGACAGGGATATTTTAGAGGAAAAATCATGCTTCATGTACTATATGGATTAGATGTGACATCTCTAATACTTACATATAGACATCTCTACCTTGGAAGAGAGATGTGTTACGAAGAAGAAAAAATTCAGCTTGGTCTGATTTGGAGATATAGCTTAAAAAAAAAAAACCTCACCTCCCCCAAGTCCTTTGAGGTTTAGATAACAGAGAATTCAATCTGAAACAGACTCATTAACTTTGAAATTCATTATTAATCCTCTATCAGCCTTTGCTCCCCATAGCAGCATTTTAATCTTAAATTTTCATTTCCTTCTCTATCTCCTGACTTTACATTGCTGAGTATCACATATCCTATTCCTCTACATCTGATATCAATGAACTGTGTTTACTGGAACAAAGGATGCTACCTGTTACAATGATCTCATTAAGCAAGCACTCCAGATCAATACCTATATGAAAGCTTCTGCCCCTTTCCAAGCCTTCCATTCTCTCTACCCTAAGCCCTTCCCATCATTATTGCATGCTTGCTGTTTTTAAATCTAATACCATTTTACTCTGTATTTCTACTCTTCTTACATTTTCTTCTGTTTGAACTAAATAACAAATATTTCCCCTTTTACATCATTTCCCCTTATACATCACTTTTTATCCCTATCTGCTGTCCTATTTTTCCCATATCTAGTTTTCTGATTTTTACTTTCTGTTGCATTGGGTAAATCCTTTTCCCTTTAGGGAGCTAGAAAGACCTGTATTCGAACTTCTGTCTTGGGGAAGCCCATGTTTAATAATACATCTCTTGCTTTGCCATTTAGATGTAAACACTGCCAAGTCAAGATAATTAATAATGTTTAGTATTCTACAAACCACACTACACATTACAGGAAATGGATTTTAAGCCACTTCCTACATGATATGTAATTAAACACAAAACTCAGTAAACCTTTGCTATTCTTTCTGCTATTAAAGTGATCACCTTTAGGGTCTAATAGAAAAACTAAACCCAGAGTCTAAGCTATTTTTAAACTTTTACACTTGAAAACAACTTGAATCTATAAAAGATTTGCATCATTTTCTTTAGTCAGGAGAGCAGGAAGAGAAATAAAGCAGCAATTAGTGATTTCTCAACTGAGTGAAATGCACACTGGATATAATTTTTTTATTGGACTGCACTCTTCGAAAATAGCAGGGAAATAATCAGCAAGTCAGTTGTAAAACTGCTTCCAGGGTGAGAACTATTAAAAAATCAATAATTGAATCCATTACCCTGGGTGGGATCATGTACCAACTATAGCGCTTGGAGTCTTCTATAGGAAAAAAAAAAGAAACATAGTAACTTGAAAGTGGCAGGCTTGTGAATATTCAAAGGAATAATTTATTAATGGATATATTTCCATTTAATAAGCATACAAAATCTGTTCCTAACTTCTACACAGATGAAGAATTAGAAGCAGAAAAAAAGGGATAAAAGTAGTATCTGTATTGAAATAGGTAGAATAGTTGTTTTATAGATCTGTGTAAAAATTGATAAAATTCCATCACTGTTTTGGGGGATGGAGCTTTTTATATTTTTGTATTACTTTAGCTATTAATTATTCCCTGAAAGTTTTTACATTCAGTTCTTTCTTACTCCTAAATATACTGTCTAGTTTATCACAAGACTACATGCATATAAACAGAGATATTTGTGAGGTAGTTTGGCACAGCATGCCATGTAGAGGGTAGGTCTCAGAATTAGGGAAATTTAGATTAATATCTTGGACTGCTGATACCTCCTAGTTGTAGGACTGTGGGAAATCACAACCTTTCAGTATCTCTGAGAAGTCTAAGATTCTAAGTTACAGAAATGTTGCTGGATACGCATCACTGAAGATAATTTCCCTGACATAGTTCATACATAAAGACCATGCCAATGGCCATTACTTATTTTACATGTGCATATATCTATCATACACATCCATACTCTATATGTGTGCACATATAGACATATATATGTATATATACACACACTTATTCATGTATGTATGCTTATGATGCTGTGGTCTGAACCTGTGATTTGACCATGTAGGTAACTTGGGGCATGAAAATTCACTCCACTACACAATGACAATTTGTCTTAGACTTAGTTGCTTGAGGCATTAAAAAGTTAAGTCACTTGCTCTTGTCAGAGGCTAACTTTGACATTGGGATTTTCAAACTCTTGGTCCATTATACATTATATAGCATTTGATCTCATCAAAATATATATGATGGGGAAAATATTTGAATTTTTCTTTAGAGTAAGTCTTTGGTATCTTCTCCATGATAAAATAATTATTTTATCAACAACTTTCAACAATATCAGTCAAGAATTTATTTCCTCTACTGACAAGGCCTGGCACAAAGTAGTTGCTACATAAATAGTAGTCATTGTTTTATTATTGCTGTAGCCAGCATCACTGATCTTCATCATCATCATAATCATTATTCCACTAAGTCCCATGTACAATTTCAAGAAAAATGCTGCACAGGCTTAGACATATATAATTTCTCTGGAACTAATTTACAAACCTGCAAAAGGCTGAACCAACTTGGAGGACAAAGGAACATCTTCTGTATCATCTGTGGGGCATCTTATATTCCTGGCTACTTTTAAAAACATAAAAGAAACAAAAAGGAGCATGCTCCTGTTAAGTATACTGAATAACACCATATCATAGGAATTGTCTTACTTGTTATTGTGAAAACAGTAAGCCCTCCTTAAAATAATCAATTGTATTTTGTGGCATGAACCCAAAGGAGGGAAAAATCCTTTTCTTGCATATATAGTTAACCACCTTCACTGTTTTTCTTCCCCACCTTTTTCCTTCTCTTTCCTGTACAATTGGTCTATAACAAAATTGATACATGTATCTTCTTTTTTTGGCTAATTTTGTTTTAAAATCATAAATTCATAGATATAAAAACTGCATGGATATTAACAATTACCCAGTCCAATTTTCTCATCTTACAGATTTGGAAACTGAGACCCTGAGAATTTAAAGAATTTGTCCAGAATCACACAGTAGATGAAAAGAAGAGCCTGGAGTTAGACCTGTCTCATCTGAGTCCCCATTTCTGTCACAGTTCTGATAGGCTTTTTCTATGTAACTGTCCACAAATAGAGTGCTTTACACTTAATAGGCATTCCGTGCATATATGCTTAGTGAATTTTTTTTCTCACGCATGAAGAAAAATTCAGGTCAATATAGGAATGTATTTGCCTATGTTGTCAGACTATATATTCAGTTTAAAACAGATGCAATTGCATCCCTGCCTCATTAAATAGCTGATTTGGTCCCACCTGATACAGAATGCTCACATGCTCTAAATATATTAGTTTTATCCAATAAATGGAATTAGTATTTCCCTTGGTTAAGGGTAATTTATGCATATTTTGTTTCCCATTGCTTCATCAATACGAAGCAGGAGAAACATAAGAAAATTACTTTTCACAGGACTGTGTTATGTAGCAGGACCTCTGCATTTCTAAGTAATAGGATTCCTACAGATATGTACTTCAATTATTGTTTAAAGATAAACATCCCTATATAATATTCCCCTTAGAAGTGAGAAACACAAGCAACGACATTTTACAACTTGGCTTCTTTTATCGGAGAATGATAGCAGGTAGTGAGGAATAGAATCTGGCTTGATTTGCACCTATGTTGGAAGTGGTAGTAATATGATGCCTTGGTCAACTTTACTGACCAAGATCTGGGGTATGATTATGCTGAACCAACTATAGTTTCTGAGGTCCTTTTTAAATCTATGAGGCTATAAATCTATTTGTATTGTGCATAGTAATTGCTGGTCCCATACATAAGGGATATTTTCACTTTGGCATGGTTCTAGAAATGTAAGTGAAAGTTGGAATGTGTCTGGGATTAGGGGAGTGATTTGGGATTTATTCTCTTGTATTTATTGTTATGGCAGTATATCCACACAAAATAAGTGAGTGTATTAGAGAACATCAATGAATGAAAAATATAGGTCATGGTTGTGAACGTGACAAACTATATTTTTAAAATAGTTGCTGGTTTCCTAGTGTAAACTCAGCTGAAAGGTTTATTGATCCATAATCCATCATTTTTCCAAGGGCTAATCAATTTAAGAGCTTATTGTGTGTGTTTGTGTCTTGGTAAAAAGTGGCTTATCTGTTCTGTGGTTTTTGATTTTTTCTATCCATTCCTATCCCATTAACACTCTCTCTCCCTCTCTCTCTCTCTCTCTGTCTCTGTCTCTCTCTCTCTCTCTCTCTCCCTCTCCCTCTCCCTCTCTCTCTCTTTCTTTCTCATAGACCTCTACTCTCAAGTCATAAAAAAGAAATCATAGCCATCTAAGATATCAATTCTGTATTCCTTTCCTTCCTTCCTATTGCATCCCTCTGCCTACACATCATAAGTTTTGGGGAAGAAGTAGCTTTTCACACAGACTACAATTCATTGCATCCATAGTCAAAGTTTTGAAGCTATGATTCTGTTCTTTAAAAATACATTTTAGGAATTACTCAATACTAATTTGATCATTGCTTGGGCTGGCTAGAAAACAGATGTAATAAATGTATTAATAAATGTATTTGCTATTCATAGATATTTTTGCTAACATTCCCACTAATGACACCTTCTTTTTCTGTTTTCTGGTTTTGCTTTTGTTTTGGTGTCTTCCCTGTAGCTCTGATGTAACTCTTCACCATTTATTGTCTTTCTGAGATCACAGGTAATTCCAAAACATCTATTTTGTCTAAATGAAAAGTTTAAATTTGGATAGCTACTGAATATTCCTAGTAGAATGGAATTAAGGTCATAAAATGGAAACTCCATTTGTAAATTTTATTGAAAATGAAAAGATGTGGGGCAGCTAGGTGGTGCAGTGAATAGAGCACCGGGCCCTGGAGTCAGGAGGACCTAAGTTCAAATCTGACCTCAGACACTTAACACTTACCAGCTGTGTGACTTTTGGCAAGTCACTTAACCCCAACTGCCCCTACAGAAAAAAAATGAAAAGATGTTAAAGCTAAATGTCTTCAACACAGCCAATATTCCTAGGAGTTGGGATGAAGAGATACATTTGAGTCATGCCACAATTTTGTGTGGGAGGTTCATATGCAGACTTGTGAAGATATAAACTGTCTATATGGCATCTTTGGAATACCAAAACAATTTGTAGATTTTAAGTACTGTATGGCAGAAACACCTTATATAGGCAATACCTTCTTTTGTTCTCCACTACTTGTAATATGATGGCTAACTCCTTGAGACTAAAAGCCAAGAACTGATTTATGGTTTATTTTAAAGGCTACTTATATATTCCAGGGGTATAATCAGAATATAATGTGTACAGTCCATCAATGATGCCTGTAAGTATGCAAATATTAGGCCATGTTCATTATACATTCATTAGTTACTACAATGAAAGGCTGGACTAAGGGGCAAGGTATAATGTTTGAGGGAGATACACTGAATTCTTAGAGGGAATGCTTTCTAATACTGATGCCATTCTTATTTGTGTATACTAAATCTTTGAGAAAATCTCCTTTAGAAAATGCAATTTTAAAATCAATGATTTAAGTAGAGTTAATCTTTAAAAATATTGAGCAATCTCTAAAATGTTTAAGATATGTCTACAGGTGACAATGATATTAGGGTAGCATCTAATGGAAATTATTCTTTTCTGAGGGGTAACTATTGAACAATACTACAAATACAAAAGTAAATAAAGGAAAAGTAAGCTATTCTTTTGTAAATATTTGGTGTGGCTATTAGGGTTGCAATGAGGAAGAGGAGCAAGGGAAAAAGAAAAGGCAGTAAAACGATGATAGAGATGAAATTATTATTTCCAGTAAGAGTTGGGGGAAATAATTTGCCTAAGGTCAGCTGTAAAGTGTATTTATTTTTTTGAAAAATATTTGCAAATCTCAGTAGCCAAAGCAGTGAAAATTTTATTGCTTTTTAGCTGTGGGTGATTTTAGAGATTCCTCAGTGACACATAAGTTGTTGAGCTCTGGGCATTGTCACAAAGAAAAAGAAGTTTCTTTTTCCTTATCCATCTTTGTTTTTTGTTCAGGTATTGGCTCAAACATCTTCTTTTGGCCCTTTCACCATTATGGGGCTCAGTAGACTGAGGCTTGGTTTTAGGAAAGTAGGAAGAAGTGAGTGTGAGCCAAACTTTCCATTAGTACCTGGAAAAATGAAAGCACCCAGTGACTCAAGTTCTAATTAATTTTATATTCTTCCCCTACAAATATACTCTGCATTCTTTTTCTAGCTTTGCCATAGCCATTTCCAAAAGTAGGACCAAGTGTTCTGTCAGTAATTCAATAAGTATTTATAAAAGCACTTACTGTGTGTTGGGCAAGGACTTCACATTCCAATGAGAAAGACAATATTTACATAATTATGTAGATATTATACATATGAATGCACACATGCATGTGTGTATATATACATATGCGTGTGAGTACAAGTGTGGTACCCTCTGTATATATACATGCAGGTGTATTTCTAATAAATACTAGCCATGTGTGCTGTTTGGGTGGGTAGGAACTGAGAATGGCCTCCTGCATTAGGTGGGATTTGTGATGAGTCTCAAAGTAAACCAGGAAAAGTAAGAAGCAGAGGTAAAGAGGGAAAACATTCCAAGTATTGGGAATAGCTAGTGCAGGAGTTTTGTTAATTCTTCTTAATGACTTTGTGACACTGTGTATTTACCATCAAAATATAATCTCAATTTACTTAAGGTCTGCTACTTCTTATCTTCACTGTTGTGCAGTCATTCAGTTGCCTCTCTGTGACCCCCATGGAGCATACCATCCATAGAGTCTTCTTGGAAAAGATACTGGAGTAGTTTGCCATTTCCTTCTCCAATGATTTAAATAACTTAAAGAGGGGTAAAGTGACTTGCCCAGGGTCACATAGCTAGTAAATGCCTGAGGACAGATTTGAACTCAGGTCTTCTTGACTCCAGACCCAGTGCTCTACCCACTGAGTCACCTGTATACTTCTTAGCTTCCCTACTGGAAATTTAGTATGCAATTATATACAAAGAAAAACATTATTGTTGTGGGTACTAAAGAAAATGAGTCTATTTTTTTCTGAAATTAAAGATTAGACAATGTATTACTTTCATATGTTTAACATTCCTAAGAACTTCAAAAAATGTTAATTCAATTAATATTAAGTGCCTCCACTGTACAAAGTGCAGAAGTGGTATGGAGTAGTATAAGTTTAGTTAGATCCAGGAAGAAATTAGCTTTAAATCCTATCTTTAAAATGTACTGGGGCAAGTCACTTTCTCTCTCAATGCCATAGGCATCTTTCTCATTTTAAGTTGCTGACCAATTGTGGATCTGATTTAGTAGAGTGAGTTTTCCCAACCACCCCCTCCCAACCCTAATAAATGTGGTAAAAAATAAAAATAAAACACACACACACACATATACACACACACTAAAAGGAACTTTGTTCAGGAAGACAAGTGTAACACAAGATTTATTTTGAAAATATTTATTGATCTTTTATTTTTATATCATTTAATTTTCCTTGTTACCTCTCCCCTCTCCATCTTCCCATAGATCCACTTCTTATTACAAGAAATCTTTTGATTTTCACTGAAAGAGGCAAACAAGAATTCTCATTGGATTTCACATTCCATGTTTAATGCAATGGTACACTGGGTAAAACTTTGGTTTAGTGAATCAACTTGTATCTAAATGACATTTTTTTAACTTGTCACTTCTATTCTCACAGTAACTGAAACTCAAGTTTAATCTAATTTATCAGTGAGCCTTCTACAACCCCTTTCAAATGTTTTAGAATACTGTTCTGGAATCATTTACTTGGATAATAACCTGGAATTCATTTTGAGAATGGAGTTCTAGGACACTGGCATTCACCTATTCCGAATGACTTTACTGTATGGTCATGGCATGCTCCAGAAAATATATCAAAAAGGTCTCAGACTACCCTGTTCCAAACAAATACCAGAATTCTTGTTTTGGGGAATCTTTTTTTTTCTTTTTTAAGAGCAAAGATGAAAGAAAGGAACCAACATTGTGGTTTATACTCATAAGAAACTGAGCCTTAAAGATAAAATTATATTTGTTTTGTCTTTAACTAAAGTCTTCCTTCTAGATCTCAACAAGCCATGCAGGTGAATCTTGATTCTTAGAGGTTATGAACAAACTCTAGAAGATACCACCAAGATAGGACATCTTTGTGAACAGGCTCAGGTGCCAACGATGTATTGGTCATCTGAGAACTACTAGCCAAGTCAAGTCTGGAGAAGATTATCACACAAAGAACAACTCAAAAGGTAATTATATTTAGTCATAGTTTTTCAAAAAGAGATTTGTTACAAAGTAAAGGGAATTGCAATGTGGACCCTTCTCTCCCCCCCCCCCCAGTCTCTCCATGGCCATTAAATCATGGATCTTGAGGTCTGTATTTTTGAAGTAGCTTATTTTCACTCATTAACAACAGTGCTCTTAATTAATACTAGTCAGTTTAAAGTCTTTTTCTCCCTTTTGTTATTGATATTGCAAATAGGAAAAATAATACTAGCTAATAATAGCTTATTCATGCTAGTAGGTGCTCAAGGGCCTAAAAGATAATGGACCCTAACACCTAAAATGGGATATATACAACTTAAGTGAGAGGTAATGAGGGGTAGCTGAAAGATGATTAGGCTTGGGTTCAGGAAAACTTGGGTTCAAATCACTACCTATATGAACATGAAGCTGATTACATCTCTTTGAGCCTCAGTGGCCTCATGTCTAAAATGATGATAATGCTTGCATTGTCCATCTCATAAAATTACTATGAGGAAAACTCTTTGTAAACTTCAGAACACTAGAGAACTCTGAGGTGTGAGTTATTCTCTAAAGGAAAAACTAAGTCAGTCATGAAAATAAGCATTGGGCCACATGCCCAGAATTGAAAAGAATTCAGCATGAGTTTGATTAAAACTGAATATATTCTGTCTTTTCATTCTTTGCAGTTTTGGTTTGAGTTTTTTTTTCTTCTTTGCTTTTTGGAGGGGGGAGGCAGGGAAATTGGAGTTAAGTGACTCACCCAAGGTCACACAGCTTGTAAGTGTTAAGTATCTGAGGTCAGATTTGAACTCAGGTCCTCCTGACTCCAGGGCCGGTGCTCTATTCACTGTGCCACCTAACTGCCCCTTTGTTTTGTTTTTTATGGATATGTATTTGAAGAGGAAATGCCTAATCCATGATGCAGAAGATGATTTGTGAGAATTCTACTTTCCTAATAATAAAGGGGAGAAAGAAGAGAAATAGAAACTAGGTGGAAAGGAATATGACAATTATAGCAATAACGAGCATTTAAATATAATTTTAAAGTTTGCTAATTGTTCTACGTGTAAACATACACACTAACAAACATGCACATTTGTTATGTATCTATCTAATTTCTGCCAGTTCTACAAGCAAATTTGATTTGGGGGACAGGAGAAGAACAGATTTATGCTATTTAAAAAATTCTTTCTAGTGTAAGGCTCTGCCCTCAGGTATATATAAATACCATGGGAAACAAACATTCTCTGAAATGCTTAGTGCAGAGTACCTGAAGACAACATGCAAAATCTCCATTGGAGAAGGCTACAACTTCCCCAAATTTGTCAGCTAGGAGTATGCTGATTGTAACAATTTTGTTTTATTAGAAGGACACTTTAAGACTGGGCCATCATACTGCATGAAGAAGTCTGTTTAATTGGCAGTTAGTCCTTAAAAATTCCCTGAGGCTGGAGAAACAGGGAAGCAGCAGAAGACAGCAGGTAGAATGGGACAGAAAACTTCAGAGACAGAATTTATTAACCTTAGCCTTTTAATCATTTTATTTTTCTACCTTCTTGTCTAGATAAAACTTCCTACCTTTCTGTCTTCCTTGGAACCTGATTTTAGCCACAGCCCCATTCTAAGTATTCTCTCCCGGAAGTATATAAACTTCCACATATATACAAGAATGCACATGAAACCAGGAGGAAATGGATAGATGATTTTAAAAAGCACGGTTTAAGTATTTAAGCAAGTCTCTTCATGCATGAAAATGATCTAATTTATTTTATAGTTTATATGCTTAATAAATGACTCCCAAATAATCAGCTTCAGGTGCTTTGTAACATGGTGTCTTTTGATTAAAGGCTTTATGGCCACCTCGGTGCTATCCATCAAATGAGACAATGTATTATATCATTGTTCTGTTTGTGAATGGAGAGTAGGGCTATCGGAAGAAAGAGATAATCCCCCCCTTTTTGAAATAGGTTACAATGCTGTACAAGTGAAACATAGCAATAACAACACTGTTCAGTCTTTTTTTTTTTTAGTCCTGTCCAGCCCTGTGTGACCCTCTTTGGAATGTGCTTGACAAAGACACTAGAACAGTTTTGCCATTTCCTTCTCCATCTAATTTTACAGATTTGGAACCTGAGGCAAATAGGGTTAAGTGAGATGCTCAGGGTCGAAAAGTTAATAAGTGTCTGAGGCCAGATTTAAACTCAGAAAGACAAGTCTTCCAGACACAAGGCACAGACAGCACTCCTATCTACTGCACCACACAGCTAGCATTTATCCAGCACCTTAAGGCTTGTGAAGAGCTTTACAAAATTATCCCATGTTAGCCTCACAACCACCCTGGGGGGTAGGTGCTTTTATTATCTTCATTTTACAGATCATGCACTTGAGGCAGTTAAGGATTAAATGAGCTGCCCAGGGTCACAACCCTAGAATTTGAACTCAGGTCTTCTTATTTCTAGGTCTAGTGCTCTAGCCACTGCATGACCTAGCTATTTCCCAAATATGCTACTGAATTCAAACTCTCTTCTAAATTCCCTTTACTTTATCTATAGTATCATACTGAAGGAAAATGTGTTAAAATTGCAGTCATTTCCACAATGTGCTTTAGGCATTATTCCCCTTTGATACCTTTTTATGTAAAGGAGGAAAGCTTAGTTAACTTTATCTATTGGCAATCAAATAGGGGAGATAAAATATTTAAGGATAGCTCTCAAGAATCCAAGAAAACTGGAACATCAAGATAGGGCTTCAGAATCACTGCACTAGCCCTTTGGATCATTTCAGTTTTCAGGATAGTACAGAGATGTAGAATTCTTCTTAAAAGGTTTATAGTTCAACAATAATATCATAAAAGATTTGCGGGGCCTGAGAGTACATAATTCCCCTTAGTCACATGTTTTAAAACTTATTCACCATCTAGATAAGTCAATCTTAATGAAATTTTAACTACTTCTTTTGAGTATATACCAGTGGGAATGGGGGTCCATGAACCTGGGTGGGGGAAAAGTACATCTTTAAAATATATCTTTATTTTTACTAACCTCCGGTTTCCTTACAACTCTATGTATTTTATTTTTTTCATCAGAAAATTTATCCAGAGAAGAGATGCATAGGCTTCACCAGATTGCCAGAGTAACATATGACAGGGAAAAAAAAATATTAAGAATCCTTGGGATAAATGAAACTAGGTAAATCCAGTTAGCTTAAAGTTACTCATCTCTTATCTCTCTCCTTTAGATTTAATAAACCTATGCCCTTTAACCTTTTCACTTTCACTGGTCTTTTTACTGGATTACTGAATAAAGTATAACTAGGCTATTAGACCACCACAATATTGTCTGCCTTTCTGAGGCTGTAGGAAACAGAGACAAGAGGAGAAAAAGTTTCCCCCCACTATTTTCTCATGGGGAACAACTTTGATCAGATCACTTTTATCTCAGGGGGATTAAGCCTTACCACAATTAAACTTACCCCAGAGAATCTTAGAAGAATCAGCTGATGGAAAAGTGCAAAAATGACAAGCACACTGTAAAAATTAAACCCAACAATGTTTTGAAAGTTTAATAAAGCTTTGATAAAACTGAGCTTGCAGTATTGAGTACAAGAGTTTATATTCTGTATGACTCAAATGAACTTGTACATTTATGTAATTAGAGATTGCATGCCAGAAAATGCAATTATTTTGATTTTAATTTAATATGTACAATTTACAGTATAATTCAAGCATAGATTCCACAGTAGAGAACACAGACCTGCTGTGCAGTTAATCTGAACCTCCTTTATAATGTTAAGCCCTCAGGCTGGGCAAAACTGTAAGAGATGAGACAGTAGTAGTCTTCTTACAGATCATGAGCCAGCTTTGGGACACTTCCTAAATCATTCCTTAGTAGCAAGCATGCATGAAGTGGCCATTATTTGCTCTAAAAGAGTCAATTTGCCTAAGTGCCTAATCTTACTACCAGGAAATGAGTGGCTTATGTACTGGGACAATGAAGTACATTGTACTAGTTAACTAACAACTTTCCATAAGTTAAAAATTCAAACAGAATCACATTCTTACTGTTTTTTTCAGAACCTTCATCAAAGAATGTATTTTCATGTCATACCAGATGGCTAAGATTATGAATTCACATGGGATTTTTTAAAGTTGAAGACACAAATTATCAAAATTATTTTATTTTATTTATTTATTTGCAACATTTGGATGAATCAGATTGGGAACATGTTCATCTTGATCAGTTCTGCAACATGAGAACTCTATGAATAGGGAGTATTTTGCCGTAGCTAATTTAAACAGGATTATTCAATTCATTGAACATTTTGTAGTGTCAGATGGTTTCTTTCCAGTGTGTATTATAATACTGACCTTGACAACATCAGTGTGCCAAAGGTCATCTTGAAGGAGGTTTGTTTTTATCATAGACTCTTTCCCAAGGCCTAAGTCTTACAAAATCTGCCAAGTGACAGTGCCCAGAGATTTATTTTATTCAGTCCATAAAAACGCATAAGGCCTCTGTGCTAAGGAAAGGTGCCACACACAGACTAAACACAAGTTCCAAAAAATTGCTTCGACAAGAGGCCTCAAGCTTGAACAACTTGGAAATAAGATAACTTGGTTAGACTAGAGGTCAGAGAGAGCCAATAACTGGTGAAGTGAGAGAAAAGGGCATCATTTCTCTGTTAACTATACTCAGTATAGTTGTGAACACAGTTCTGTTTCATAGTAATGAATTCATTGAGAATGATATAACTATCCTGGGTGTCTCTCACCCCCAATCCTAGAAAGCAAAGTGCTATATCACAAAAAGCAACAACAAGAACAAACAAGAATCACTCAGACGAATCCATTTGAAATAGAGAGATCTTAGAAATAATGTAAAAATGTACTTTGGAGAGTGCCTTTCTAGAAATGATATCTGTCATTCACATAAAGCAACATTCACCAAAACAAAATACCACCCCCATCCCCAGCACACACATAAAGCTATTCATTTCCTGCTGCCAGTGAGTTAAAATGGAGGGATTAGAATGGGTTCTGTACACAATGGATAGTGAATGTTAGTAATTACTAAAGCATGCCTTTCCTCTGATATTATCTTCCACTAACACTGTACATATCTCGTATGCATGTTTCTTTGCATGTTATCTTTCCCATTAGAAGCTGAACTCCTGAGACCATAGGATATATTTCTGTCCTTTTTTGTATGTCTGGAGTTTAGCTCAGTGCCTGACTCTTATTAAGTACTTAACAAATGCTTGACTACTTTTAATCACCTGACCCCAGAAGTTTTCATAATGTACTATTGTATCTTTATTTTTTATATAAATAAATCACATTTTGGATAGTCAGGTACTTGAGTAAGAGGAGGTAACCCTGGGAGAAAGAGAATTAATGATGGTATAATCAGTGGGAAATTTACCTGTCCTGACTTTTCAGTCCTAATATTGTGAGTTACCACCCTAATCAGCGACATGTGTGCCCACATGATATTTCATCAGAGCTTGTAGATTCTTGCAGTGACACAAGATGAGCAAGGCCTCTTTAATATTTACTCCTTAAAGACAGGGAGCCTTGAGAGATCAAGTGACTTATTGCACAGCTGGGCCTCTATTCACTATTTGGTTCTCAAATTTTTTGGTCTTGGGACTCCTTTATATTCTTAAAAATTATTGATGAATACCTCCCCCCAAGTATATTTTTGTTTGTATGGGTTCTACTGATAGATAATTACAATATAAGAAATTAAAATTAAAGTCTTAGTATTATTATGAAAATAGTTTTGACCTGTAGGCCCTCCTGAAAGAGTCTCTGGGACCACCAAACTTTGAGAATCATTGTACTAAGTTAACCCTACTTTTCTACAAAACAAAAATATCATTTACCCTACTACATACATCCCAAATAACCACACTAGTGGTGGAGGAAACACAAACGTGTCCTACAGAATTACCAAGCAATAATATGTGGCATAATGTTAGAGAGCAGGACCAGATGTAAGAAAGACCTTAGTTTGAATCCAATGTGTGACCCTGGGCAGGTTACTTAGACACTCTCACCTTTAGTATCCTCATCTTTTGTAAAATGAGAGGTCTGGATCTGATGATGTCCTCTATGGTTCCTCCCAATTCTAAATCTATGATCCTTAGGAAGTCACTGAATCAGAGTATACACAAAAACTCTTTCTACAATAAAGAAAACCAGAAGTAAGGTACATCATTACTCTTTATGTCCTTGTCGTCACTGATTGCTCCTTGTGAACAGGGTCATATAGAGGCAGTGAAGGGTATACTATAGTTACCTCCTCAAACTGCTGACTCCCTCATGCATTCTTTGCAAATCACTGTCTCAGGTATTCCACTGATTGGTAACTGCAGCTTCATGCCAACTAATACAAAGTTTCAGAAGTTGGGGTTAGGAAAATACTATTGGCCAAGTCTCAACTCATGGGCCAACTCCTAGTATTTCATGATCCTAATAGCAATCGGTACTTTCTCCTTCTCTGCCTCAAATGAACATGTATATACTTATTTGTTTAAATGTTTACATTCTCTGCCACAGTATGTAAGCTCCTGAAAGTCAGAGAATGTCTCTGGTTTATCTTTGTATCCACAGTACCAACCATAATCTTTGCATATGCTGGGTGCTCAAAAGAAATGCATACTGGATTGGACTAGTTTAGAGCAGAAAGTCTAATAGAGTCAAAAGTTTGCTAAATAGTCTGTTCTGAAAGTGTTCTTATTACATTTGATTTTCATTTTTCCCTCCACAACCCCATATATTTCTTCCACACAAAAAGTTCCCTTCCAAATCAATGGGATCAGATGAATAGAAGAAATTACTGAAGTGAGGGGGAAAATGAGGGCAATAATCCATAAAACTATTTAGCAAAGGAAAGGAATATAAACCGAAATCAAATAAGACCTAGGCATTTGTTACAGATAAATATTTATCAGAGTTGATCATTAAATGGTCACCTTGCTTGAGAAAATAACTTGGTTTAAAAGTGAGATAAATTCCACACCATAATGTTTATATGGGTCCATTTGATTCAGGTTGCAATAGAAAGCATTCCTCACTGAACTTGTAATCAGATTCTGACATATTCAAAGTAACCTGACTCCTAATTACTACCAAAATGATTCAGCATTTGTTCATGTGTGTGGGTCCTCTATGAAGCTGTTTAATAATATAAGTCTTTTGATATTTTTAGAAAACATAATTATTTAAAACTTCACAACACTTTAAGAAACAAGCTTAACCTTTCCAGGAAAAGTACCAAATTTTGTAGATCTCCGATCAAGCAACATTTCCTCATTTTTATCATGTTCACATCATTTGTAAAAAAAAAATCATAGACACTTTATCTAGTGATATCACTGCATATTTGTATCTTGTATTTAAATAGTTAACTCTATAAGGGTTATCATTTGCACAGCCCTAAAATAGTACAAACTTTGTGAATGCTTTGTATAAAGCGTAAGTAAAAGCCTCCCATGATCCCAAATGACAGATAAACAGAAACAAACATTGAATCAAATTTTAAAATGGCAAATAATTTAAGGCTCAAGGAACTGGTTAATAATTTTGTAATGCCAATAACCTTAGCATTCTAAGAAAGTAAACATGCAGCAGGACTATTATATTGAACAGAACAATACAATCTCTATCGGAAATATATATGTACATGTATATATGTGCATAGGTACACATACATATATGTATATATGTTAACTTAAAGTTGTAGTGTGCCCTGAAAGCTATCCACTCATTTTTTGTCTACTATACACTTTAGAAATATAGGGGAGGGTAATACCTCCTTAAATATTTTTCAGAATATACAATATAAATATAGTAAGAATCATGCCATAAAACTAAATGTGAAATTTGCACATTATTGCATGCTTGGTGTGATACTACATGCCAGTTAATAATAGCAGGTCCGTTTTGACTTTCCCCCATTACGATTTCCATTTTCTGCACAGTCAGCATTACTTGAGGAGCAATGTTGCCATGGGTACCTGGAATACACAGGGAAATGTCACCTTTTTCACAATCTGTCCTATGGAGAGGCTTACTTTATCAGACAAAATTTGGACTACTACTAACTTCAACTTTAAATAATGCCTAAAAGTCTGTTTTTGTTATGTGAACCGGTCAGAGTTCATTTTTCTTAATTTGGCTGGAAGGTTCCCCTCCATTCTAGCTGCACCTCCTGACATCTTTTGAAGCTTTGGTGGCAAATCAGCCACTGACTGGCTCATGGGATCAGACAACATCTTTGTGGTTTTAGATACCAGTTTTTCTTCTGAGTTGCCAGGAACTGAACTTATTCGTTGAAGTTTCATGGGTAAGTCTCCCAAACTGTAGGCCTTTTCTGAAGTTGTAGAACTCATTCTTAGGAGTTTTTTGGGGAAGTCTTCTCTTCCAGTAATTTTCTGCAATTTCGATGGGAGTTTGGTACTAATGTCATCTATTCCATCTAGACATTCAACAGAATTATTCCTTTCTTTAGTGTTAGTTATGGCTGGTGCTATTAAAGGGGAGGACATGAGAAGCATTTCCTCCTGTTCTTTCACACTGTAAGGTGGGGTGGGGACTTCAAAGGTTGCATGGAACTGGGAATAATCAACTTTAAAGAATCCTTCCTCTAAGGAAATAACAGGGAAAAAGCGGTGACCCCAAAGAACTTCATCTTCAGTGTATGAAGTCCGAGCTTGACAGGTCATCCCTATAAATAGGAATAAAAAAACCCAGAAACACTTGATGAATGATAGGCAATTAAAAACACATGTAAAACTAGCATGAATCAATTATTCCAATGTATATTATCACTACAAATGCTTGCTTCCAGTATGTGAATTTTAAGACTGAATAACTGGATGTGTTAGAAACTTGACTGTCTGGATTTTTGATATATTATATCTATGCATATGGATATATAAAATATTATGTCAAGTAATATATAATCTAATTTTTAGAAAGTAGCTATTTTCTACTTTGCATTTGTTCAGGTTGCAATAGAAAGCATTCCTCACTGAACTTGTAATCAGATTCTTACATATTCAAAGTAACCTGACTCCTAATTACTACCAAAATGATTCAGCATTTGTTCATGTGTGTGGGTCCTCTATGAAGCTGTTTAACAATATAAGTCTTTTGATATTTTTAGAAAACATAATTATTTAAAACTTCACAATATTTTAAGAAACAAGCTTAACCTTTCCAGGAAAAGAACCAAACACTATGCATTTAGTTGCCAGATCCAACTGATCCTGATTTTAAAAGAGAAGATGATTAGTTTTGGGTATGCAGGGTACCCAGTTTAAACTTTTCTGTAGGAAATTAGCAACTGAGAATACTAGTCTCCATTAAAAATGTAAAATTGTGGCCTACAAAACAGAAATGCCAAACATTTTAGAATATATACAGATGATCACAATAAAAGAAACAACTGTGAAGGTACAACATTAACCTTATAGTTACCTATGGAAAAATGGAAGCAAAAATATGCCTATGTATCACTTTAGAAGCCCAATCTCAATCCAAAAAATACTTCTTAAAAAGATAAATTCCTTCTATAGGACACAAGCCATGAAATTCAACCAAAGGATGCCTACATTCATTTTCTAGGAGTCTATGCAATGTTTTAGTACAGAAGAGAAAATGGAAATTGCAGTGTTATAGACATCACTATGTTTATTCATCAAATATCCTCTTCTGTTTAAAGGGAACTGTGTTCATTTCTATTATCAGGAACCATTCTATTCTTGATTGTCCATGATACTAGAGATGTGGAAAGCATGGATTAATGATATTCAAAAGTAATGTCCAAATTTCACATCAAGGAAATTTACCTTCTCTACAAATTCTGCTTCTTCCTCCCTTCTAGAACGAGCAGAGATAAATCTGAGCTTTGCCTTGTCTCTATACTGCTTGCTCCGTTTCTCTTGCTGATTTGGGGGTTAAATATTTGATCAGCCACATCCCGTTATAATAATTATCTTGATTTTGGCATGTTGGCAATATAATCGCCTCCAGATTCATGCAATCTCTGTTATTTTATGGAACTGATGCAAGACAGTTATTAATACAACAATAGCTGAAAGCCGAAGTTCAAGAAAATTCCTAACATTCAGAGAGTTTTGATTCTCTCCTTCCTCATTTCCCCAGAGCAATTCCCTTTGACCCTGGAATTCTTCACCACTTGACAATTCATAGCTCATCTGACTTGCTGTTTTTATAAGTCTCCCAAGAGGTGTGACTAGATACTCTCAATCAATCAAAATTTACCTTTCAACTAATGTCCCAAAGTTCTATTGTCACTTCAAATTGATTACAAGCTTCTCTACATATTGCAATGAGGTGATAGGAAACCACTTAATTCCTAGTTTACGACTGATTAATTCAAACTTGTCCCTTCCATGATTACATTGTGTGTGTATGTGTGTGCGTGTGTGTGTGTGTGTGTGTGTGTGTGTGTGTGTGTGTGTGTGTGTGTAGGGGGAAGTATCTCACAGACTGAAAATACAGGTATTTACCAGCAGTACAATGGCACCAAGAGGTAGTTAAAATACATGAAGAAATACATACACATACAACATATAATTCATTCCTAAATAAGAATAACGTAATTAAAATAATCACTGATTTGGAACTCAAAGAGGCTTGGATTCAATTTTAAACTCTGCTATAAGCTAATTCACCGCATGGTCTTAGGCAAGTCATTTGTTCAGCATCTCTGACAGACTGACTTTCTGTCTCAACACAACTAAGACTCAGTTTCCTTAAACTATAAACTTTAGTGATTTCACTTACTACCTATTTTATGAGGTTGTTGTAAGGAAAATGATTTCTATGCTCAAAGTAGTATTATAGATTGTTTCATCATTAACCCCATTTACCCACTTTCTGCTTGAATATTTGGGTGACGGTAATTGATACCTCTAAATGTAACCCAACTATGTCTCACTGATAGAATACTTTTCCTTATGTTGAAATGAATCTACTTCTATTATATTCTGCCTCAGATGAATAAAAGTTGACATCTCATCAGATATATATTTAGTCCAGTGTAAAGAACTCAATAATTTTTAATGTTTCTGAATATGAACACTAGGTGATGGAATTCACTTTGGTTCATGACATTCAAGAAGAATAAGGAAAATGAAAGGAAAACAATAGCTATGTAATGCTTTCTCTTCTCTTCTCCTGTCCTTATAGAGAACACTCTCCAGACTTTACCATGTTCCTTCACTCATCTCTTCCAAACTACAATGTCCCGGGCTATAAACAGTTGTGATATTAACTCTGAACTTTTTGAGTACACCATTAAAATCTCTCCATCTTATCCACAGTGAAACAAATGATGGAGGCAGAATTAGTAGGGAAACAGGTACAAACTAGGTGGAAGTTCATGCAGCTAGTTAGTTTGCTTGGAAGATTCTCTTGGCAGAAGTCTGTGGAATCTGTAGGAGAATACATGAGGGAGTACATATTTGTGTGAGATGGAATGAGGATTTTTATAATTCATTTGCAAAGTGGGACAAGAAGAAATTATAATTGTGCCTACTAAAGGTGAATGTCAGATTGGACCATTAGTATATTGACCTAGATCTAGATGTAAACCTTCATTTAAAGATATTTCTCTATTTTTGCCCCAGTCAACAATGCCTCAAAGAGGTATATCTGAGAAAAGTTATCAAGGCTGAAAATGTCTGTGTTCATATTTTGAGAGAAATCAGATAATATATTTCAAGAAATATGGGTCTGATTAAATACAAACTGATACAGAGAGTGGGACCAAACAAGGAAAAAGAAGCTTTTGTCTTGGTATACTTTGCCTGTGTCTTTTAAAAGAGGGTTTCTCAACTGAAATCTCTGAGTCTTCATTACGCTTGCATTTGAAGACTCCTTTTATTAATATGTATAAAGTATTAAATACAGAGAAGGAAGCAATCATTTTCTAAAGTAATTTTGAGATGCTGGCTTAAGTACATGAATTTTTTTTCTAAATTATTTCCACTTCCACTGTTCTCTTGGCCTCTTTGACCTTTGGCTCTTCACCCCTACAATCATTGAAGCACATGCTCAACCTGGGAGAGAGAATCAACAAAAGCCTCCAGCAATTTCTGAGCTTTCATAGGCTTTAGCCTTAACCTTCTTCAACCGTGTGAACAGGTGACCCATCTGGAAAATAAAATCTGTTAGGATCCATTATAATAATACTGCAATTCTTGATTTATAAAATAAGCTTTTGCCTAATAATATTCCCCCTATACCAAGACTAGGAATATAAAAAATCCTACTGCTATAATCTCTTTTTTTAAAAACAGACATCTGAACAAAAAACAAAACCCCCTGTCCCACAAAAGAAACAAATCAACAACCTAGTTATCTTTTGCTGTGTCTTCCCAAAGTCCTGTTTTCATTTGGTCAGAGCTCTACCTTTCTCCAGTTCCTATTCTCCTCTGTCAGCCATGGGTCCTCTTACAAAGCCATGGTATAGTTTCAGCAGAATCTCCTTCATTTTTGATCTCTTCATTCTACACTCCTTACATCTCTTGGCATTAAGTGGAAGCTGACTCCCTTCACCTTTTCCCTTCTTGGCTGTTATTTTTCTTATTGTCTCCTTCCCCTCTCCCCTCCATCACCAACTCACAGTCAGTAGGAGGAGGCAGCAAAATTATTGCACACCACTTCCATTTTAAAATTCTCACTCTACTACCATTATTCTACAAACCCTCTTCTTTACAAGTTTAAGAGCCATTTGATTTTGTCCCCTTGTGCAGAAGTATGTCATTTTCATTTACCACTTTTCCACTTTCTTCAATGACTGTAGCAACTGGCTTCAACCCTAAAAATGGAACCAAAGCCATTTCTGCAAATAATGTGCAGATAATGACCTCAGTTTTCCTCTACACTCTCTCTTCCTTGGTGACTTCAGCGGTCATATTGATGATGTAACACACACCATTGCCCCTTAATGCATTAACCTGTTCAACTCACATGACTTAAATTTCCAGCTCTACTTCAATCACCTAGAGAAATAGTTGCACTTTGGATTACAAACATTATTAAACACCTGAAATTACTGCATCTTCAAGATTCTGAATCTTGATACTCTTCCTTTCCCATCAACTCACTGTGACTAAACCTCTTCTGCATGCATGTAATCCATGTCATAACTACTGGAAGAAAAGTAATCAGAGAGAAGAGGGAAGATATCAAATAAAAAGTCACATAAACTCATCAAAATTAGTATTTACAAGAATAATCTAAAGGAACTGGTATTATTACTTTCTTATCTATCTTTGGACATTTTTTTCCCAAATAATTTCATCACTATCTTAGTGTCTTACAGAATTTTATATATCTTTTTGTTTGAGCAAACTTACAGAAGATGCTTGCTTTCTTCAAGCAAATCATGTTTAATGGAGAGCCTTCTCTAGGCACACATTAAAGTTCCACATTACTTATTTTCATAAATAATTCTCTACCTTTACTCCACATTCCTTTAAGTATTCCTCTCTTGCCTCTATAAGAATGCAAAAACTCTCAGCTCTATGAGGGCAAAGGGGAAGAGACTTTCTACTCATTTTTATGACCTTTTTAAAATAATATTTAAGTTTTTATTTTGTTTTACTATTTCTTTAAAAAATATTTATTTACTATTAGTTTACAACATTCAATTACACAGTCCCTTGAGTTCCAGACTTTCTCCCCATTCTCCTTCCCCCCAAGGTGGCATGCTATCCAATATAGCTTCTACAAATACTTTCCCATTAAACATTAGTCAAGTTGTAAAGAAGAGTTATAACCATGGAGTGAACAATTAGAAAGAAGGAACAAAACAAAACACAAGAGAGAGAGGGAGCAAGTAGTTTGCTTCAATCTGCATTGAATCTGCAATTCTTTCTCTGGATGTGGATAGTCCCTTTCCATTATGAGTCTTTTGGAGTTGTCTTATAATCTTGCATTGCTGAGAGGAGCCCAGTCTATCAAAGTTAGTCATTGCAAATACGATGTGTCTGTAATTGTGTACAAAGTTCTCCTGGTTTGCTCTCTTCACTCAGCATCTGTTTATAAAAGTGTCTCCAGGTTACTGTGACATTGCTAACATTTCTGTAGCACATTTTATGTGCCAGGCACTGTGCTAAGCACTTGACAATCATTTTCTCATTTGATCCTCACAACAACCCTGGAAGTCAAGTGCTATTATTCTTCCTAATTTACAGATGAGAAAACTTAGGTTAAAAGTTGTTCATCATTTCTTTTAGTGCAATTTTATTCCATTACATTCATATACCACAACTTGTTCTGTCATTCAAGGAATCCCCTGGATTTCCAATTCTTTGCCACCACAAAAAGAGCTGCTATAAATATTTTTGTACATACGGGTCCTCCTCCCACTTGTATGATCTCTTTGGGACACAGCCCTTAAAATATTTTTTAGACCAGGAAGCTCCTTTTACTAAGGCTAGTCAGCACCTCCTTTGAAACTTCTGGTCATAGAAAACTGCCTGGGACATGGATAAATTAAGTGACTTGTCGAGGGTTCCACAGTCAATATTCTTTAGAGCAGACACCTGAACCTAGGTTTTCCTAACTCTAAAGTTGTCTCTCTTTTTCCTTTAAGTTAAATAAATGGGTCTACAGGTCAACATGTTTGTCTCTTTTTCTACATATTTTGTATGGTCTCACATACTCATTTTCTGAGTGTAATGTTTTTCCTTCATTTTGCTTCGGACGTTCTTTTTAATTTAAATAAAAATATTTCAGTATCTTAGAAATGTGTCATTTACTTGTGAATATACAACATTTAGCTTCATTAGTGCCTAGGAGAGTGTAGGGGCACTGAGAATATTTTCTGAACAAGAGGATACATTGGGAGGATGAGGATCGTTGTCACAGAGGTGACCAAAACAAAACCTTTCCCAGTCAAGATCCACAAGCTATGGAATACTGTTTTCCAAGAAAGGGTCAGTCCATTGGGTAGCTATGTGGAATGAGGAAGAACTGAGTTAAAATCTGATTGCTGACACTTATTAGCTATCTGACCCTGGGCAGGTCACTTAACCTCTTCACCTAAGTTTTCTTATCTGTAAAATGGGAAGAATAATAGCACTTCAGGGTTGTTGTGAGGATCAAATGAGAAAATGATTGTCAAGTGCTTAGCACAGTGCCTGACACGTAAGAAGTGCTACAGAAATGTTAGATATTATTACTGATGTTGTTATTAATACCATATCAACAGATCTGAGTCTTCTAAAGAGAGCACAGTTCTTGTTTAGCATCTACCAATAAAGGAATAGTAGTGGTTATGAGCCAGTTATTACATTTTGGTACATGTTACCACTAGAATTAACATAAGTAAGTCATTCATACATTGCTCTCCACAGGGATCTATTACTTCCAAAGGCAGATGTGGGTAATGTCTGCATGGGAAGAAAAGAAGGAGAGATAACTATGAATTCTATCACCACAGTCACTAAAAAGAAATGTGACACTAAACACACAACACCACTGTAGTGCATGCAAAGTATGGGTTGAGACAGTTGATTAAAATTACTGCATAAGGTCCTTTCATAATCAATAGAGTAATAATAGTAATAATAATGATGATAATTAGAATGACTAAAATTCATATAGTTCCTTAAAATTTACAAAAAGACTTTACAACTATCGCATTGATCCTAACAACAATTCTTGGAAGTAAGTGCCATTATTACCCCATTTTACAGATGAAATAACTGAGGTATAGAGTAGTTAAGTGATTTGCACAGAGTCAGGCAACTCTGAGGCTATATTTTGAACTCGGGTCTTCCTTACTCCAGGAATAGTACCTGAGCCACTTAGTTGCCCCAACCTGCTCTACAAGGCAGGTTATGAGCTTGGATGACGGGGTGAATAGCGGTACCAGCAACCTCACATGAGTTAGACATATTTAGTGGAAATTAACTCAATTGAACACACTGAGTTTTATATAAATATATATTTACATACAAAAACCATATATATTTATATATAAAACATGTAGTTTTATAAAATATATGTTTTATATTTTATATATAATAGAAACATCCAGCTAGATAAAACCAGTAAGTAGTTAGAAATGCTGGACTTAAAAGATGATAAATATTTGAAACGAATATACATAAGCATAAATATTGAAAGCACAGGAGTGGTTGAGGTCATCATGGGAGAGAGTATAAAGAGGAACCAGAAGGTGGCCAGACACTTCTAGACACTTGAATTTAAGAATTATCAGTAGACTAAAAATGAGGACAGGTCAGAGTCTTAGTCGGAGAACTCAGGATATGAAGCATCATAGAGCCAAAGGAAGAATGAGTATTGAGAAGGAATGAACGATCCATAGTGTTCAATGGAGCAAAGAGGTTAAGGAGGATGAGGCCAAGGAAAGAAAAAAGATAGCTAAATCTGGTGCTAAGAAAGTCATTAGCAACTTAGGAGACAAGTTTTAGGAAAATGGTAGTAACAATGTCAGACTGTGGGCATTCCAAGATAACTAGACCCAGAGCTGAAAGAGGTCTGAGTTGAGGTGAGAATAAAGGCTGGGAGCGTACACTGATCTTTTTTTTATTTTGGCAGTAAAGGATAAATATAGGATCATAGTTCAAGGAGATGGCAAAGCCAAAGGAAATTGTTTTTATTTTGTTTTGTTTTGAGGACACCAGGGATCTGAGAATGTTTGTAGGCAGCAAGAAAGGAATGAATAAAGAGGAGGTGTGATTGATGGAACAAAGTTATGGAGTCATAGGCAGAGATGGGACTAAGGGTACAGGTGGAGGTTTTAGCTTTAGAAAGGGAAAATACTTTTCCTTCTTAGATTGAAAAGAAGTAGACAAGGACGGATGATGGAGGTAAGATATTTAAGAGTGTTAGCCAAAGGCAAAAATAGTTAAGATGTAAACTAGTATTAAAATCACATGGTAAAAAATCATAGAAGATTATGAGAAATATCACTTAGAGTGAAATAAAGAGTAAAAACATATTTTTTAAAAAATTAAGCTTAATGCGAAATCCCAAAGTCATTTAAAGATGAAATTGCAAAGCAGACAACAGAAGAAAAATGGGAGGGGAGAATCTAAATCTATTTATTTTAATTTTGGGGATAATCAGATCTGTGACATCCTCAGGGTAAGGAGTTTTGAGCGAGGAACCTTATCTTCAATTAACAACTTAAGAGAATGTTCTAGGATATTAAAGGAAAAGATATGTCCAAGGTTTTATAACTACTATGTAGCACATTAGTAATTGTACTCAGGTTTTATTTAATCCAGATTTATTCATTACATCATACAACCTCTCTGCAAATACTTTTATAAGAAATCCTTTTGTCCATCAAGAATCATATTTGAAATTTTTTTTTTTACTTTTTGGAGGGGGGAGGGCAGTGCAATTGGGGTTAAGTGACTCACCCAAGGTCACATGGCTAGTAAGTGTTAAGTGTCTGAGGCTGGATTTGAACTCAGGTCCTCCTGATTCCAGGGCCAGTGCTCTATTCACTGTGCCACCTAGCTGCCCCCATTTTTGAATACTTTAACAGACTCCACTCTTCTTATAGAGAAGATAGAAATGGCATTAAAAACAAAAAGAAAAAGAAAAGAGTGGCTTAATTAGACCAAGTATATATAGAGGAAGTACCTACATACCTACCTACCTACCTCTTTGGTAGATAATACAAATGAATAAATTGGGACCTGAATAAATCAAGAAGGATATACCAGACTAGGTTGCTTTTGGAAAATTGTTAAGATCTTTTGATGACTGCCACTTTCTTCCAGAAACAAAAACCCATCTTTTGGAAACTAACATACTACTCAGATTGTTCAGCTGCAAGGCCTGAAACACTAGTGTTTCCAAAGAGTTAAAAATAAGTTTCACTGAGGCATCACTGGAGAGGCAAATGGTGGAAATGGGCAAGTTATAATGTAAAACAAATAAGAAATTTTGAAGACAACTTAAGTAAATGTTATCATCAGAGAAAGAGATGATAAAAATAAAGACTGTTAAGTTAACTATATGACCAGAGCACGGATAAATGAGTTGACAGAAAGCCTGTGTGCTCTAACAATATTGCTGTGATGTCAAGAAAAAAACAGTGAAGATTGAAGTAAACTGAGTGGAACCTCTGTGACAAATTTATGTAAGGACTTGGAAAGGAAACACACATGCTGTGCAGGCATAGATGTGTTGCCATCTGCACTCTTGGAGAGAAAAGCTTTATCAATGACATCAAATTGAATATTTAAGAATTCTTTAAAGGCATATACTTTTATTACTTCTTATTTTTGAAAGAAATTTGATATGGATCGAAGACAGGAAATGTTCTCACACTTAATAGGTTTCATCTGAAGAGGATTCTTTGTAAAACTGTCCTGAATTAAAATTTAAAGTAAGAATGCATACATATTGACCAAGAGAAAGAATTTTTTGCATCAGATAGATAGTTGGTAGATTAAATTAATTTAAAATAACTCCATAAATATGGATAAATGTATAGGCATGTATGTGTATACACACACACATGCACATACACATACACATATATAAACAATTTGGAACTCTCTACTTGTGCATGAACACATTTCTGGCATTTGCAAATCTATACATCAAAAGAAATTATTGGAAAATTGGACAGTGTTTATATATTCATATGAAAAATCAGGTGAGAGAGAAAGGAACTGGAGCACCTGGTATAGCTTTACAAAAAGGCTGAACAGAAAACTATTTTTAGATCTAGAAACAAATGCTGATTTAAATAGTGGTTATTATGAAGATGAAGCCAAATTCGTTATATTTCCAGGACACTGAATTTTCTTTACCAAATATAGCAGTTATCTTCTTTGGTGACACATGGTTAAGATGCAGTCCTTGTTTTAAAATTTTTGTATAGAACAGGGTACCCACAGGAAAATGAATTACAAGTTTCCGAATGTATTAATTATCTTTCTCAGCTAGACAATGATCAAATGATTCTATTAAGGCAGGGGTTCTTCACCTGTAGTGCATAGACCTGGAAGGGTCTGTGGGTAGACTTCAGACAGTCTTTTTGCCCTTGTTGAGAAAAAAAATAGTGCATTTTTAAACTTTTATTTGTAACTAAGCATTTACTTTAATTATTAAAAACAAAACAAAACTTTATTCTGAGGGGTCCAGAGAATTTACCAGACAGTCAAAGAAGTCCATGAATCAGAAAATACTAGCAATTCCCTGTTTTGAGGTAAGAGGCAGATGGGGGAAATGAGAATTTATTTGCTATAAAACTAGCCTGGGAAAGATGCTTATTCCTCAGCAGTAGTATTTTCTTTACCTTTGCATAGTTTTTTTCTACTACCACCCCATTCCAAGAACAATGGTTAAATTCCTTGAGCCTAGGTGGTTTAATTTTGGCCTTTGTGTCCACAGTGACTAAAACTGCCTTTTTCATGTTTGGAACTTATTAAATATTGGACCTGGATAGAATACTTTATTTTAATTATATGCAAATACTGTACCTCCACAAAATTCTGTTCTCATGCCTTATATTTTACATAGAAGAGACCCATGGCTTTCAAAGGATATATCAGAGTAAACTCCAACAGGTTCTCAAGCTGGAAATGCCTCAAGTAAAGCCCAGTAGTAAAATAGACATTTGTTGCCCCAAAGCCAGACTAGTTAAATTCATGGAGCCTCATCAAAGATTTGGCCTCAAGTTGTTGACACTGTAAGAGATACTTGTATTTACGTCCTCAGAGTATAACTAGTACATAAAAGGCACTTAATGAATGCTCATTTGTTTTATAAATGAAAGAATGAATGAATGACTAAATGAATATAGACAAAAAAATAAAAGTGATCATTATTGAGCGATCACATTTTATTCACAGTACCTCCCAAACACCACTGCTAAAGACCAGTTATAATTATATCAGAGGAAAGAGAACCCACACAAATTACAATGCAAGTGTGTTGGGAAGGGGACAACAAGGTAGGGTCATCACTTAGCTTTTGAAAACAAGTTCAGGAGGGGGCAAAGGAGAGAAGTTGGGAGGACAGAAGTAACTTTGGGGCTCAATTGTTTCTGCCAGACAGAAAGGTCAAATGCCTAAACTAGTGCCCCAAGGGCAAGGCCAGTGGAAGTTATATTTGCTGATTGCTAGGTTTTACTAACTGGGAATTGGTTAGTTATTAGTCCAATGTTTTGAGGGATAAAACTAGTTATTGTTGATAATTATAATATACAAGCCACTGAAGGAAATAACCAATTATCAAAATTTGCAAAAGAGAAAAAAGAAGGTTAAGACATGCAAAATCTGTGTGATGATGGGGTCCTAGAAGTTAACAGCCTTTTTTGTTGGTGTCTGTTCCCTTTTCTCTAAACAGTTTAAAATATGATTTAACATATTGCATAAAACAATTATATGAAATGTAGATCTTGCTAAAATCAATTATGGTGTCATGGTAATTATGCTGAGCACTTTCCCCAACCTTGTTCTTCACAGCTGCTCATTAGATGTAGATACACAGACACCAAATATTTCCAACCAGGGCCCATCAACATGAGATTTTTGAGATCTGATTTCACCTAGGGATCTCATTAGTAAATGAGTGTTTGTAATCAATATATCGCTAATGAATACAGCAGCTTTGGAAATTAGATAAGGCTAAACTGTCTAGGGCTGCCAAACTGTACTTTGGTAACAAATATTTTAAAATGTTCTTTTAAAGAACAGAACTGAGTTTCTTGTGATTTAAAAAAAAACACCAAAAATATTCTCAAAAATATGAATAGTGTTATTTATATAAGGAGGCTACAAAGTTAGATATAGTTCATGATGAATTTTCTTTAGGGATACAGATTTCAAAATTACATATACAAGTGTGACTCATTTCCTGTAAAAGAACTCATGTTTAAATTCCTAAATATCACCTAAATTTTAAAGATATGCATTTGAATTCTGTTATACAAGCAACCGTATAAAAACTTGTCCAAATGGGCAATACAAAAAAATACTACCACAGTTTAGTGAAAACCATTAAAGCATGAGATGTTGCCATGAGAAACAGAATTTTATTTTTATTTCCAAGTTGAGAATTATTTTATATGGGAAATACCTGTAATTCACTGATTCATGGACTTAAAACATGAACTACTGACTGCATTAAAATATTTTACTTTTGCTATGTTGCAAAGGAAGCATATTATCCTCCCTTTTTCTTTTTCTCCTCATGTTTACTGCCCACAGCACTGAAAGTTCTAGTTCCTCTCTTTCCACTAAACTCATTCTTCATTTTCAATTAAATGACCAAATCAAAGGCATTTAATTTGAAGCAATGAAGCCAACATTCTTCAACCCAGTTATTTTATAGTTTCCTCTATAATTAATTATGCATATATGACCCATTTTTTGAGCACAGAGATCATTGTGTCCCCTACCACATGGGTGGGGGTAATCTTCTTGACTGTCTGTTTTTTTTTTTAAAGTACTGAGATCATGCTACTTTTTCTCTCTTTCCACCAACACTTCTGTGCCCATTGTAGACTTTGTTTTGTTTTGTTTTTTGCTTTTTGGAGGGCAGCTGGGGTTAAGTGACTTGCCCAAGGTCACACGGCTAGTTTTTTTTTTTTTTGTTAAGTGTCTGAAGTTGGATTTGAACTCAGGTACTCCTGACTCCAGGGCCCGTGCTCTATTCACTGCGCCACCTAGCCGCCCCCCATTGTAGACTTTGACACCATGAAGAGTCTGGGATGTTTTTGTTCTGTGTTGTCTGTCCTCGGTTTCACTTTCTGGAAGTGATCCTCAAAGGTCCAGGAGTTTGAATTATGGAGACTTTGGAGCCAGGATTGTTGGTAGGGTAGTCTAGTCAGCTATCTTACTATGGAAGCACTGAGAAGCCACAGTGCTTAGCTTGAGCCCAACAAAGTTTGCTTTAAGGGAACTGAGCTAAACCACAAACCTAATCCTCTTCCCCTTTCCAGAGATGGAAGTGATAAGGGGAGCTCCTGGAGGGAGGGGATCATGACTCCCCCATGTGGAGGGCAGGAATGTGTCTATATATATGTGGTTCTCTTTTGAAGTAAATATTACTCTTTGAAAATGCTTTACTGTTAAATTATCAGTGGACTTATACTGTTTTAAAATAAAAGATAGAGCCATATAAATCTAGTTCCTAATTAATTTTTTTGCCTATATCATGCCACTCTGGTTAGCTGTTTTCTACCAGTGAGTAAAAAAAATGCCTCAGTCATTTAGAATGCTATCAGTTTAATCTCAAGTCATTAAGTCTGTCCTTCAAATTGATCTACATTCTATTTTCAATCATTATGACATGTGTGAAGATCTGTTGAACACAAGAATAGACAATCCTCATTCACCATTTCTATCCTTGTCCAAATAATAGAATCTTTGGTTTGTTGTACTGATACTGTGAATTCTTAATTGGCTGCTTATGGCCCTGTGGGATCCAAGCTATTAGTCAGGCAGTTCATCTTACTACATGATTTGAACAGCATCTTTTCAAAAGAAAGACTTCCTCTATTACATGTCAACTCAATCTTTTTATAGTTCTGTGGCAATATATTGAGCAAGGTGTGCAGAGCTTTCCTTCATAATACTGAGAAATCTTACCAACTTTTGAAGTATAACAAATATAAAATCTAATTGCTACTCTAGGTTTATTCTTTATCATTTTTCACTTAGTTGAACTAAAGTTTAGTATGTACATTCTCTAAAGAAGAATCATAATGTGCCTTTGTTCCTCTTCCCCAACTAGAACAAAATAAAAAACCTAAAATATGCATATGCAACATTTAAATAACATTAAAGTTTCTGGCAACAATCCCTCTAGAATGCTGGTAGCAGTGCAATAGGGAGTGAATGCCTTACGTCTAGAAGCAGTGATATTTTACCTTTAGTAAAGATTTTTATCAAATTTTGGAACATTCTGGTCTAGTCAGTGATTTTACAGTAAAAAAACTGGGGGATGCATTCAAACCAAATATATATATATATATGTATATATATATATATATATTTGGTTTGAATATGTATTCAAATATATTCCATATATAATTATATATTATTTATATAAATTGATCTTCCAGTGTTATTCAGATATATCAAACATGCAGAATGAGCTTTTCGTTTTTTTTGTATGTAAGACATAAAACAAGTCAATATACATATTTGCATTTGAATTATATAATTTTTTAATTTAAGGAAAAAAACTTTAGCTGAAAAGATTTTGTAGTAGAATTTTTAGTGCTGGTGTCTTGAGATATGCATCTTGCAAATGTTAGACTTGGAACTCAAAAGACTTCAATGAACAATGACTAGCAGAAGAAAAATAAGGCTATCCACTGAGGCAGGTGCAGATAGAAGGAGAGATGAGAAGGGCCATATTGGAAAACTCTAGCTTCATTATTTATTAGACTGAAAAACTATTTTAAAGTGTCTTCCTTTACCTATTTTCAATTCTGACTTCATCCCTCAGAGTCAACTCAAAGCAAATGAAGCTTTTTTTCACCAGGTTCTGTTTTTAGTCATTCAACATACCCAGTTTTCCTAAAACTTAGGTGACAATCAACAATAAACATTTATTAAGCACCTACTATGTGCCAGGCAGAGTGGTAAGCACTGGAAATAGCAACAACAAAAAAAAAGAGGCAAAAAAATAGTCTCTGCCCTTAAGGATCTTACAATCTAATGAGGAAGAAAGCAAGCAAGCATGCAAACATATACAAGGCAAATTACACACAAACACACACACACACACACACACACACACACACGCTAAAACAAAATGTGAATTAATTAACAAAGGCACCAAAGTTCAAAGGGGTTTGGGAAGACCTCTGGTAAAAGATGGGATTTTTAACTTGACTTCTTAAAGAAGTCAAGAAGCTCAGTAGATAAAGTGGAGGAAGTAGCATCCCAAGCATGGGGGGCATACAGAGAAAATGACTGCAGTTGAGAGATGGAAGGTATTACTTATGGAATTGCCAGAGATCCACTGTCACTAAATCAAAGAATATATATGTAAAAGAGTAAGGTGTAAGAAGACTGGTAACTCAGAAGTGGGATAGGTTATGAAGGGCTTTAAAAGCCAAACAGCATTTGTATTTGATCCTGAAGGCAACAGGAAATCACTGGAGTTTACTGAGGTGGGGCTGGGAGATAACATGATTCAACTGGTTCTTTAGGAAGATCATTCTGGCATCTAAATGGAGAATGAATTAGAGTAGGGAGAGACTTGAGGCAGGCTATCATACCCACAGGTATCATACCCACCAGCAGGCTCTTACAATGATCTAGGTGTGAGCTGATGTCCTGTACCAGGGTGACTATGGCATCAGAGGAGAGGAGAAGTATTTGAGAGATTTGCAGAGGTGAAATTGAAAGCTTTAGCAACAAATTGAATTTGGGGGCTGAGATATAATGAGGATGATTCCTGGGTTGTGAACCTGAGGAATTGAGAGGAGGTGTTGACCTCTACAATAATAGAGAAGGTAGGAGGAGAAGTTTAGGGGAGTAAGATAATGAGTTCTGTTTTGGATATATTGAGTTTCAGGTATCTACTGGAAGTCCGATTTGAGCTATCTGAAAGGCAGTTGAAGATGAGAAATTAGAGCTCAGCAGATGGGTTAGAGCAGAATAATTAGATTTGGGAATATGTAGCTCAGAGATGATAATTAAATCCATGGGAACAGACAAGATTACCAAGGAAAGGAGTATAGAGGGAGAAAAGAAGAGGGCTGAAGGACACCAATGGTTAGGGGGTATGATCTGGAAGAAAATCCAGAAAAAGAGACAGAGGAAGACCAGTCAGATAGGTAAGATCAAAACCAGAAGATTAATGTATCTCCAAAACCTAGAGAATTAAGTATCAAGGAAAAAAGAGTAATAACAATGTCAAAGGCTTCAGAGAGCTCAAGGGGAATGAAGACTGAGAAAAAGTCATTGGATTTGGCAACCAAGAAATCATGATAGCACTAGGTACTATATATAGATCAATTGCACTATAAGAAGATGAACATTCTGTAGTTAATCCTTCCACCTGTCTTTCCTTGGCATAAGATTCACATGTATTTTTCTATCCATAAAACATTTCCTAAATTTTATCTCTCCTTGATGATATAGGTAGTTCAAATGACTATATAATACACTGTGTTGTTTTTACCACATTGCATCATCTGAATTCTCATTTTAAGCACCAACTCTTCCTACTTAGTATAGTGTCCATGTCTTAGCACAGTGCCTGCTGAGGTCCTTAACAAAGTAGATGCTTAATCAATGTTTATTGATTGATTGACTTTCTAAGCTATATTCTTGCAATCTTGTTGTAAAATTATAAAAAAATTATACAGCTACATTTTTTTAAACTTTAAGGAACTGTTATTTTTGTTGGTCTCCATATACCTCCATATACCTATGCATATTCCTGTCCCTCTATATATTAGAAGATGGTTTCTGAAGATTGTTGTGGCTGGAAAGTGACTAACCCAACAATGAATCTTTCCAAACTTGGCTGGCTACATCCTTGGAATAAAACTATAGAGGTATCCTATGGACCACCACCTGAAGCTTCCTAGCTTGGCAGAGTATGCCAGTGATTTGCAATATGCTGGAATATACCTCAAGATTACCTCTATACCATGACAAAAGACAGAGGACTTCAGTGGAGGACATAAATATTACTATCTCTTTTCTGCAGAATGTGAGGGAATATTTGCCATAATGGATAGAATGCTGTACTTGGAATCAGACAGATGAGTTTGAATCCTTCCTCTGACACTTTAATAGCTTTGTGGCCTTGGGCAAGTCATTTAATCTTTTTGAGATTCTAATAATAATAATCATAATCATGATGACAACACTATCATTTATATGGTGCTTACTATTGCCAGGTGTGTGGAACTGCCAGAGACCTACTGTCACTGAATCAAAGAATATATATGCGCAGAAGTTAGGTGTAAGAAGACTCATAACTCAGAAAAGGGACTGGTTATAAGGGGCTTTGAGACTTATCCACTAAGTTATTAGTAAATTGTGATCTGCGTTTGCTGAAGTTTCCATATCAAGCAAATGAAAGATCAGTGAAGTGTGAAACATAAAATATAAGCATTGTGGCTTCTTCTAAAAATTTTTGAAGTTTTCATTTCACCAAAAGTTGTAAAGAAATTTAATTTAAACAAACCATCATTTCAAAATCTCTGATCATTGTGCCTTTATTTATTTTCATCTTCCATTAATCTCACAACAACATCACAATACTCCAACATACCCCCAGGGAATATTTCCTTAAGATAGCAGCTGCTTTTTTCTTTCCTAAGACTTGTTTGATAGATACTAAAGCATCACAATGGTTACAATGATAACAGAATTCAATAAGTTTTGAGGACTAGAGCTATTCTATCAAGCTTATATCAGGACAGATTTTTTTTTCCACATGGTGAATATAATAATGAACTCCTAGCCTGTAAAAACAGGACCTCTTTCAGCATAGGCTGGAATTTAATTAGATCTGAGGGCACTATCCCTAGTCATTGTAAAGAAAATCTTTTAAAAACTTTGCCACAAGCAAACCATAAATGTCAACTTTCTCTATGTATTACAAAATAAATTAAAATAAACATGTTAGCTTAATCTGTGCCTGGTAAAGACTTATAAAATTTCCATTTTGTAGAGTCATAATAAATAACTTCCTATTGGATGAGGTGGGGGTAGGTAGTAGAAGAGGAAGAAAAATAAGGGGAGAATGAAAATGGTTTAGGTTTTTGTTTGCTTGTGTTTCATCTTTGATCCTGAGCATAAGTCAAGAACAATTGTCCCTGTTCTCATGGCAACTGCTATTGAAGGTAATAATGAAATATGAGAAGTGAACATTCAGCTAGGGGGAAGACTGATGGAGCAGTTGCTTAAAATATACATCATGCCATCTTGTGGTACTTTAATCTTGGGCATAGTCAAACAAACTTTTGATTTAACTTTTAAAGTCCTAGTTTTAACTTTGAAAAAGTTCTGCTCATGCGTTCAGCCAAACTTCATTATCCTTTCCTGCGCAATCATTTAAATCCTACACATTTCTTATAAAGCTGGTAATAAGGGAAGAAGAGAAAAATCGAATAATAATCACATATCTTATGTCATTTATCATTCCTACCATGGCTGCCAAAAGACTTCCTACTCCATTTCAAAATGACAACTTCATCTTTTGATTTTCAACAAAATTGGTTATAAACACCTAATTAGAGTTGTATTTTTATTTTATTGATGTTTTTTAAATTGTCCTTAAACCATCTAGATGAACAACAAAGGTCCTATTATTCACTCTTTTCAGCAATTGTTTAAATAAAGTTATGAATGACTTGAATATGTTTTTAGGCTAGAATTATATATTGGTTATTAAAATTTACAATAAGGTTCTTTTTCAGACGCATCATAACTTACACATATATTTTATTGAAAGTGCTAAAGAGATATACATTTGTGCAAACATAAATAATTATCTTCCTTCTCCCCCATGCCTCCGTTTATATGATTGTGTGTGCAAAAATTTAACATGAGATCGATACCATAAAAATGGTGAATACATACACTTGACATTTGCAAAAATCTCTCTCTGCAGCTGCAGATAAACAGAAGAGTGGTTATTGAGAAAGGGTTTATTTTCAAGAAGCACATGATAGATTCTCTTGAGCATCTTCACTTCACAGGGAACTGTAACTGAGAGCTCCTAGTTAAAATTTAGAGGTCTTCATTTACTGGCTACATCTTGACACATTTATGCTACATTAGTATAAGGCCCCCAAAGAAGAAATATAATTTTATACAGAAAAAATAATTTATGTTAATATTTTGTTTTGAAAACACATCAAAGCCAAGTAAATTTAAAGATGATCTTTTGTTTCCTAAGGCTATGCTACAGAAATGTTCTGAATCTGAAATTTTACTGCCCAAAAGACAACATGTTTTCTATATTTTAATTAGATTTATGCTATTTTCTAGTTCTAAATAAATGGCACATTGCATAAGAAATGGCTTAAAACAAACATATCTACAGGTAAAATATAAACTCCTTGATGGCTGGGTCAGTTTCATTTTTGGCTGTTCACCCACATTACCTTTGGGAGGTACTGGGTCATCAATGTTTATTGAATTTAACTGAATAGTTTTTGGATCTGAAAATCCTTCCTTCCATATGTTCTCATCATTTACCATGTTGACAATAAAGATAAAGTGATTTAGACTGTCATTAATATTTGATAGTAGAGATTAAAGGACAATGATATGTTTCTAATCATTTCAGCTCACCTTTAAAAAGTAATAAAGATGTTATGTTATAAATTCCCTCAATTTAAAAAATGCTATTTGTGATAAATATGAACATTAGATGTATATGAACATTAGAGTGTATGTATATGAACATATGAATATACATGAACAACTATTCATGCAAACACACAAAAATATGACATTGTTATAGCAATTTGTTTTAAGATTTTTGTTTGGAAAATATTTCACTGTGAAAAATTTCCTGAACATCTAAAAATGGATTACAAAGTATTTTAAATTATGTTAGTTATCTTCTGGTTATAAATTATTTATTCCTTCAGTATATTAACTAGAAGAGTACTAGAGAATCTCTTTATATCTATATATCTTTATATCCATACTAATTTCTTATCAATTGAGCATGATAATGATAATAATGAGAGTTAGTAACTGACAGGAGATTCTCACAGAAGAAAATATGAATCCGAAATTTCAGATCTCTCTTCAAATGTAAGGCAATCTTTTTTTGTTGCCCATCATGTCCAAGTGCACCCATAAGATATACTTGCATGCCTATGTACAAATGTACATAGTGCTTTCTATTTTACAAATATTTTTCCCACATAAATCTTAAATACTAGGTGATATGGGTATTGTTATTTTTCTTTTACAGATCAGGAAACTGAGGCATAGGTTGTTATATGAAATAGGGCAGTTAAACAATGGCACATCAGATACAGCACTGGGCCTGGAGTCAGGGAAGATCTTGAGTACAAAGCTGGTCTCAGACACTTTCTTGCTATGTGGCTCTGGGCAAATTACTTAACTTGTTTTTCTCAGTTTAAGGACAATAATAGCAACTACCTCCTAGAGTTTCAATAAGGATAAAAGGAGATAACTGTAAAATGCTTAACACAGTGCCAAGTACATAGTATTAGACAAAGGTTTAATTGTTCAATCATTTTTAGCCCTTTGGCTACCCCATTTGGGGTTCTCTTGGCAAAGATACTAGAATGGCTTGCCATTTCCTTCTCCAGTTCATTTTACATATGAGAAAACAGAGTGAAGGGACTTGCCTACTGTACTACCCAGCTGCCTTGTATAAATGTTAGCTGTTTAATTGTTATTGTTGTATATCATCACCATCATCACTATCATCACCATCACTGCATCACTAGTAAGCAAAAGAGTTGGAATTTAACCCCAGGTTTCCCAATTCTAAATACGCTATCCATTCTAAAAATTTTTTCTCTTAGGGACTAAGTAGATCATGTTCATCCTCATTACTTTGGAGCACAGAAGTCTGTTGCTGTTCAATGACCTGGTTTTATAGCCATTTACTATTTCAAGCACTATAGCATGGGTTGGTGTCTTTTAAGGACATCCACAGACACTTTACTTGAAGGTACGAATTCCCCATCAGCTAATACTCTGCCCATGTTTAGATAAAGATCAGATGAGAAGAGGTTCACTGGAACAGCAGAGGGTGAGAACTCAACATGCAGACTGAAACAGATCATTCCATGCCTGTCAGCAGTTCGTTTAACCACTAGTGGGAAAGGTCACTAAACAAATATTTATGGGTTATAGGCAATGATGAAATGGATATTTGAAACATGTCAAACTGCATCATTCTCCCTGCTTTAAAAACAAAACCTCCATCAACTGGAGTGAACACAGAGATGCCCTAGAAACATCAGAGCCTTTAGCACCCAAAATTCTGGTTCAAAATGAGTCTCAGCTCAGAGAGTGAAAGAATAGAAACCAACAGCAGGGGAAATGACAAAGGGCTCTTAAATAAAGCACTTGTACTCCAGAGATGGAAGTTTCTTTATTGTTCAATTATGTGCCATGATTACCCAGTCGGCATAACTTTGGTGAGCTCTGACACCCATTTTAGAAAGCTCTATGAAAATATAATTTACTTTTAACCTTTTATAATAATTTCATCTAGATGGTGAAGTTTATCTGGACAAAGTCACTGTAGTTGTTTATCTAAGGGGAAAAAGACCTATTCTCAAAAAAAAAAATCAAACTGATTGGACCCTCTAATATTTGTGAACTAATTTAAAAAACCTTATCTGGCAAGGAAAGAAATAATCCACAAGAGTAGGTACCCTGTTTTGCAATTCAGAGTTTATTAAGTTTTCATTATTTTTGAAAGCCGCTTTTCATCCCGAGTATCCATTTTTTGACAATTTAAAACTTGCTTGTTCTTAGATTCCCTCTGTTTATGTTTAAATGGACTTTCACATTGTTTCAAATTAAAGACAAGAGCAAGATTTACTTTCAAATTTTTAAAATCTCCTTTTGGCAGCCATTCAAATGGTGCATGTGTATGTGCGTGCGTGCGTGCGTGTGTGTGTGTGTGTGTGTACATTAGCAGGCTTTGAAGAGAGCTTGAATAAGTAACAGCAACCCATCATTTTTCCTGCTTCATCTTTTTATGTTAAAAATGTCATGGACTCCCTCATCCATCAAGATTGCCTCATTTTGTAGTTCTGTTATTTATAGATCATATATCACAAATAAAATTTTTATCATTCTAAGGTACTAGTATTGAATAGTCTTTCAGTTTTGGTGTGAAAACACCACAGTATATTAAAAAATACAAATATATTATTTTAGCATACATAATGATTCTAAAGGTCCCTTCCTAATTTGAATTTCCATTATTATATTTTTAGAGTAAGAATGAAAAATACAAGACAAAAGTGGATATATTTAAATAAGTCTTAAAAAGGAAATAAATTTTCCTTATGTAATAAAAACCAACCACTTAAAAGTTGAACTAGAAAGAATCATTCAAAACTACATATAAGTTTTCATCTTTTTAAAGAATTATCATAATCTCATTTGTTCACAACCAAAAGTTGAATAACTTGAGGAAATAACCAAAAAATATCAAACATCTGATGACAGATTGTCTCTATGAGATACAAATGGTGACTATAACTGCTTTTTTTCAAAGTGGAAATAACATAGATCACCTGGAAAATTATGCTAAAACACAATTCAAATCATGATGCAGCCTGGATTTTCTCCTGGGGCTTTCAAAGTGACAAAAGATCTGTCTAAAATCATTTTGCTAATATAGTGAAACATGGTCCAGAAGCAAAATTCCTAACATGCCTGGTAACCTCAAGGAGGAATTTTATCTTTTATACTTTTAAAGATAATTTTATTCTTCTAAATATATTTTCTATAAATCATAATAAGGAAGAGCACCAACACAAATCTATATCCAGTGAAGGGGTGTCTGTATAGCAAAATCTTCTGAGTAAGGAGGAATGGGAAAGAAAGAAAAGAAAAATGTTTAGTTTGATCAGTGGAATCTAGTCTACTTGACTGTGTAAGCCTTTTAAAGAGAAAATTAATAGACCAAAAGAAAAAAAAAGAAAATATGGTAAAGCCCATGACCATATAAAAGCAGCAATACATTTCAGTGAAATTATAATTTTTAATCATATAGATGCAATTCCCACCCCCCTACCTCCGTAATTCCTTGCATACAATTTGAATGTATCCTATGATAAGTTTTTATTTATTAGTATTATTACTACTTTTTTTTTAGTATGATTGACTTTTATTTCTTTTAGAGGAGTTTTGGACTGGATAATTTCCCATGGAGCGAGACATGTGCACTAGTCCCTCCTTGAGGGGACAGAATAAATTTCTCTGATTGGAGTCTAGTGACTGGAGTTGCATTGAAGATGACTGGCGAATAGCTCCAAGGAGAATAGTTGTTGAAGGTATCTCTCTGCTTTGTGGTCTGTAAGACTGAAAATTATAAAGTATTCACCCTTTGGAGCCCTTATCTCCTTTTGAATACCTTTTCTCCCTAGAACTTACAGAAAAGGGACATAATATAGAGCATTTCTCTCTTGACCCCCTGCCCACAGCAGAAACAACAACTTATAATGGAAAGATAGGCAGAGAGAGACATGTTTGAGACACAAGTTCCTAGTTCTGCTATTAGCTTGTTGCCATCTTCAGCCATTCTATTGCCTTTGCTTCACACTGGTCATCATCTGCTACTTCTGAAAAATGATTTATTTCCAGCTTTGGTGGTTCCCTCTTTGGTAATTCTAAGTTCATGCAATGGGGACAAGGTGCTCATAGGTTCAAAGTATCATAGTCAGCTAATAAAATGGAGGCAGAGTATTATCAGAGTGTTTCCTTTTTGATCTTTAGGTTTGGGCTGACACCTAGGTGGCATAGTGAATAGAGCACTGGTGCTGAAGTCAGGACGACCTGAGTTCAAATTCAACCTCAGGCATTTACTAGATGGATGACCCTGGGGAAATCACTTAACCCTATTTGTTTCAGTTCCTCTTCCATAAAATGAGCTGGAGAAGGAAATAGCAAACCACTTCAACATCTTTGCCAAGAAAATCCCTAAGTCACAGAGAGTAGGATGTGACTGAACAATGACAACAACAGAAATCAAAGGATTCTGTCACAGATAAGTATATAACTAAATGTTGGATACTCCCATGATACTCTCTGGCTTGATATGCAAATTAATTTCATTCAGAATGAAAAGTAAACTAAGGAGACAAGATCAGCATTTTTCACCAGTCTTTCTGTACTATGCCCTGCCAGCTGTAAGGTCTAATTTCTTTGATGCTATATATTATCCAGTCTAAATTCTGTTTCTCTACAGTAGTAAATCCTTTTCACTTCAACAACCTAGCTAGAATCCTACTTCCCTCTAAGAATGCTGTATCCTGTATGAAAGTATATCAAGTTATAAAACTATGAAGTTAAGTATTTCATGTCAGGCAATCATTTATTTTTGTTCAGCAATTATTCCTGTTGTTAACCATGAGTTAGATAACATCACCAGAAAAATAAAAAAAATACTTGCATAGTTCCTTACAATAAATGCAAAGTCTTATAACACCACCACAATTCCAAAATATGTAACCATTTCAAAGGTTCTTGATTCATTCATTCATTGCACAAGACCTTGAGTGTTTACCATATACATGGAAGCCAATGCAAGGCTAGCATCTAGAATGTGGTGGTCAAAAACTTCAGAAAGGTCAAAGAGCATGATGGCTGAGAAAAGGCTTTTAGAATTCTGTTAATGACCATCAAAATAACAGTTTCAGTTATTTTACAAAGCGAAGACTGAAAGAAATTAAGAAATGCGTGGGAGATGGGAAAGTAGAGGCAAGGAGGACAGATTACTTCTTAGAGTTTGGTTCTGAAACAGACAATAGATGTAGGGTAACAGCCTAAGAAGATGGCAAGGTTTCATGTTTTTATTTTATTTTGTTTTTGAGGCTTAGGACAACCTAGAGATAATATTTATTAAGCAGTAAAGAAAAAATTAAGAAGTAAGGAAAAAGAATAGAGAAGTGTGAAGATTAATGATTAAGACAATGAGTTAGGTAGAAGACAGAAAGCAGCAAACAGAGGGGCAGATGGCAGGATGGAAACTTTTGGAGGGAGATAAGGTTAGTTTTAACAGATTTTGATGTGCTGTAAAGATACCTATTTGACTATCAGAAGATATAATCTCATAATCTATAGCTAGAAAGAACCTCAGAAGTTATTTGATATAATAAGTTCCCCATCATTTTAGAAATGAAGAAATTGAGGCCCTGTGAGGTTAGGTGACACAAATGTGAGAGGTAAGGTTTGAAACCTAGCTTCTTTCTCTGGCATCAGGCATGTGGAGGCTTGGAATTGGAGCTCTGGGAAGAGATCACATTCAGTGGGTGAGAAAGAGAAAAAAGACTTAACAGAGGTGCTCAATTAACAGTGAAAAAAAAGAGATTCAGGAGATTGTAGAATCAAGAGTTAAGAAGAAAGAGTTGATGATAATTTAATGATGACTGTGAATCATTATGAGTTAAATCAACATGTTACTCTGAGTAAGAAGACAGAAAAATATGCCAAATTAAAATGTAAAAAATATCCTAATGCTTAAGGGGGGAAGTAGCTGAATATGCAGAAAAATTGGAGCTTTCACCCCTGAGAGTAAAGGGAAATAAATATGCATTTATACAGCGCCTACCATAGTTCAGGCACTGTGCTGAGTGCTTTTTACACATACTATCTCATCTGATTCTCACAGTAGCCTGCAAGTTAAATGCAATTATTCCCATTTAAGTGGAAGGAACTGAGGCAAGTTGAATAAATGACTTGTCACACAGCTGATAAATGTCTGAGGTCAGATTTGAGCTGAGGTCTTCTTCAATCCAGGCTCAGTTGCCTCTGCCACCATCAGTGGGCTCTAGATAGCTAATAGGTTAGACTGCAATATTGTTTCCAAAAGCCAAGAGGACAAAATAAGCCAACAAAACCATTATTAAAAATAAGTACTCAGTCTGTTTTCTCAAAATCAATTTATTTTTCCATTATTTTTAAAATGTATTGAATTACACAACCTCAACCTAGCCATTTATCAAGTAATTAGTTTGTGAAAAGTACTGTGATAAGTACAAGGGGAAACATAGGCCCTCTGCCATGATGAAGTTTACAATTTATTTGGGGTGACAATAAAACATGGTTGTTATAACAATACACACATACACATTAAAAAACCCCTAAATTCCAATTCTACAAGATTTTAGAACTAGAAAGAATTTTAAGGATCTTCTGGCAGAACTTCCTCATTTTAGCACATGAAGAACCTGAGGCCCAAAGAACTTAACTGATATGACTAGGGTCAAATGGTTGGTCTGGTAGAGTTAGCACTAGGATCTCAGATCTCTTGATTCATAAACAAGTTCTATTTCTAATTTATATTAGTAAGATTCCTCTGCCTTCATGAGAGAGAGGAGAATTAGGCTGCATTTTTAAAAACCTGGAAGATAAGGATTGAGGAGAGAAAAATGTACAGAGGGTAAAAAGTAGCAGACTGGATCAAATGTCTATAGGTAAGAATGAAAATTATATATATATATAATGATGGGAATAAATATGGTTGGAGCAGAGATGAGCATGCTATCTAGGCTACATATTCATAAAGATAGGCTGGATTCATGATGAGGAAGTTAATTCAATATCAAGCTGAGTAATTTGGACTTTATTTTAGAAAGATAAATGCTTCACTAGCATGCAGGATGGATGGGAAAAAACAAAACACTAAAGTAAGGTGAGTTAAGAAGACTTTTGAAATAATCCAGGTTTTAGAATAAGAAGTTTTTTGTTATGGTAACTGCAATTAGAAGAAAAAGTAAAGGATAGATATGAATGATATTGACCAAATTTGGTGACTGATTTGGAACATGTGATGCATAAAGTTT
The DNA here is from genome assembly GCA_028646575.1 of Pseudocheirus occidentalis. NCBI lineage: Eukaryota > Metazoa > Chordata > Mammalia > Diprotodontia > Pseudocheiridae > Pseudocheirus > Pseudocheirus occidentalis. The sequence continues at coordinate 162,786,734 of CM053596.1, forward strand.
GAGATGACTTCTGATGACTGAAAAAAATATAGTTGAGAGGGCTAGTAGGTTTTCAAGAGTAAAGACACATGAAGGGCTCTTTGTCCTAGCTTTTAAGGAGCCCTTAATAATTTGCTCCAAAATAACCTGGTAGGTTCATTTCACATTACTATCCTTTAGAGACCCTACATTATCTATAACTTTTTCAATGAATAGTTTTCAATTTTAAATCAGCTACCTATTAAGTATGAGGCCTTATGTTAGGTACTAGGTATACAAAGAAAAAGTGAAAACCATTCCTTTTCTCAAATAGTGTATTAAATTCTACTGGAAGAAAAGAAGATGTATACAGTTAAACCATTGTCCTTGGTACTATGAAAATAACACTGGCTTTGGAGTAACCACTTGTTGAAGGCAAGTCACTTCATTTATCTGGCCCACAAAAATTTATCTGCAAAATGAAATGATTAGACTCTATAGTTGTTAGAGTCTCTTCTAGCACTAAACCTTTGACCCTATGCTCACATTACATTTTTTGTCAAAGAATTTTCACATACTGACCCCCTTAGCTGCAACCCTCTCTCTGTTGAAATGCAGCTCTAACACTTAGCTCAAATTCTTAATCAAAGCTGAAGATATTGTCTCTCCTCAAATATTTTGAGAAGAATTTACATTTCTTCCTTGTCACACTCTATTTTTCATAATACATATATAGTGTCCTGAAAATCTTAGCACTATTTACTTTTGAGACAACCTACATGTAGTATAAAAAATAGAGTATGACATTGGAGAAATCCAAAGTTTCAAGCTATTAAACCCTAAAACTACTCTGAGACTTTGGAGGCATTGGGTATTTGTGTGTATATGCAAAGACTCATCTATTTAATTATAAGATACTTGATGATGGTGTCAGTTCTCAATTTTGCAATCATAGCACCTAACCCACTGCTGAGTGTGTGTAGAGTAGGTGCTTAATAAATGTTCACTGAACTGAACTGAATCCTAACAATCAGTGGACTAATAACAAAAATATTCTGCCTCTTTTATCTCATGTGCTGCATTTTAACACAGGAACAAACACTTATTTCACCTTTATGTAACTGCTTGATAATCCCAAAGTAGTAGAGGCAAAAGAATCATTAAGAATTGGAAATTGAAGGGATCTCCATCAACTGGGGAATGGGAAATAGTTGTGGAATATGAATGTAATGAAATACTATTGTGCTATAAGAAATAATGAGCAGGCCGACTTAAAAAAAAAACCATAAAGACTTCCATGAATTGATGCTGAATGAAGTGAATAGAACCAGAAGAACATTGTATAGAGTAATGGCAACATTGTGCAATGATTGACTTTGATATATTTATGTTTTCTTAACAATGCAAGGATCTAAGAGCCATGATGGAAAATGCTATCCACATCCATAAAAAATAACTATGGAGTCTGAATGCAGATCAAAGCATACTATTTGCTCTCTCTGTTTTATTTTTGGTTTCTTCTTTCTCATGGTTCCTCCCATTGGCTCTAATTCTTCTTTGCAACATGACTAATGTGAAAGTATGTATAATATGAATGTGCATGTAGACCCCATATCAGAATGCACACTATCTTGGGGAGGGCAGAGGAGAAAGGGGAAGAAAATTTTAAACTCAAAATCTTATTGAAGTGAATGTTGGAAACTAAAAATGAATTAATATTTTACAAAAAAAATTTAAAAAGCTCTTTAAAAAGATGGGCAGCAATAATTAAAAAGAATCATTGAGAAATTCAATTAACATTTATGGAGCATTTATTTTGTAAAGAGAATGTAAGACTTATACAAAGATGAACAAAATATAGACCCTCTTTTTAAAGAGCTTATATTTTAGGAGAAGAGATATGGCAGGAGCACAAAATGAAATAAGTTAATTTTAAATTCCTATTCTATGAATTCATTCAATCCAAAACTCTGACTCTGAGGGAAGCAACTCTAAGGGAAGATTTCACAGAAAAATAAGTATGAAATGAGAGTTTTTACTGACTTGTATCTGACAGAAATACACATCATATAATTTAACAGTTACTTTGGTGCTAATGTTCTGCATATAGCAAATACATAATAAATACAAAAGACACATAGAGAGTTCCTGCCTAAAATGGTTTTTATATTCTGTAATGTAAAAATGCTTCACAGATAGTATGAATTAGTAGGTTATTTAAACTCTGAAAAGATATTTTTAAAGAGCAGTATAAGGAAAGTCAGATGCTTGTTTCCATTCCAATTCTTCTAAAGAAAAATGGAGGCAACATACTTAGGAAAAGAGAAATGGATACAACATTTGAAGACCAAAATTCAAGTCCTAGGTTCTAACATTTACCAGTTATGCAGTCTTATACAACCCACTGCACATCTCTAAAAAATCATGTTCTTAATATTTAACCAAGGGACAAAATTACTTTCTCTACCTACTTCATAGGATTGCTAGGTAGAAAGTGCTTCGTAAACCTTAACATGCTATATAAATGAGTTACTAACTCTACAGTACTATATATGCACATTATATACATAATATGCATATATTAAAGCCTATGGATAACAACAGGAAGCATTGTTTATTTCAAAGAATACTAGCCTCAGTGTTCAGGAGAGTTGGGTTCACATGCTACTTGTAATAAATACTGGCTGTGTTATTCAGGGTAACTTACTTTACCTCTAATCAATCTAGGCAAAGCTCTAAGACAACATCTTATAGAGAACGTGCTTACCTGCAGTGGTAATAGGAATTTGAAGATCTTCCTTGCCCCTTAATAGGCCTAAGAAAATTTGAAGATCTTCGGTGCCCCCTAAAACAGGCTGAATATAATCACATGGAGCCCGCAGTGAGAGGAGTTTGCTGAAGGGTGGAGCAGAAGTTGGGAATCAGAGCAGTTAGAGCTGGAGGAAGGAGAGAACACCCTCAAGGAGACAGCTAGGTTTGTGTTTGTTTTCCCACTGCTGTGACAGCCTTGTGAGGCTTTGTGGGAAGGCTAAAGGATGGTGTGGCTCTTTGCTGTGCTATGATGTATTAACTTTTTTTGTTGATATAATAGATTTGGTTTCCTGGTGTTGGGATTTGGCTTTCTGGTGCCTGCATATATGTTTTGCTTCTTTCTTATACCTGGAGAGTCTGTTTTATTTTGTGATTCAGAATTACACCAATATATCTGTAGTCAGTGTCAGTACTGTGAATATTGTGTTGGTGCTACCTTATCTTCATCAGTAGAGGGTGTTTCCTAATCCAGGAGTTTCTTACACTGAAGAAATCACAGGTCTAATCACTATCCATTTGTCTATAAGGTGTTCCAAAAGTCTCAGTGTAGCTTTAAACATATTAAAACTGCACCAAGTCTTTTAGGACACTAAATATAAAATAAAATATGTAACAAGTTTAATACAGACATTTATTGCACAGTTTAATGATGTAAAAATGCATAGATAACCTATTTCCTCCATTAGATTGTCAGATTCTTGAAGGCAAGGCCTGTCTTTTGCTTCTTTTTGTATCCCCAGGGCTTAGTACAGTGCTTGGTATAGAATAAATATTTAATAAATGTATCATTTTATTGATTGAATATATATTATTTTTAGGTGTTTACATTATGAAAAGGCATTATGGACATAGTAGCTTTGAGAACTCTCAAAATATTTGTCCCAATCTCTTACAACACAGAAAGATTATTATCTTTATACTAATTTTAAAAAATATTTAGTCTAATGACATGCCTTTATGAATAATTTCTGTAAAAAAAACCCATTAAAAACATGACTTTTAAACTACGGGTTTACAATGTCTCCTATATGACTTTGAACCACTCATAATTATAACACCTCGAAGACCCCTTTTTTTCTTGGATCTGACAGTATTCCGATATTTTTAGACTATCATCACGACACCTTTTAATCTCCTCCCCCAAAGCTACATATATTCAGTTTTCTTAATCTTTTCTTTTAGACATCAACTTTTAAAGTGATTTACATCATGTAACATATTTTAGGAAAGGAAAATCATGCCGTCATTCAGGCATAATCATATCTGAGCTTAAATATGGATATTCAGAAATACCAGATATTGATGGAGACCAGTTCTCAACCTAGCACTCCAAAGACAAACATGCAAAAAACCCTTAAGAAATTCTGAAAATAAAAATTACAAGATGAAGGAAGAGTGTTCTAAATCACAACAGAATGAAAGCAGAAACCCACTAGAACAGCAACTACTATCAACTGACCCTAATACTTTAAGTAATGAAGAAAGCTAAAAAGATCTAATATAAGCTTATCCTATTTTAAAGGTATATATGTGTTATTTTAAACAATCAGATTAAAACATCTTGTGACCACTTTTCTAAATGTTTCCCTTCACTTCTGACAGCAATCAAACTGGGCCCACTGGTATCTAACACAACATTTCTTCACCATCATCTCCTTTTTTTCCTTCCAAGGAAGAATATGTACATGTCACCATGTTCTCTCCTTTCCTGTTTTTCACTTTATAATGCTCCTTTCAATTCATAATGTTCCTCAAGCTAATCTCTCTCAAATACATGTCATTTATAACTCAATCATTTCTTTCCCAAGTCATTCCAGATACGTCAGAAAAAGCTTACCCCATATTTCCTTATTTGTGTTTAATAACTGAAACATAATTATATCATATAAATACATACATATTTATGTATATATAAATACATATACACACATATATGTACATCATATACACATATATAAAATATTTTTATATTTTAAAAGACAAAGACACACTCATATATTCAAGCATGGGTATGAAATAAAATAAAGATATACAACTATTAACATCTAAAGTCTATGGAAAATTCAGATTAAAAAAATCTCCAAATAGTTTCTTATTTTCCCCTAATTAAACCTACACTTTTCTAAAGCAGCAGTTTCCGAAATTAATTTAAAAAAATAAACTAGAAACTGATCAGTTCAATTTTACTGTTTTTTTGTTTTAATGTGTAGAATTATGACAGTTTTAACTTGCCTTTCAGTATAACTGCAGAGTATTCCATCAACATCATGGAATGAATAGGTGTATCATTTGAGAACCTTACTACCAGTTTCATCATGAATTATATATAAATATATTTTACCAAGGGGCGGTTCAGTGGACCAGTGGATAGAGCCAGGCCTGGAGTCTGGAAGACTTGGTTTGGGTCTGGCTTCAGACACTTATTAGCTTTGTAACCCTGGGGAAGTCTCTTAACTCTGTCTGCCTTAGTTTCCTCATATATAAAATGAACTAGAAAAGGAAATGGCAAACCACTCTAGTATCTTTGCCCAGAAAATCCCCAAATGGGGTCATAAAGAGTTATATACGTCTAAAAACAACTGAACAACAACATATTTTCTAAGTGCTAAATAGTAGACTTGTAAAATTTTTGGAATAAAGTTCATTTATATGTTTAGGACCACATGTAGTTGCTTTTTTTTGATGGATAGAAAAATAGTCTTCTTGGAAAAGCCTCAGTGTCCTAATTGAGAGTTCTGATGCCTGTGACAAATTCACCTGAAAACCAACCCTTGGAAGAGACTTCTTACTGTATACAAGGGAAGACTTCAGATCTTGGACATAAATTCACATGAAGGGATTGACACTGGGACACCATCACGTTGGGGGAAAATATGTATACTCCAGTGGATTCTCTATGTATAAAGACTATGGGAAAAATATTGGAGAATCCATTACTGAGGTAATGAGTAGCATAAGGCTAGGACAGTCAATCTGGGGTATGGGAAAACCTTGGAATCCCATCTCAGTATACATTCGTTTTAATCTTCATTGCTTCATGGATGTCTTTGTGTGAGACAAATTGGATTGCAACTGGTTGCAGTCACCCCACAGACAGGGAACTATATCTCCAAGGATCTAGGCCATATTTCTATGTTACAACCAATAATCCCCTGAATTCATTTAACTTCACTGAGCAGTTAGAAGAGTGGAAGTGGAGAATGGTAGGGAGAAAAGGGCCCCTAGAAAACAGTACTATAGCAACAGAATACTGAGAATGAAATCCTACAGGCAGGCAAGGAAAAATGGTGGCTATTCTATAGAAATAGAATTAAAAACAATAGAAAAAGAGGACTGCTATGGCAAAGGGCAACCTTCCTAACTAGTTGTTGGCACACTGGGATAAATCTCATATTCTCCTACTAGTTGTAACTCTTGAAAATCTTATAACTACAAGTAACATGAATTTCTATTATCTCTTAGGACCTTTGAATCTTTGTTCTCAGTGAGAACAATTTTAGAAAAGTCTTGAAGCATTCTCCGTTTCTATGTAGAAACACAATTTTATTAGACATATCTCCAAAAGATTTGAGAAGATATCCTTTCTCAAGATACAGCATAAAACAGGTACTCAATAAACAGTGCTAATTGATGAAAGGTAGGGAAAATTTAGGAAACTGGATTAGCCAAAATAATAATCTAGCTGAAATTTGGTATATTGAAAAATTCTTTAAAAAATGGAGGTCTTTAATGTGAAGACAAATAATACTAACAGGAATAATAGCCAGGAATGGGGGGGTGGAGCCAAGATGGCAGAGTAGAAGCACAAACTTGGTGTGGGCTCTGGCTCCAAACAATTCCATTACTTGGAAAAAAATGACTCAACATATTTTGAAGCTACAGAACCCACAAAGTGACAGAACGAAACAAATCGCCCACTGAAGACAGCCTGGAAAGCCAACAGGAAAGGTAGATTGCAACACACTGGGAGCCAAGTACGGCCCTGCAGGAGCCCCACATTTCTGGTCCCAGGACGGCCCCAACCAGCAGCAACTGGAGCAGACTTCAGGAGAGTAAATCACCAGCAGCTGTGGAAGTTTCCAGACTTCTCAACTCATAAACACCAAAGATAAATTAAAAGGTAAGTCTAGAACTCTGTTGGAATGGAGGTGGGGAGAGAGGAGGGAAAGAGCCTTATCCAGCCCCAGGCCCCGGGGCAAGAAATAGCAAATGAGCGGCTGCACCATGTACTGCCTCAGGAGCTCCTGGTATGCAGATTGTAGGA
>CM053596.1:162794266-162838853 GCA_028646575.1 Pseudocheirus occidentalis
TTCTCTCCCAGGCCATTTCCCTTACACTAGCCACACTCTCTATTTTTCCCCTCCTTGCACCAAATTGATTGGTGAATCAATTTAACTCTCTAGCCTTGGAAAATTCCTACCATTTGCTGCCTTCAGTCCTATACATATGTTGCTGAAGGCTTAAAAGAAAAGATGAAAAATCATGGAAACATTTATACTGGGTCCACTACATATTTGTACTACACAACCTCAAATGGGTCCTCATTGCTACTAGGTATTCCTTCTAAACCTTCTCTATTAACTCACTCTGCTGGCATTCAATGTCATATTTCCCACTGCTTCAAACTATATGCTCGGTAGACATCTTAAAACAGCATGTTCAAAATGGAACTCCTTGTCTTTCCCCCTAAGTTCTACCTCACCTCCTACATTTTGTATTTAGAGGACAACACAATTTTTCTAGTGACTCATGCTCATAGCCTAGGAATCATTCTTAACTCCTCACTATTGCTATACTCCCCATCTGTTGTGAAGTCCTCTTGACTTCACCTTTGCAATATCTCTCATATACTCTACCTTCTCTTCTCTGACACTATTACCACTCTTCTGGGGCTTTATCACCTCATATTTGGATTACTGACAAAGCCTGGTAGTGGGTCTCCCTGCCTTTCTCCATTCCAGTTCACCCTCCATTTAGCCACTAAAATGATTTTCGTAAAGTACAGGTCTGATTGTGTCATTTCTCTATTCAATAAATTCCAGTGGCTCCCTATATTCTCCAGAAACAAATCCTGTTTGGAATACAAAGTCTTTCATATGATCTCTCTTTTAACTATTTAACTAAAGGATCATATGATCCTTCATATGAAGATTTCTCATATGTCAAAGTGCCTCTCCCACTTTTCCCCTCTCCTTACCATATCTCCCCTGCACATATTCTTTGATTCTGTGACACTGGCCTCCTGGATATTCCATAAATAAGATGCTCCATCTCTTAGTTGTGGGTATTTTCTCTATCCCCAATACCTAGAATATTCTACATCCTTAACTCTACCTATGAACTATGCTGGTTTGCTTTGAGTTTCAACTAAAAATCCATCTTTTACAGGAAGCCTTTCTGAACTCCTCTTGATTCTGCTGTCATCTTCCTTATTTCCTATTTATCTTGTATATAAGTTGTCTATATATATATATTTATTTGCATGTTGTCTCTCCTCATTATACCATGAGCTCTCTGATGGCAGAAACTGTCTTTTTCTATCCCCAGTGCTTAACATAGTACCTGACACCACATATGATTTATAATTATTAACTGACTGATTTCTAGACCACAACTTAAAATGTAAGGAGCAAAGGCTCTTGGTCAGTGATGAAATATATCTTTCAAAGGCTAAGAAAAAAACTTGTTGGAGTGAAGTCTTAGAAATCTAATCAAAATGGCTTTGCATTGAAAAAGCAAAGGGGTTAAGAAAACTGCCTTTGATTCTCTACCAAATGTAGAGCCAAAAGGCAGAACTAAGAACTATTGTTGGAAGTCACAGAGAAAGATTTTTTAAATAGGAATTTATAATATATCTTTTTTTTTCACTTTTTTTTGGAGGGCAATTGGGGTTAAGTGACTTGCCCAAAGCCTAGTAACTGTGCCAAGCGTCTGATTCTGGATTTGAACTGAGGTCCTCCTGACTCCAAGGCTGGTACTGTATTCACTCTGCCACCTAGCCTACCCTATAGAGAAAGATTAGGCTTCATGTAATGAAACCTTCCTGATAATCAGGGGTGAGTAACATGTGGAATGGGCTACCCTAAGAGCTGGTGGCTGCCTCTTTGTTAGAGATCTTCAGATAAGGGATACTAGCTATTGAATAATTTTCCTCTTATTGTCAGAATCAGCTGCTCCTGCTGAACTACTACTAGTACTACTACTACTAGTACTACAACAACTGCCACTCATCCCGTATTGATTAAGCACCTACTATATGCTGAGGCAAAAGAGAGTCCTTAACCTCACATAATTCACAATCTAATCTTGCTGCTGCTACTACTGATACTACTATTAACACTACACGCTGATGCTACTATCAATCAAGCAATAAAGATTTATTAAGCACCTATTTATTATTAGGGGGTACAAAAAGAGGTAAAAGAGAGTCCCTGCCCTCAGGGAGCTTGCAATGTATTCTTATTTCTCTTCCTGCTGCCTCTATAGGAAAACCAGCTGTTGCTATTGCTACTGCTAGTGCTCCTACTATACTTCCTCCTCCTCCTCTTCCTATTGTTAATATTATAACTTCTGCTGTTGCTTTTGCTACTACTACTGCAGTTACTACTACCTAGTACTACCACGTCCACCAATACCCTTATTATGCTACTCTAATGATGATTGTGTTGAACACAATAAATTGACATATAATTTTTCTTCTTTGAATCCACTGTGTCTTTCACATAGTTTGTACTTTAAAACATTGTTGAAATAAATTGGATAAAATTTTTAAATGATGAATTGCATTTTAAAAGCATCCCTTAGGAAGTGTATTCCTTCCTCCAACATGACATTTTAGTTTATGATTAATGTTTTGAAAATATATCCCTATCAGTGGTGAAAGTTTTTTTTAATCATGAACTGATACTTTATTTGTAATAATGCCACTGTAAAAAAATAACATATATTTGCCAAATTATGAAAGACTAACTACAGATTATTATATCTAATGAGGCAGAACTTTAGCTTTAAAACAGAAGATCAAAGCTTTTAGTCATGATTGAAAATCCTGAACTAATTACTGCAATCTTACTAGGCAATGGAACTGCCTTAGCTTTTATGTTCTTGCTTAGCTAGTTAAAATTTCATGGAAGACTGACATCATTGAGATGCAACGTTTTATTTCCTGAGGCTCCAATTAACAACAAGCATGTTAGATTATGCAAATATTCAATTGCAACTTATAGATTTTGATTTATATAACAGGGCATCTTGCCCAGAGTAACTGTAAAGTCAATGCCTATCTCCTAGCTCCTGGAGTGCATCATAAAATAAAACAGGAAATAACCACCGCAAATAATAAGATCAAACCAAAAAGATACAACTTCTTGCAATTTGAATTTTCTTTTGCTTCTTTACCCCATTCTTATACTAATCACTATTTTACAAACATCTACTTTCATTACATACAAGTTGAAAATAGTCTATGCTTCAATATCTGTATTGATCCTTATCTTTGAAACTAGATATGTATCTATATCTTTGATACAAAGATCTGTATCTTTCATACTATCTTGACCCAGGTATAGATTTATACAAATTTTCACCATTTCCATCGAGTCCAAATTAGTTTTTTTAATTAAATGTTTTCTATTTTGATAGTATTTCTGCAACATTTCTTCAATCTATTGCCCTTATCACTCCTTGCAGATCTCACAGTCATCTGGATCACCCTTCTAACCTCTCCCCTATATTACCTTGAGAACTTTAGTGAATTTTTGTTTTTGTTTCTTTGGATTTCAGCCTTTCCACCTTCCCATCCATTTCCCACACATTTGCCAAACTGATATTCTTAAAGCACAGATCTGATCATGCCACACCCCTTTTCAAGAAGCTTCTGTAAAAATCAAATTTTACTCTAAGATAAAATTTTAAAAAACAACCCTCTTTTTGGCATTTAAAACTCTTTATAATCTGCCACTAGTCTATCTTTGATTAGATTATTTCCCCAATACACTCAGTGTTCAGCAAAAACAGCCTTCTTGATGTTCCTTATATTGGACTTCTCTTATCCTGTATCTCTATGCTTTTCCTCAGAATACATCCCTCATACTTAAAATGTCTTGTCTCTTTGCCTCCTCAAGAACCCTAACCTCTGTTTAGGAAAAAAACAAAAAACAAAAACCCAGATCTTATCAATCAACCACACTTTAAAAGATTTATGATTTCATTGGCATGGATATTTCTCCCAATGATAGAGGTCACAATGCTCATTCTTTGTAATTCTTACCCATGTCCTCCCATGAGTTCACCAAAGGTTACCTATCCAGTATTCCAGAGGCTTCCTAATTTTCTCTTACTGAGGATAGGAGTGGAGCAAATGAGCTCATTTTTGATGATATCTTTTACTCTGGGTAAAGGTACTTCCTCATATTTCACAGTCGTGGAACAACTCTGGGAAAATATTTTAAAATATGGGCCTTTCCTTTAGGGAAAAGTTTGGCATTATTGAAAAGGGCTTTGCAATTTCCCAAAGACAACTTAACACACTCTGGGTTATTTAATTCTGGGCACAACTTATTGTGTACTCACAGTGATGGTATATGTACATTAATGAAAGTAGATATACTGATAGATGAGCTCTATGGTTTGTAAATACATGAATTAAAATACAATAGGCATTCTTTGTCAACTTTTTTGTTGAAGTCATTTATATTAAGCTCTTTTGAGAAGTTATGAATTTCATTTGGCATATTCTGCACTGCATATTCTGCAGTGGTCTAGGTCTCAATGTAATCAACACAATGTATCTGTAACCAGGAGTATCTAGATGACCTTACCATCTATTGGGAATTCCTCCTTCAAATTTATTATAGTATCTTATAGATACCTAGTTATTTACATGCAGTTTCCTGCTTTAGAACATCAACTTACTGAGTGCAGGGACTGTTTTTTGTGTTTTCACCTTTCTTTGCATCTCTAGCTCTTAGAACATTGCCAGACAAATGAAGTGCTTAAGAAAAGGTTACTGAATGACTGGTTGATCATTAATATCAAGAAGCATAAAACAGGGAAATGTTTGCTTAACAAAGATCTTTACCATTGTCACAGAGTATACAAAACAGAGTTCAAAGTGATGGATTCACTAAAGATGGTGAATTATTCAGATACTTCTCTTTGCCCTTATTATATTGAGTTTTTGAACAGTGCAGAACATCCTAAATGAGGTTCATAATCACTCAAAAGATTTTAATCTAAGTTTCCACATTGGGGAAAGAAAAAATAAATGAAAAATGCTTATTTTGTTGACTATAATGTACCACTTAGGAGTCAACTGATTGAAATAAGAAGGGAGAGCTGATGGCCTCTGGACAATCACAATATACTTTTAATGATTGATAACTTCTTGATGAAACAAGAACCCATCATTTTATATATTTATCCAGGGTTATTGTATGGCTGCTAGTCCCAGAACACTGGTTTAAAATTGACAATGAACCAAAGTAAAATGGAAAACAATATGGTGAACTTAAGTTACAAAACAATGCAAACAAGGGATTATGAAAGGTAAGTGATGGAAAGAGTGATATTAAAGAAACATAGGGTGAAAAAGAAGATAGATTGGTTAAGTGACAAGTTCAAGAGATAATTGATAGATAGCTAGTCTATCCTTCTGAATGTTTGTGATGTCAATAGAAAGCAAGAAATATCCACATCACAATGGACATGGTTATATTAAATAAAACTTATGGGAGTATATGGATAAAAGTTGTTTTGGAGAGAAGGTCATTGATAAGTTGTGATCTGCAAATTTGATGAGAATATTTAAACTGACGGTGATCACAGATCCATTTAAGTATCTGAGAAAGAATTATTTGTTAATTTAAGAACTAAAATATATGGATTTTGAGATTCACATTCACTTAATTAGCAGTGAAAGTCTTATCTACTACTCATTTAATGGGATATTAATTCTTATGATTGATATGTCTAACAGTAACAATTGCTGACATCTATTATCATCTCAGTTAAAGTTTTGTTGTGGATGAATGGAAAAAAGCTTTTTTTTCTCTCTTAACTTCTTACTGGTAATGAGAAATTTCTCTTCATAGAAGTTAGATTGAAGATAATTGATTCTGGTAATTATTTTTAGTACAGTAAAGAACATACCAACAAATCCATAAACACTGACACTGACTGATAACCCACTAAGTGTAAATGTCTGTATGAGATGCTGTCCAGGGTTACCAAGAAAATAACAGCCATGCAATCCATTAAATTTCCACCAAGTAGAGAGTAACCAGTACTGATAGGTATTAAAATTACACTACAAAGTAAAGCACAGAAATATATAAAAAGACATAACTCATTCCAACAAGATGAATGTTAGAATTGCCAAAATGATTGGGTTCATGATACTTAAGGGTCTTATTCTAAGAAGAAATAGGAAGCCAGAGATGACAAAATGAAAACACAGCTTCTCTTCCATTTTGAGCTCTCTACTCAGATTTTTCAGATAGCCTTGTACACTTTATGTCAGCTGATCTGTATTCTTCTTAGCAGTCTGTAACATTAGGAAACATAACCATCCTCATCTAATCATGTGCCATTAAACTAAGAACAATTACTTCCAACCAAACTGTCTTTCCATTCTGTCAACCTCAAAGGAAATGTTATGACCGAAATGTCACCTCAAATTTCAAGTTTCTATTCCTGGCATTAATTTCATTAATTATAGCCTTTTTGTTTTACTACCTAGCTGCTGACAGAGCACTGGCTTTGTTTCAGCCAACTAATCAGATTAAATAAATTTAGATTGAAATACATGGAGTACATATAGGAGCAACTGCCTTCCAAGGATCTTTTCTGGCTAAGAGGGTATCAAAGTAATGTCATGATGATTTGATGATACTGAAATGTGGGTTTACTGGAAGCATTATCTTTGCCTAATCAATAGAAATGATATGCAGAAGTGATTTCACTCTCTTCCCTATGCCTGAAAATACTATAATATAAAGTACAAGAAATAAAAAGAAGAGATTGCCAATAGCTCTTATGAGATAGAGAATTGTTTTAATTATGTGATTTCTTCTCTTAGTATAAAAAGGTTAGATAAGAGAGTGAGAGACAGAGAAAGAGAGACAGAGGCAGAGAAGCACTATGGAATCAGAATAATTTTTAGAGCTTTTTAAAACCAATATAATTGGACACAATCTAGCCCTCTGATTTCATAGGTTTAGGGAACCACGGACTCAATAAAATGAATAAAGACTTAAAAGATTTGATTTTGATTCTTCATTGTGCTACTTTGTGTAAGTAACTTGGTCCTCAGACTCTTCACATAATTCCTCATTCCTCCCTATAAAGGGTGGTAGTATTACTTTCTTTATAGGATTTTGTTATGATCAAATAGATATTATTTGAAAAAGTACTATGCAACTGAGATATAAATAGGAATTTCCTAACATACTACTTCACTAAATTTCACATACATATGAGCACAGAAATATTCAACATACTTTAGGAATAAATGTAAAGTTATCATGCAATCTATGTAAAGTCAAGTAGAATGAGTTGAAGATTTCGGAAAACTATACAGCTAATTCTGGCAACTACTAAGTCCTTATTTTAAGCAAAGAAAACTCATACTTTGTTATGAATTTTCAGGCAAATTGCTGTAGTTTATTTCATGGAGAGTTATATGAATGACAAACTAGAGAAGGGAGACTTTAGAGATCAGTTACAAGTCTAAAATAGTTCAGATGGTTGGTTAATAAAAGTTAAGTTCCTACTATGTGCCAGGCATGGTGCTAAGTGCTAGGAATACAAAAACAAAGATAGTCCCTGTTATCAAAGACTTCAAAGTCTAATAGAGTAGACAAGATGCAACAATTATGCACAAATAAGTTATATATATATATATATATATATATATATATATATACACACACACATATATACACATACACAGACACACACAGACACAGGCACACACACACTCACACACACACACACATACTATAAATTGGAAATAATCAACAGAGGGAAGACACTGGCATTAAGAAGGATTAAGAAAGATTTTTTTGTAGAAGGCGAAATTTTAGCTGGTACATGAAGGAAGCCAGGAGGCAGAGATGATGAAGGAGAATGGTCCAGGTACAGGGAACAGTCACTGCAAATACTTGAAATCAAGAGATGGAGTATTAAGGGTATTGTCACTTGATAGTAGAATATTTGGGACAGGGGAGATAAAGTATAAAAAGAACAAAAAGGTAGAAAGGAGACCAGTTTTTAAAGGTTTTAAAAACAAAACAATTTTTTTTATATTTGATTCTGGGGATGAGAGCGAGTTTATCAATTGGAAGGTATGTGTGACATGGTCAGATATGCACTGTAGAAAGATCATTTTGACAGCTGAGTTAAGGACAGACTGGAGTTGGGAGGATTTGCAGCAGGAAAACCTTGCAGAAATTATTGCAATAGTCCAAGCATGATGTCCAAGAATACTTATACCAGGTTGGTGGTAGAGTTAGAGGAGAGAGGAGGGCACATATGAGATGTGTTACAAAAGCAAAACAGATTAGATATGGATTGAAAGAGAGAGAGTAAGGAGTCAAGGATGACATCTAAATTGTAAGTCTGGGCTATTGGAAGGATGGTGGTAGCCTTCACAAAATAAAATAAGAGTTTGGACCATCAGATTCCAGTTTTCCTGGTATATATCTTTTACATATGTAACTGTTCATATGTTGCCTCTCAAATTAGGATAACAGATCCTTGAGGGCAGTGATTGGGGGTGAGGGGGATTCTTTGTATTACCAGCACTTAGCACAATGATAAATGCTTGTTGATTGACTCATTAGTATGTAATTGGAGTGGACAGAACAACACGTGAAATATATTGTATAGGTAGAAATGCAAGGATTTAGAAACTGATTGGATGCTGTATATGAGAGAAAAGAGTCAAGTATTTTAAGGATGGAATAATGGCAGCATCACCACAGGAAAAAAGGATGGTGAGAGAAAAAAAACATGTTTAAAGTAGAAATTTATGAATTCAGTTTTAGACACTAAGTTCAGCATATTGGTGAGAATTTAAAGGTGGAAATGTCCAGCTGGGTCTTAGAAATATGAAACCAGAGCTCAAAAGAGATATTTGAACATAATTAGATGATCTCTGAGGTCTCTTCTAACTCTCTATCTATGGTCCTATAGATTTGAGAGTCAGCTGCATAGAGAGAAGTGTGGTACTAGATGAGATTACCAAAGGAGAAGAAGTATAAAGAGAAGAAGGCAAGGAATAGAGCCTCAAAATTGTTAAATACAAGGTACATTAGGAAGGAGAGCACAGTGGAAACATCAAATTCAGAACCTGACGTTATAATAGCAAGTTTGCTACAAGGAACAAATAGAAATGGCATTTAGAAATTTAAAAAATCTACTTGGAAAGATGGACTAATCCTGATCCAATCCAATATGGATTCCTACCACAGGTAAGTGATACAAGAAGTCACTCAGTGATTGATATTCAAACTTTTTAAAAAGTATATTTAAAAGTCATGAGAAAAAACATGGGTGGAATCATGTATGACTCATGCAGAAAGAGAGGAAGGAGATAAAAAGGGACAGGGATAGGGAAAGGATAATTTTACCTCTTAATATAAGGAAAAATGAAGTCCCAGAAACTTTCTTCTCTGACAAGGTACCTCCTATGTGTTGATAAGTTCATAAAAATTCCTCAATAGAAACAACCATAAAAGATAACTTTATCTGTGATGCCCTAATTATAAATTAAGACATAAAACATAAAGGTAAATTTTTACCAAACAATCAGAGAATGTCAGAGAATCCAACAGAAGAGATACGGCCAAATGACAGAGAGATACTCCAGATGTTTCTCTTTAATGATAACATTTTGTTGATTTGAACTATGTTTCAGAACATATAGAGGTCCTTCTCAATGAGATCCATGGCTACTTAAAAGGATCAGCCTAATAGTCCAAATGGGGTGGGGGGGGAAGAAAAAGAAAAAAAAAGAGATGAGGAATGCATATAGCTAGATTCTAACAAGGTGCCAGAGTAAAAAGTTCTACACAATCTAAGTTTGCTCTCATTCTGCTTGAAAAAAGAGCAAAAGTTTTCCAAAAGTAACAAAAGAACAACCTTCAAAAGAAAATAAATTACTGTAATCACTAAAAAAAATCTCAAAGAAAAGCTAATAGAGTAATTACAGGACATACTTTTGAAACTCTGTGATCCTTTGGCCATCCACTACTACCACAGCCATGTGTAGCACATTCCTCATGGTTAGCAATTGCAGTGATTGCTAAATTAAAGAATTCTGAAATTAACAGGAGACACAATGGGAAGTCAGTAAAGACCTGCAAAGCTTCCACTGGGGTTCATCATACTTGCTTGTCCTTCATTTCCTAACCCTACCCTAGGGTTTGCACTGAAAGAACTTTGAAGCATTTTTTTTCCTGTTTGCAGCAGTGATTACTCTTAATCCGTCAACATACATTTATTATATGCCTATTATGTATTAGAAGCTAAGGAGTAAAAAAAAAAAAGGTGGAAAGAAGCTACAGGTGCATTAGATAATAGTCTTCATTCAGTCAATCTTTCTACCAGCACTTATTTAACCCCAGTTTTCCACTACCAAAAAGAAACTGAGTCCTAAGGGGGTTGTCTTATCCCCAAGGGGGATAAAGATATAAGACAATGGACAAAAATAGGAAATAACCAAGGGAATGAAAATGCTTACACCACAATGAAGAAATACTTTGGGATAAGAGTATTTCAAATTGAATCTTTAGAAGAAGAGAATAATTCTTTTAAATTATTCATTTAAAACCACCAACAAGCATGGAAATTTCAGTACACAAAGCACAAAAAGGACTATCTAAAATTGTAAACTGTTTGTAGCTTATTTTTGTTAAGTGTATGTTAATTTATAAAGTACTACAAATTTACCATTTTCTTATATTTTCATTTGCTTTGTTTTCAAGAAGAGAATAATGCTACCATAACCCCAGAAGACAAAATTGAATGGCCATGGAATTCAAAAAGTAGCTGGAAGGCCTAAAAAAATGAAAGAAAAGATAAAGAGTGGACTAGAAGGCCTAAAATGGAAGCTAGGGATGAACACACACACACACAAACACGGTAATGAGATGATTTTATATTTCATAACTCAAAAGGAAAATAGAGCACAAGGAGAGATAGTCTAAGAACTATTGAGGACCTAGTTTCACTGAAAACTGAGATTTTATAAATTTCTGGAGAGTGAATTGAGCAGAAGGAAAACAATTTGCTCAATAAAAATTAAGTTAAAGAGAAAACAATATCAACAATTTTGAAAGATCTAAGAACACTCATCAATAAAGTTATCAATAATGATGAGAGAGGACTGTGATGAAGCATGCTACCTATCTCTTGACAACAATGGGATGAACTCAATGCAGAATGTCATAAATTTTTTGATTACTGCTAATGTGAGAATTTTCTTTTTGTTTGACTATACATAACTATCTTAAGTATTTTTTTCCTTTTCAATGGTGAGGGGAAGGAATAAAAATATTTTTTGTCAATTGAAAAAAATAACATTTTATTTAAAAGGATTGTTGGGATTCCAAAGATTATAATAAAATTAATAATTTACATACTACATTTTAAGAAATCATAAAAGATAATTGCCTAGAAGTATAAAAAACAAAGCAGAGTCATAATTGATAGAATCTGCCGGTCACCAGAAAGTTAACCACAGATAAATACAACCAAAAATGTTATTTCCAACACTTAGTTTTTCTACTTCTGAGGAAACAACAATTCATATCGCAATTCTAGCAGCATGCATTCTTCATTTCCTCCTCTCTGACCCCCTCACCTCCACGGAATATTAGGCTGATCTCTTTAAAGAAACCATAAATCTCATTGAGAAGGATGCCTACATATTCAGAAATATTATACATGAAGAAAATGTCCTCTTTAAAGGGAAACATTGGGATTTTCTCTCCATCTACTGGCCATACCTCTTCTACTGAACTCAGTGACATGCTCTCATCATTTCATAAGCTAACTTACCTGGCTAGTGTACTTTCCAGGGAAGTACACACTGATAATGAGGTTGATGCATGCATTGCCAGAGCTAGCTCAGTGTGTGGGAGGGTCTGAAGGAAAGTATGAGAAAGAAAAGATATCAGAATGATTACCAAACTGAAGGCCAACAGAGCTGCTGTGCTGACCTCATTGTTGTATGCCTGCAAAACCTGGACAAGTGCTATGCCAACTGAACTGCTTCTATTTGAACTGCCTTAGGAAGATTCTGAAGATCACCTGTCAGGATAATGTTCCAGACACTGAGGTCTTTATTCAAACTAAACTACCAAGAATTCAAACCCTGCTTTAGAGAGAGCAACTCTGACGGGCTGGCCACATTGCACAAATGCAAAATGTGCGCTTGCCAAAAAGACTTTTATGGAGAACTCACATAGAGTAAGCATTCACATGGTGGTCAGAAGAAGCAATGCAAGGACATTCTCAAGGTCTCTTAAGAACTTTGGAACTGATTTTGTGACATGGGAGACACTGGCATAGCATGCCCACATCAGAGAAAGTACAGTGCTCTATGAGCAAAACAGAATTGAGACAGCTCAGAAGAAACATAGGATGTGCAAATATAGAGAATCCTGTCCAAATGTTCACATGGACTATTTGTGCCTGACCTGTAGTAGAGCATTCTGAGCTCATACTGGTTTGATCAGCCACAGTCAGACATATTGTAACTTGACTCTAGCATAGTTATGTCATTTTGGTCCTCTTCAGGAACAAAGAACAACTGCCTAACATGTATCTGTGTTGTGTTTTAATTTATAATTAGGACAGCATGAACAAATTTATTTCTATGGTTGTTTCTATCTAGAAAAATTTAAAAACCTAAAAATATACGGAAGGTACTTTGTATCTTTATGGGAAGTTATTTAGGATATCTGAAAAACTATGAGAAAATAAAGAATAGATTGGAATATGGTAAAAGCTGAATAGTAATGCATTGTAAGTGAGAATAACTTATCCTGCAACTTGAATGTAATCACATATGGAGAAAAAAGAGATTTTCTTGTCAAGAAAACTGAAGTTAGATGTAATTTTTTTTAATGCAACAAAGAAAAGAAACTTAAGAAAAGTAAACACATAGTATTGTGATCCCAGACAAGTCAATTAACTACTCTGAAATTAACACTTCCCCTCTTTTTCATTTATCTCTCTGCTGTATTACCCTGGGCAAGTCTCTTAAGCACTTGGTAACTCATTTTTCCTTCTATCTGATTTTAACTTTCATTTCTTAAAATTTTGAGTTTCAAATTTTCTTCCTCCCACCTCTCCTATACTCATTGAGAGGGTAAGAAATATGATATCAATTATGCAGATGAAGCTATGCAAAATATATTTTCATATTAGTCATGCATGATTCAAAAAATAAACAAAAAATGAAAAGCAAGAGACATAAAGAAAGTGAAAAAAGGCATGCTTCAACCTAAACTCATAGACATCACTTCTCTCTCAGGAGGGTGATACCATTTTTCGTCATGGGTTTTTTGGAACTGCCTAGGATTCAAATATTGATCACAGTAGCTAAATCTTCCACAGCTGATCACTGTTATATTATTACTGTGTGACTCAGTTTCCACATGTGTAAAATGGGAATAGCACCTATATTCGAGGGCTGTTGTGAGGATAAAATTAAATAACATTTGTAAAGTGCTAGGCAAATGCTACTATTTTAAAAAAGATTTAGTGACATGAAAGATCTTGGGAATCTTATGAACTTCACTCTTATTGGGCTTAGAAAAGAAGGTTGATGTAATGGTAGAAACAAACTACAGATATTTCAAGAACATAAATGTTACTGTCATAAATTAATATCATCTTTAAAGTTTTATGCATGAGGCTCTTGATCTTCTTTCAGGTAATTTTCCTGAAATTAAAGCATGTCACTACTAGCTGGGTAGTTGAGGCTTTCACTGTAGGTATAATTAATAAAGTTAGAAATGAACACCCTTTTCTCTTAATTATATGTTTAAAAACAAAAACAAAATAGCATCATGGATAGTCATACCACCAAAATATAAATATCTTAGAAAGCAAGCAGTCTAAAAAAGAAAACCAATCATAGGGTGCCATTAGGTACCTTACTCATGAACTCTGAACTAAATTATTGGTATTTCACATTATTTACACTCACAGACCTTATTAGAGTATTTACTGGAGATCTAAGCAATTTTCTTTAAAAGTAAAAAGTCCTTACTTAGTCCTATATACACTTGTTATTGAGACTAGAGGCCAGATTACTACCAGAACGCCTTGTAGCTGTGGCTGTGGCCAAAATAATGGTTTTAGCTATTTTTATTATATTTAGTTATTATTTAGATATTTCAATCTGAAATATATGTTCAGTTATTATAATTTTTTAAGGTAAAATAACCTCTTCTCTTTCACAAATTGCATCTGAAGTAATTTCTTCAAAATTTTTAGCCCCTTCTCTCTTCATATCTGATTTCATCTCTCTTTTCAAATGGAAGTATCTAGAAAAGTTATTATCTTTTGCAAAGTGCATTTCTATATCATTAGAGAACTCTAATAATCATATTTTAATAAGACAATCTCTGGGTTACTTTAAGATTTTTTTTCCTTATTGAGATTAGCTGACTGAAAGCACTCAACAGATAGATATTTTTTTAAATTATCACAGTTTTATAATCCAGACTGCTTTACTGTTATATATCCATGTTCAAACAGGGAGGACACAATGCATTCCTGGAAAATGCTTCCAACAATTCAGTCAAATTTTCTTTTAAGAATAATGTTACAACCAGGGAATTCAGTCTTGACCAGAACCAAATAAATTAGAGACAAGACCAAAAAAGTCATCAAAGGAAAATGATGAAAAATAATTAACTTTTATAATGGAAACATGGTCTAGTAGGAAGAATATGAACTTGGAATCAAAAGATCTGGTTTCAAATCCTGTATTGACAAGTTCCCATGTAATTATAGAAAAGTAATTTAAATATTCTAAGCCTCATTTGCCTTACTAACAAAATGACAATGATACTTACTCTGTGTCATGTGGTTGTTGTGAAGAAAGCACTAGGTAAACATAAAGAATTATATATTTGTAGAAGCTATTATCATGAAGTGTGCAAATGATTCTGAAAGTACTATGAAGTATATATGTGGCACATATAAGAATATAAGTTAACTGTGTCATAAATCTGTCCTATGTTTATAAGGTGGCTATAATAAATATTTAATTAATGGTAAATTTTAATTTCTTGTATTTTGGACAGGCTATCTAAAATGTATAGGATAAAAAGGTCTCTAAAACAGTATCCATGAAAGTCTGAACCAATTATTTCCTTTTTGTTCCATAAATTTCCTGGTTTTTATTGGAGGAATTCAAAACCATCCAAAATGAAGCAGAGTTAAGTTCTAAACATATAATTATTGTTGGTGATGTTCTTCCCCTCCTACTCTTTTACTGTTTTTCTGCTCTTCTACTGATCATGTTAATGACTTACTTAATTATGTATAAAAGTCAAAATACTCTATTTTGTAAATTTAATGTATTACTCTTCTCTATGCCTGTATACCTTATTATCTTCAAACATCATCTTTCCAAGATTGAGAATTGAGTTTCTTTAATGTTCATGGATCCAAGCACCTATGACAAAAATCTATCCCTTTTAAGTAGGAAAAAAGGTATGTAGCTTTCAAATAATTTATGGAAAAACACTAATAATATTACAACTTAAGGACTAAGTAACTGATGGTTTCAATTAATCAGACACACCAAATTGTGTCATTATATGGCACATTAGCTGACTATTTTGCCTGACATTGTAGCCTTTTAGGTCCACTGAGAGACTTAAGTATAAGCTGTAATTGTTGTGGTTGTTTGTCCTTTGTTCTCAAAGAAAACCGCAACATCAGGAAGATGATGCCATGACTTGCAAGTGAATTGAATTTAAGTGAGGGAGGGCTGTGCAAAGTGATCAGGCTCACTTTTTCCTTTGGATTCATCTAGGTCCAGTCATGAGATATACATCAGGATGACTGAAGATGGCCCCAATAACCTTTAATTATATACCTATATAATTTTCTTTAAAAATGTTGATTCCAGGTTAACAGGTATTTCATATGATGAAGTGGTGGATATTGTAATTGTATTCTGACACAGTAGTTATGTAACAACAAGACATTCTCTTTTAAAGCAAAATATCCAGCTATTGTCCTTAGTATGTCATGGAAATTAGCTACACTGTCTAGTTGGTTACATATATATATTTTTTAATGTAAGAAAAAATATCACTGGACTATGGAGACAAAGATGATGACATTTCCAGATAATTGAGGAATATATGAACTACTGGGAATTGGCAAAGGATCTGGACTCAATTTTGTGTCCTTGGGGAGCTGCATCATTCTTGATTTCATTCCATCCCCACAGAAATAGCTAAAATCAGAGTTAATCTTTATGTTAGGAGTCAAAAATTTGTTGTAGTCTATATATTTATGTAGCACCAAGAGCTGGGATTCAAAGCACCATTTTTTTCCTGCATGTCTTCATTTAACATATTACTATTTTAGAAAAAAAATTTAAATAAAATTGAGCATTCTGTGATGACTCATAGCACCTTTAATGTTTGAACAACTGCTTGGTCCCATTTGCAAGCATCTGAAAATGTCACAAATCTACACTTAAGAGCTAGAATCAGAACTCTATTTTATCACAAGTACCATGTTTTCTGGTTTGCAGCATCATTAAAGTTGACAATTTGCTCCGCAGGTAGTGAAGGCTATAGTGGCATGTTATGATGCTCTGACTCCAGAAATATGAAGCTAGCACGACAAAACCTTTTTTTAATGTCTCTCTGCTGTCAGACAGATGCACTTTATAAAATTAGAAAGTTTTTTTTCCTTCTTCTTGGAAAGGTTTATGTGTTAGCATTTTCTATCATCACTGTAGGACTCTGAGAAGAGCTTACTTTGCTTTCTTCAGAAAAGAAAAAGCTTTCTGAGCAAGATATGAGGAATAGTAAATAAAAGCTCACCTAAACTCTATCAGAGATCATGATCTGGTGATGTATCAGCTATTAAAAGAGCACAGAAGATGAGAAAATATAAGGCTACAGGTACCAAGCCTATAATTTATCTTTGAAGCAGAATTTCTTTAAATAGTTACTAGTATAATATGTTGCTTTTCTGTTTATTTCTCAATGATGTCTAACCCACAGATAATAGCCACAGTATGGATACAGAAACACACACACTCACACACACTTAATTATTTTTATCATGAGCCTTATTCACCAGCGGACCTATACAAAACCTTGGCCATATTTTTGGTTTCCCTACAATTCATGACTTGCCTAACTCAACAGCTGACTGGCATTTTTTTCTTCCCTACATAATCTCTATATCCTCTGTGATGGTATGTAGAGAAACTTGGCAAGACCAAAAAAGAAAGTCTTTTGCAGCTTAAGATAAAAGGCTATGGGACTTCTTTTTTTATGTAGAATGCCAGCTGAGTTCTGATAAGAAGGAAAAAAATGCCAAATATATTTGTTGGCTCTGAGATTCAAACTCTTCTTAAAATTTCCTCAATATTTTAAAAGTATAGAGAGAATAGGAAGAAATCTTAAAAAACAGCCCAACTCCAAACTATGATTAATCACAAAATAAAGAAAAGGATTCATAGAAAGAAAGCCAGCTTGCATCATATTCTTCTTCTATTTTGGGAGAAAGAGGGATAATTTGGATATACTGACACCAGGCTTTGCTAGGAAAATAATGAGCCATTTGGAATCCATAGCTTTCTGATGTGCATCAATAAACCCTGAATTTAGTTTTCAACTTTCAAGTCTTCCCCAGGGATGCAGGTTATTTTTTTTCTCCTTGGATTAGCACTGAACCACAATTCTGGGAATGTTTAAACACATCAAAACTGACCTGCATTTTGAGACTGGGAATGTGTATTTCTATGAGAAAACTTGAAGTCAGGTAGAAGGCATGCAGTAATAAAGTCCATAAAATTTGTTCATTTTGCTAACAGTGCTCCCATAAGAAAAGACAACAAACTGTTTATCCCATTGAAAGGGACCACGGAATCTACCCCAGTTTGCAAGTAATTACATGAACTACACTTAGTTCTGGTGTATTCTAGAAGAGATTTTTTCTACCAAAGAAATCAAAAAGGGCAATTAGTTTCTAATGTTAAAGGCTATAAAATTGTTCTTGGCATATATTAGGTACTTAGTAAATTCTTAATGAATGACTCACTGACAGAATTAGTATGAAAATGATCAAACCACTTCTAAGTGTTTCATACAACGACGTAATTTGGAATCTAGTCCCTTTGATCTTGTCTTGCATGGTAGGCTCTGGGCTGAAAAACTAAGAATATGAGGTCACATATGCATGTTGTAGTGGTGGTAATGGGGGGACAGCTTATGTCACAAAGGATCTGGTAGGCAATTAAACAAAGGAAAATGTGGGTTAGCAGTTAGGAAGCATTTCTACACAATGTTATCTATTAGACCAGAAAAAGTTCTCCTAGGGGAAGCAGTCAAAGCCTTATTGCCAAAGTCATTTCAAGCCGACTAGACAAAACAATCTTAAAGGGAACATTCACTCCAGAGCTGGGGGGGGGGTTGGATTAGATAACCTAATAGATCTTCCTATCTTTATATTTTCATGATTTTCCAAATCTAGGAGGTTTGCCAGAAAGTTGATGGCTCAGTAGAGAGGCTTTAATTTTACTTTTTATGTCTTATCTAATAGGTGAATGGCAGTAATCTTGAAAGCTTGGACTAGTTTTCTCTCCAGGGTTGAAATTCCTGGCAGTAAACCCAATAAAGCTCTAACATAAACCTCAATGAAACCAATAATTACATAGTACTCCCTATGTAAGATTTCTATTAGGAATCTAAGACTCATTTAGTTGATGCCAATGTATAATTATTGAAATTTAAATCAAACATTTTTACTGGAAAAATGTATTAAGATAGTTTTGAGACCCCTTTTCATAATTAGGGCCGCAGAACATCAATTGTTATTAGAGTATAAAAGGAATAAGAAATGTATGGAAGAGCCTGATGAAATTCTGAATGCTAAAGAGAGAGACACCCTAGCTACTGGGAAGGGAAGGGTAATCTTTATTTGTAATACAAGGAATACACTCAAATGGGAATGGCTTACTTTTGTTTCGTGACATGAAATCAATTTTGTGTATATGGCTGAGAGCTGATGTAACACAGGAAGTAAGGGTCAAACAGCTTGTTACAGGAAAGAAAATGGAAGCCCCAAGTTATTTTAAATCTAGTAACACAACTTTATCTTTTTAATATAAATGCATACTTATTAATGCCTAAAGCAAAGATCTGGAAAAATCAAGCAATGTTATGCTGAAGTCCCCATTTAAATTTCAAGAAATTGTCTTGCAACAATTAACCCAGAGGGTTTTTTAAATTTTTAAAAAATTAATTTGTAGCCTACAGAAACTTTTATGGTTACTACTTTGTTGAGTATAATTAAATTCTTTCATTTGTGTCTCAGAAGCAATAAACTTTCCCTATAGGAATTAGTGACTGTGTACAGAAGGGAGCCTACTGACCTAACCTGTCATTTCTATTATTCACTATAGCCAACTCATCTTATCATTATAAAGCTAAAGATATTCAATATAGTTATTAACAAAGAAAGAATGAGAAGCTTTCATTCTTTTTACTCTACTTCATAAATGCAACAGGAAAAGAGCAATGGATTCTGGCTCATCTGCTCTGAATTCAAACCAGCAAGATGCAGGATTATACAACCTTGACTCTACATACCCTAAAGTCTTCTCAACACCCACAATACTTGATATTAGGAATTTTGCAAAGAAGAAACTTTACCATCTCAAATGCCATATTTTCAACTTCATTCCCTCTCACTGCACTAGATAAAAGAAAATCTTAAAAGACTTAGAAGTTTACCATCTGAATCAGTTCTAGGGTTAAACATCATTCCTTTTGACCTTAAATGATAAATCTTATTTTTTTTGTATATCTAGGGATTATAAAATAGTTTTACTTCCTTTGCAAGCCCATGTCTTTGTTTTTATCAGTTACTGGTCATTAGAACTGGAATTCAAATGGACAAACACTTGAACACAAAAACCATATTAATAAATTCGGTTTTAAATGGGTCTTTATACAGCTCATTTGCTGTATCTAGTACTGATTCAGAGGGTGAATAAATGTTTTGGGAATAGCAAATATTTGTTGGGAATGGCAATGAAAATAATAAGTAAGCAAACAGAAATCCAGTGTACTGATTTACAAACTGAAATATGGAAATATTTAAAATATATCTTTACATTTATCTAACTATTCATAATCTAGCTCTGTATTTATCTATGTATCATTTCTATTGACCTAGTTTTTTTAAAGTAATATATGTCCAACCTAAAGGGCTTTTTACAAATATATTGAGTTCTAATTTAGATCTCAACTTTATGCCATGGAATTATAAGCTAAAACAAATCATGGTGCTAAATTCAAGTTCCCTTCTGATCAATGTATTACATATTGGACAAGAAAATGTACTGATGGATATCTAGTAATTACCAATCATATTTTTAAAAATAAAGTAATGTGCCTGACTTCAAATGCATTATTTCAAAAATAAAATTCTTTGAAGTTTAAATATAAATATAATGAAATTAGACCACGTAAATAAAAATAACAAAGATGAAAGATGACTACATTTTTCAAGAATGGAAGATGTAGCTCTGATAAAAAAAGAGATCTGAAATAAAAAATAAAAAGATTGACAAACCAATAACTAAACTGAGCAAGAAAAAGAAAAGGAAAACTAAATCACCAAAATAAAACAACAAACAGAGTAAATTCATAACAAACAAGAACTAACAAGAGTTATCAGAGCAGATGATCCTCAAACTGAAAATCAGTTGGGCCTAAGAGCTCATGTCCAAAATGAGGAAGCATGCATACAGAGCCAAGACAAAGTAAACTACAAAGTTGGCAATTCTAGGAAAGCACAAGCTCTCTGTGGTTATATTCAAATGTGCTTATTCAGAAAGTACCTAGCTACACAATTTTGACAAATAGGGAAAACTCACTCTTAAAAGTGCTACATCTATTTTTAAAACATAATAATAATTAGGGATTGCTATATCACTCAAGTATTAAAATTTGCATGTCTTGCCAAAAATTCATAGTGCAATAAAAAACCAAATTTTAAACACAAATAATTCAATTAGAATAGAAAAAGAACCTTTCCTTTAGGATAGGGCTGAAAAAGAACCAAATATCAGTTCAAAGTATGTATGTGTATATATGCACACACACACACACAGAGTCTACCAAATTTTGCAGTGATTTTCTATAGGCAAATCCTCTTTGACTATAATGAGTTTCCTTAGATCAAAACTGCACTGTTAGGAAAAAGAATTGATCCATGTAATAAAATATTTTAAGAATGTAGCAAATCTTTTAAAAACACCTATAAAAGAAAATAACTTTTAGAGAAAACATAAACTTTATTATGAAAATTTCAGAGATTAATAAAAATGGCAATATAATACTATGCTAGAATCTCAACATGATAGATCACTGGCCCCATTCATCACAGATAACATTTTCATTGCAAAAGTACCAAACAAATATATGTAATGGTTTGTTTTTAATTTTGTTGTTGTTTTAATAAGTTTAACCATTCTAACTACATGTGTAAGTTCTTCTATCCTTCCTTCCTTTCTTTTTCCTTCCTTAAACTTGAATTCATTGATCTCTTTCAAAAAGTCTCCCAGGATGTCTGTAACATTCATTATGGGAAGAGATAGGATCTAGAATTAGATATTAAATTAATGTCCCTAAAGGGCAAATCTTAAACCCATATCTCTCCTCTGCTCAAGAAACTTCAGTGCTTCCTTATTAGCATTAAAATAAAATATAAATTTCCCTGTTCAGTATAAAGAGTCATTCACAATATGGATCTCTCTGTTCAGACCATATACACATACATGCAATCAATGCTGCAGATAAACGGGTCTATCTGCCTTTTATGTATTCTATTTCATTCCCCACTTCCTTACCTTTGCAAAGGCTGTTTCTACCATTCCAGGAGTGCTCTATTTTCTTATCTCCATGTCTTGGAGCCCCTAGCTCCCTTCAGGCTTCAGGTTAAGGGCCACTTTATTCAAAAGGCTTTTCTTGATGTCCTCAGATATTAATACTTCCCACTTCTACAGTGGAATGTAGACTAGTTTCTCAGTAGTGAGAGTTGTCAAGTCCTTTCAGGTCTCTTTTCTACCTCTGGTGTCCATCTGATCCACCTGAATCTCACTGGTGGCTCCAAGAAACTATAGCATGTGGAATGGTCACACCCCAGTGACCCACACTTCAGTAGACAGACTAAATTAGATTCAGGGTAACCTAGGATCTCAAACCTATAAATGAGTTAGGGGGGGTGTCTATTTTGAGCACATGAAAACTTCCCCTGGTGGAATGTGTATGAGAACAATTTGTTCCAATGGCCATGAAGGCAGCTGAAGCAGGTGTTATGGAGCACTTAGAGCTTGGTTAGACACTGAGGATTCCAAGGTCATCCATATCATCTTGTGACATCACCAGTAGTCTTGACTGTCCTAACACTGAAATGTGATGGCTCTGGAAGAGAGAGTGAGGCTGATGACTTTGTGCAGCTCTGCCTCACTTAAATCCAATTTATGCATGAATCAAAAGATGTCACCCATTGTATTTTACCATTTGACCTATCTCAAAACCCTGTAGTGACAGATAAGTGATAAAGCAGCAGGTGCAGATATAGTGGGAGCTGTAGTCATAAACCAGCAGAAAGGCAGTCCAGGCCATAGAGTCATCATCTCACTGGAAGCAGCAGTGCAATTTGCCAGTCCCCTAGGTGTCTGAGCAGCCTTTTAAGGATTGTGCTGCTTGCTGCTCCTGGTGAGGAAGGGACTAGAAAAAAATGGCCTAAAAATTGTCTGCTTACTCGACCTTGTACTGATTACCATGACAGGTGGGGATTCCATCTTGCTGTCAAAACAAACAAAAAATATTCAAAAAAATCTGAAAAAATGATTCCACTCATCATCAGTACATGGAACATGCACACGTTTATAGAAAACACAAAATCTAGTAGACCTTAAAGACAAACAACTCTTGTTGAGAGAGAATCCAGCAGGTATCACATCCAAATAGCAGCCCTTAGTGAAACAAAGCAAATGAAGGCCACCGGAATGAAGTTGGAGCAGGATGCACCTTTTTCACTCCCACAGTAAGGGGGCAAGTACCATGAAGTTGGAGAAGGTTTCGCAATCTAAACTACTCTAGGTCAAAAAGCTTGTATGCCTCCCAAAAGGACTGAATGACAGACTCATGACAACATGACTGCAACTTGCAGAAAAATGTCATGCTATCATCATCTGTTCTTATGCTCCCCCCATGACAAAACCTGATGAGGTCAAAGGAAAAATTTTATGAAGACCTGGAGACTCTTATCATCCACATGTCAAAAGAGGACAAGATATTAATTCTGGGTGACAATAATGCTAGAAAAGGTTCAGACTTTCAGACATGGTAATGAGTCCTTGGAAGGAATGGTCACTTACTACTGAAGACTTGTACATTTCATGATCTCATCATCAACACCTTTTTCCATACACTAAATGCAATAAAACTTCACAGATGTACCCTAAAAGCAAACGTTGTTGGCATTTGATTGACAACGTAATTGTAAGGAGAAGGGGCAGCATGTAAGAGTGACAAGATGCAGAGTGCTGGACCGATCATAACTTAATCTCTCCAAACTAAATATTTGCATTCAACAAAAGTGGCAACTTCAAGGCAAAATGACTACCAGAAGACTTAATGTTAATAGATTACAGTTCTTCTCTGAGTGGGAATAGATTGTTGCTAGCTTGGAGGGAAAGTTGAGCCAACACACACTTGACAACAGGAATAGGCGGCTTTTAGAGATTTGGTATACAGCACTGCATTTGCTCATCTGGGTCAGAACACTCTCAAATACCAACACTGGTTTGATGAAAATGATAGCGGAATTCAGAAGCTGCTAAAGGAAAAATAGTAATTCCACAGGGTTTACCAGCAGGACAGTTCATCCATCTCTAAGAAAGTAGCATTTATTTTCATCAAAAGTAAAGTACATGAAACACAGAGAAATGCAGGATTCTTGGTTCAGTAAGAAGTCAGATGAAATTCAATTTTATGCTGATAGTAACAATCCAAAGCACTTTTATGAATCCTGAATGCTATTTACAGATCAAAGTCATATCTTGCATCTCATCTACTCAATACTGATTAGTGATAAGATAACACCCATAGCATTTTACCATTGTAACATATCTCAGAGTCCTACAGTGACAGGTAAGTGAGGAAGCAGCAGGTGTAGATATAGTGGAAGCTGTAGTCACAAACCTACAGACAGGCAGCCTAGGACATAGGGTCATCTTCTCACTGGAAGCATTGATTAGTGATAAGAACAAGATCCTAGAGAGATGAGCTGAACACTTCCATTGAGTCCTCAACAGACCATCATCAAATCAATGCTGAAGCCATTAACTATTTACTTCAAGTGGAAGTCAACTCCTCCCTAGCTGAAGTTCCAACTGAAGAATTAGTTCTGAATATCATTAGACTCCTTTCATATGGAAAAGCACCTGGTGCTGACTCTATTCCCCCTGAGGTTTACAAGGTGGAGAAGTTTCATTGCTCCTACAAAAACTGACTGAAATTTTCCAGGTTATCTGGCAAGAGAAGGTTATCCCCCAGGAGTTCTAGGGCCTCCATTTTCCATCTCTATAAAGGCAAAGGAGATAGATTGTTCTGTGACAATCACAGAGGGGTTTATCAGTCATTGCTGGCCTAGATTCTTGTCAGAGTCCTTCTTAGTAGGCTGATCCTTCACCTGGAAGATAGTCATCTACCTGAGAGCCAATGTGGCTTCAGAAAGCACTGAGAAACAGTTGATATGGTGTTTGCTGCCTGAGAACTCCAAAGAAATGCCAAGAACAGAAGTCTGTACATACACAATGTTTAGAGATCTTACCAAGGCTTTTGATACCGTCAATTGTGAGGGCTTTATGGAAAATAATGCCAAAATCTGGTTGCCCAGAGAAGCTCATCAGTATTGTACATTAATTTCATGAAGGTATGCTTGCCTGGGGGTTCTTGATAATGGATAGTAAAATTTCCCAGTCACCAGTGAAGTAAAATGAGGCTATGTGCTTGCTCTCATGCTTTTTAGCATTATGTTTTCAGCCATGTTGTCAAATGCTAGTGAAGACAAACACAGCAACAAGGTCAGATACTACGCTAATGATAAATTCTTCAACTTGTAAATGCTACAAGCCAAGATCAAAATGAAGGGAGTGTTTGGTCCATGATTTTTGTTTGCAGATGATTATACACTCAATGCAGATTCTGAAGCTAAGATTCAACAAAGTATGGATTGACTTTCTGCTTCTTGGGCTAATTTTGGCCTAGCAATTAACACAAAGGAGACACAGGTGCTCCATCAGCCAGGACCACACCATGAATAAGTGGAACCATCAGTTACAGCAAATAGAGAAGTTCTGAATTACTACTGATAAGTTCACTTACTTTGGCCGTTATACTTTCCAGAGATGTATACATTGATAGCGAAGTTGGTATGTCTTGCATTGACAAAATGAGTTCAGTGTCTGTGAGGCTCCAAAAGTGTGGGAGAGAAGAGGTATTAGACTGGCTACCAAACTGAAGGTCTACAGAGCTGTTGTGCTGACATCATTGCTGTATGCCTGCGAAACCTGGACAGTATCCAAGCACTATGCCAGAAAAATGAATTGTTACCATTTGAATTGTCTTAGGGAAGATTCTAAAGATCACCTGGCAAGATAAGGTACCAGACACTGAAGTCTAACTGCCAGTAGTATAATTAACATAAATGTTGTTTTGGGAAGCAGTTTTATTTCAGAATTCTTTACACAAACTTAAATTTTCATAATGAAAATGTACATAAAGAAAGTACTGTCTGTACAAGGTTCAGCACTCTCTGAAATTTCAGTATTCCATTGGGAGAAAGGGTATCATAGAATATATCCCCCACAGATAAAATGGGACTATTATAGGTAGATGTCACTGATATTCCAAATCCAGCACTCTGTATAAATAAATAACATTTCACATATCACTTACCAATGATGGGACAAATAGAATGATAAAGATTTTAGCACATAATACGTTCTACATTCCACTTTTCTATCCTGAATTTTGTTTTTGTGTAAAAACAGTGCTCTAATTCAATAGCATATTTCCCTGGAGTTAGGCTTTATGTGCGATTTCAATTTTAAAATATTTACTTAACAGCATTTACACATTGCTATTAAATATTTTGAGCATTTAGTCACATTCATATATCATTCACAATGATACAAACCAGTATGATCTTAAAGTACTTTCCCACTGTGATATTTTCCCCAAATTGAGGTGTTTGATAACTTTGGTTAGGACCTAGTGAAAAACATCAAAGTCAAAGAGCTTTGAACAAAACAGAACTGAACAATTATCTGTTGCTATGACCTTTACTAGGGCTTTTAGGTCATCAGTTCAATACTTCTATATGGTTATCTGAATATGTAATTCAAATACTTCATAGACACAATGAGCTTATATTATAGATTAAAGGAATCTAAGATAAAAATCTCTTCTATGTCACCTTTTAATCTTAACTATGAACTAAAGAAGTTAACTAGAATTACATTTTGGATGATCTTGACACAGAGTAAGCTTTCTTGATTGTTTTCAGAGTGAATATTCTTTTCAGCATTCTTTAAATAATCCATAATATGCTCATATTCATCAAAATTTTCTTTGAGAAAACAATTTGACTTTAGCAACTGGTCTCTGCTAAATATTGAGAAAATTTTTATCGGATTTCATAACTCCTACAAGCACATGATTATATAGATAATTTTATAACTGATTTTGATCATTTCCCATTTAGTTAATACTTTGGTAAGTTTTTAGATAGTATGAAGTCAGAGACTTCGAATTTGAAAGTTTGGAGGAAATGAAACATATATGAAATATATCAAAAATTAGACAGTGCTTCAAACAGTATTTGACAACAGACTGCACATGGGGAGGGGTAAGAGACGGTAAATATTCAAGGATAACATGAAATTTTGCAAGTGTGGGAGGATAATTGGTGCCCTTGCTAGGCACAGGGATAGGAATAAGGAAGGATTTAGTGGGAAAGATATTGAGTTCAGTTTGAACATATTGAGTTTGAAATGTCTCCTGATTTCCAGTTCAAGATGTCTGAAAGGCAATTGGAGATGTGAGAATGACTAAAGGTCATTTAATAGGGGAGGCCAGGGGTGGATCTGAGAATCATTAGCAGAGATAATAAATTAAATCCATAGAAACTAATGAGACCACCAATTAGTGGTATAGAAGGAAAACACATGCAGGCATGGCATAGAGTCGTACCAGACACCTATGGTTAAAGGGCACAACCTGGATGAGGTTCCAGCAAATGAGACTGAGAAGGAGTAGTTTAATAGATAGAATTGAGAGAGAATGGTGTTTTGAAACCCTAGAGGGAAGAGAATATTGAGGAGAGGGTGTTCAACAGTGTCAAAGACTGCAGAAAGGTCAAGAAGAATGAAGCCTCAGACTCTGCCACTAGATTTAGCAATTAACAGATAATCAATTACTGAAGGGAGAACAGTTTCAGTAGAAAAAGAGGGTCAGAAGTCAGACTGTAGGGGTAAAAGATGAGCGAAGGGAGAAAAAGTTCTCTCAAGGACTTTAGCCACAAATGGCAGAAGAGTTATAGGATGATAGTTGGCAGCGAGTAAAAGAAGGTTTTTTGAGCATGAGGGAGATATGGGGATGTCTATAGGGAGTAAGGAAATGGCCAGTAGGCAGGAAGAGATTAAATTAAGTCACAGAAAGGGGATGAAAGAAGGGTTTGCCTTGGTAAGGAGCAGGGTTACATTTTTGTGTGAGACATAGGTAAAGATATCTCAGTGGTATGAGATAGGTGGAGACAATAGGCAGCTCATAGCAAATGACCTCTTTATTTTCTGCAAAATATGTTAAGCATGGGCTGAAGCATGCTATTTTTCACTTCCTTTCATTCTTTTTCTTTCATTTCAGTCTTTCTATACAAAAAGACCAATATGGAAATATTTTACATGATTGCACATGTATAACCTATATCTGATTGCTTAACATCTCAGGAGCAGGGGAGGGGACAGAGGGACAGAATTTAGAACTCAAAACAAAAAAAACCTAAAAATTGTTTGAACATTTAATTGGGGAAAATGGCATGCACACATATGTATATAATATTTGGTGTTTAATAAATAATTATTGAGTATTTGAAAAAACGGTGATGCTTGGCTCTTGTCTGAGAACAGTGGGAAGCAGGGACCCACAAGAAATCTGAGGAGGGATGAAAAGGCTTGGAAGATCTGCTATGAGGACTGTAATAGTGAGTTGATAAGGGAGGTGTTGAAAATTTTTCTAGCAAGCATGAGGATATAACTGAAGTTGCATAACATCAATCTGGAGTCTGTCTAGTCAGGTCAATTGTACAATTTCTGCATCTTTGGTTCAGCAGCATATTTGTAAGAGTGAAGACATCAGACAATGGAAATGATACATGGTTAATTTTTGCTAAGGCAAAATGGGTGACATGTCAAGAGGGCCAAAGGTAGAGTTAAGCTTTTTTACCAATGGATCAAAATGGGCAAAGGAGTAGCTAGTGTAGCTCTATCACTTACTACTTATGTGTCTTTCTGTACCTATGTGACACTAGTTTCTTCTGTAAAATGAAGGCTTGGGCTAAAGGATCTATCAGGGTTTTAAACTCTAAATATATGATGATAATGAAATTGAAATATTATAATTACTTGTATTTAATGTGAATAATCTCACAAAATCATTAGCTTCAACATACTGTTATTTTAGGAAGAAACAGCATTTAGGGTCTTGGTCTTAGATTTTATCCTGAAATTATTTTTGATAATGAATTTTTCACTTTAGTACTACTGAGAAAGTTAATTCATTGAGGATCCCTACTCTATTATAATCAGTATCTCAATCTGATATGATTCTATAGTGGCAGTGATTATAAATTCTGTATATTTGGCTCCACAGCTGTGAGCTGCAGATTCTAAATTCACTTGCTTAAGAACAGAAATTTAAGTAGAGGTCCCCTACCCTTGCTTTTCCTTGTCACAGTGACCAAGCCTAGTGAGGTAGAGGTGACTCAACTACATAGAAAGTTCCTCAACATTATTTTTGTGTCTCCAGATCATTCTCTTTTGTCCAACATGAGCAAGTGACTGAGCATCTTACAACCACTTAGTCAGTGGAGATGTCCCATGCTTCTCCCAGTCTGTGACCCTGCTGCTAATACGTCATTTTTGGCATTCAAGGACAAACTCTATCAACCAATAAGATTCTGTATTTTCCATATCTCTTTTACATATTTAGGTAAGAACAAGCAATGTACTAATCATACTTTGTATAAGTCACATAGGAATATAGATTCTAATAGAAGAGCCCTATAATAGGTCTCCAGACTCTAATGTAATGCTCATTACTTGTTTACCAACTGTGAAGCTCATTTGCACAACCATAAAAATACTGACAATGATATAACCATCCTGTTTTGTTCAAATGCCATGACCAAACCAAGCATGGGTAGTGGCATGGTTTGGAAAGTCCCTAACATGTTCTTGAAGCATACATATAGCTCTTGACTAACTTAAAAAGTCCATTAATATTGTGACGATCTAGCCTGCAGAGATATCTCCTGCTCTGCCCAACCTGTGAACCTGCTGATACATTGTTTTACTTATTTTAACCTATGCATCATATGTCAACCAATGAAATTATTCTGTATTTAGTATAGCTATTCTTGAATGTTTAGATATCTCACCATATAAAAATAAGACCATGGAAGGAGGGGATATTTCAGATTGTGAGGAACACCTAAGGTCTACTTCATCAGAGGAGTCCATGGACCCCTTAATAAAGTGTCATTGGCTAAGAGCTCTACCTCAGTCTTATTGTAGGTTAAAAAATTTTTCCCCACAGTAGTCCCACAAATTATAAATGTATATGCATATATATGTATAAACACATTTGTATATACCAACATATATAGACTGATACTTGTTTCTTGCTATATATGTTTCTTAGATTGATTTTTCTCTAGCTAATAAAGGCATATGAAATAACTTTGCAAATGAATTACATAATATTTTTTTCTTTCAGAAAAGCAATAACTAACAGCTGACTAATCAATATTCACATCAAATTATACTGCCTTTTATTTTATATACTTGAAACTGTGGTAATTCTTAGCCAACTAGGTGATGGGTGCTTCACTAATGTTTTCTCATTAAAATATACCTTAAATAACTTATTTCATTTAAGAAAAAGTTTCCTTTTTAGAAACTTCACGCACTTAAGACCACTTTTCAGTCATCCAACAATTTGACAAGGATCTGAGAAATCTTCTTAGATTTCCCTGCATGAGAAGTGCTCTCCAGACTATGAAAAGGAAAGGAAACCAGAGCAGTGATACTAGAATAAGTTTGCGAGTCTAAATTGCTATAAGAAATAAAAGAAAGTCAGGGCCAAATTGTCAGGGCTGTCATGATTTTCCCCCTTTGGGGCCTAAATTTAAGTATCTTTACAAGTTCATTCTCCATAGAATTATAATCCAATAGGCTTTGAACCACGGGTCCTGAAATGCTTCATCAATGGGGCCAAAGCTTGAGTGAATCTTAACAAGCTGAAAATACAGTAAAAAGTTTGGGAGAGTTTTATTCTTAAATTATCATTTATTTTGCATAATTTCAGAAAATGATTTCTGAACACATTTCAAACACAAAATGTTTACTCTCTAGTGCCCACTGAAGAATAGCCGTTATTGGAAAAGTCAGTTCATAGGCTCATACTTAAAAGTAGAATAACTATAGAGATAGAAGTGACCATAAAGGTATTGAGCTTGATGAAGGGATTTTAATCAAATATAATCATGGGAGAACTTGGCATTTTATAACTGAATTTTTCTATTAAATCCTTCTAGCAAAAACCACAATCTTGGCCCAATAGTCGGAAACATATACTTCTCTTTGATAAACTGAATTGACTCATATAGGTCATTAGGGTCCATTTGTATTAGTAGAATGATAACCCAACTACTCCCAGATGCAACAGACAGCACAAGTATTGTCAGAGTGGTCTCAAAAAGCTAACATAACATAATTCTGGATCTTAAATGTTTATCTCAGAGGAAGTCTAAGTACTTTATTGATTTCTAAAGTCTAATTTGTCTTCACAAGAGCCTATCAAGGCAAGAGAAGAACATTGATTATCACCTCTGCTTTACACATGAGCAAACTGGGGCAGCTAAATTTTGAGCCCCTTTCCTGATAGCTAGAATCAGAGATTATATTAATAAAGAGAATCTGTAAATTATGTTTTCCTCTAAAATAGCAAATTCATTAGTATAATCCTATTGGCAAAATTATTCTATTATGGGCTGTACATAAAAGAAAACAAAAACAAACAGAACAAAACAAAACTTATGTTTTAAAGAAGAGAAATCAAGGTTCAACTCCTCTGATTTTAACATTATAAATGGGAAACAAAACTTTCAAAAAATATTTTAAAATATTCAGTAAGGATAAGTGTATGGAGAAGCAGAAAAAAAGAAGTAGAGAGAGGAAGAACAATGGGAAAATGATGAGACCAAAGGAAAGACAGATTATCTATCGTTCTGTGATAAAAGAGACAGTGAAACAGAATTCATCAACTTATCTTGAAAGCAATGACTGGAAATTTGAATTAATTTTATGATACGAATCTACTTGAACTATTATTCTTTTAAGTTTTATTTTCTTTCACAAAAAATGGCTATCTGTTTATAAACCCATATGAACTAGTCATAACAAAAGACAATGAAGAGCTGCATAACACAATTGGGAAGGCTGCAAGGAGCAAGAAAAGCTTTGAGATCCCAAGTCTAGAATATTAATGGTTAATATATGTATTCTGAATTGAGGAGAGTTTTTTTTCTCTCTTCCTTAAATGTCACCTCTTAACTCACAATTTGATACTTTTTTGGGGTCTTACTGTAAATTGTTTGGTTAATAAAAATGCCACATTAAGTTTTCATAGATGAGTGATAACCAAAGTGAAATATGTGTGAAGGTATATTCACTATAAGATTTCCCTCTGACTGACCATGATCTAGTGGCAAAAGTACTAAATCTACTGCCAGGGAACATGAGTTCAAATTCTGCCTATGTTTTTTACTACTTGGAAGAAATTTCGCCAATTCATTGTGAAAATAAGAGTACAAAATAAGATGTTCAATGTAACTTCTGGCTCTGTATCCTATGTGGCCTAGAGCTTCACTGAGTGAGGGTGGGCTCCTATGAAATAACAATCATCACAAGGCAGTTTAAATGTGGCATACTAGAAAGAGCTATGAATTTATAGTAATAACAATAATAATTTTTTTTTTTTTTTGCTTTTTGGAGGGCTGTTGGGGTTAAGTAACTTGCCCAAGGTCACACGGCTAGTTTTTTGTGTTAAGTGAGGCCGGATTTGAACTCAGGTACTCCTGACTCCAGGGCCAGAGCTCTATTCACTGCGCCACCTAGCCGCCCCAACAATAATAATTTTAATGGCTATGACTGACACGTATTTAGTGACTGTGCCAGGCATTGTGCTAAGTCTAAGTGCTTTATAAATAATCCAGTTGACACAGATAACAATCTTATGAGGTAAGTTTTATTACTGTACTAATTTTACAGTTAAGGAAACTGAGGCTGAAGTTAAGTGACTTTATGGTTATAAAGCTAGTAATATCTGAAGGCATATTTGAACTCCTATCTTCCTGAGTCCAGGCCCAGCTACTCTGTCTGTGGGGTCATTTAGTGACTTCTAAACATCTTGTAGATCAGAGGACCTGGATTCATTTTTAGGGTCTTATACTAACTACCTGTATGACTTTGGATGTGTTGCTTATCCTTTCTGGGCCTTAACTATACAAACTACTGTCCTTTTGAAGTCAAAATCTAATTATATTTTCTGCATCATCTCTTTTAAATTAACATTTTTGTTCAGATTTTTATGGATTTCTGTTTATGTAGAAGCTTGGGAACATATCTGCTTCATAAGAAATCTACTCTGTATTATAGAGAACTTTGCTTGAAAATGGGAAGACAGTGAGGAATGTGATAGAGACCTGTGTGTGTGTGTGTGTGTGTGTGTGTGTGTATGTTGTGTTTGAAATTATAGGATGGAGCATCTACTTGTTAACTGAGTGAGCTTTAGCAATCACTTAACTTCTCTCAGCCCTACTCTCCTCACTCTTAAAATAAGATTTCACCCAGATGACCACTAAAGTGTATACTAAATTGAAATCTATAAGACTGGGGTTATATCTAAAACAGATATGAGATACTGTGACTTCATATTTTTACTGACAAACAGAAAACCCATTAGTTTCCACAAAAATGATAATCAATAAAATTTATTAAGCACCTGTCATTGCACAATATTCATTTCTTCATTCCAAAAGACTTTCAACATTGTAGATACCAACCTAAACTATTAGTGTCTAGTTGTTTTTTTTCCTCATCAAATGATATTTGTTAAATTTTTCTATACAACTAGAATTTATCATGTGTAAATCTAAACATTGACATCATATGACATTTCACTGCTTCAGGAAACTAACTTCCAGGAGGCTAACCTGACAGCTTCAAGTACTCAAGCTGCTTAGCTCTGACATTAAAGAAGACATCATCAAAAGGGGGTGGGACTATTCTGTCACTGTTTTCTCACCAGCCTTAAATTAGAACGTCAAGATAAATACCGAAACATTCAATCATTCAAATCAAGTCAAGTCAACAAGCATTTATTGAACATTTTCCGAGTGTTCTATACTGTGTTAAGTGCTGGGGATATAAAGGCAAAAACAATTCCTGCTTTCAATGTATTTTCAATTTAATCAATGGTATATACTTTCCCCCTCAATTTCAAACATACAGAAAGAGCACCCACTATGTGCCAAGTATTTTGCACAAATGATCTCATTTGAACCT
This sequence comes from Pseudocheirus occidentalis, assembly GCA_028646575.1. Lineage (NCBI taxonomy): Eukaryota > Metazoa > Chordata > Mammalia > Diprotodontia > Pseudocheiridae > Pseudocheirus > Pseudocheirus occidentalis. The sequence continues at coordinate 162,828,160 of CM053596.1, forward strand.
CACAACAATTCTGTGATGTAGGTGCTATTACTGAGGAAACTGAGGCAAAGATGTTAAGTGACTGTCCCAAGGAAACATGGCCAGCAAGTATCTGAGGTTAGATTTGAACTCAGGACTTCCTAACTCCAGAAGCAGCACTCTCTAGCCACTAGCTACATGGTGCCACCTCAAGGAAGAGTGTGTTGTCTTATTTTGAGTACACCTGGTAGTTTTGTTTTTGCCTTTCTCCTTTCCCTTTAATTCCACTGACGATGAAAAGTCTTGGAGGGTTGCAAAGAACTACCAAGACCTGGAAGCTGTCTTTGATGAAACCCCTCTTCCATAAATGAGTTTAAGGACACAGTATCCCTTTAGGAATTAGGCTGGAGTTACAAAGACGTTCTAAGCCTAAATCAAATAAGAGACTTGAGAGAAGGTAGCTCTTCCTAGCAGAAGGAAATAAATTCAAAGTCAAATTAAATGGCTGTCAGTTCGGTGTAACTTGCTGGCTATTCTGTGTTTACTCGGAGAAAAAAACTCTCTTGTGGAGACAAGGAAAATGCCCATAGCTAAAACCTTGGGAAATGACAAATCTCCCTTTCCTCATAAAGAGAAAAGAGCTACTGAGGGGTTTTCCCTGGTGATGCTAGTTGCATGAATGACATTTCGTCCTAAGACATCTGAAACTTACCAACACCTCTGAGGCCCTAAGGTAAAAGATAGACAGCAAAGCCCACTCTTCCTCTTAGAGAGGTATCCTCAGATGGGGAGAGGAAGAAATTCTATAATCATGCGTCCTAAGAAGAAAACTATTTAAAATCTATTATGAGCTCCTCAGTTTACTGTCTAGCAGCAACCCTGAAACTAACATCCAACAGAGACTACCATCCTTGAAATAAGAGAGCAATGTGAAGACTTTGGTGGATTTGCCCCTCTCTGTATACAGGCTCAATTTACATTTTGCCTATCAGATTCTCCATCCATGTGCCTTAGCTCCCAAAACTTCCTACATGCGTTTTCCTTCTTATCTATGGCCAGATATTTCCAATCTTTCCAACCAATGGTGTATTTGTGAGAAAGCATACCTCAGGTTAATGGGAAAAATTATAATTTCTACTTTTCTTACTATTTTGTTGTTCTTGTATTTGTATTCTTCCTATTTCTTACCTGGCTGTGTAGCAAAAAGTAATATATTGGGGGGGGGCTCATAGGCTAAAGTTTTGCTTATATGCAGAGAAACACTGGATGTGGAAATTAGAGTAACTTTATGTGGAGTTTGGTTCCTGCTTATTACAAGAATATATTTAAAATGGGTTAACTCCTAATTTAATAATTATTTTCTTTTAAGAACCCTGGCATTTATTAGCACAGTGTCATTTTTATAAAGTTGACATACATTTCTTTACTTTTATCTTTTTATCATGTATACCTATACCCCTCCCCCCAAAGACACACAAAATCCAAACTGCAAGGACACATAAAAGTATGACTAATTAAATTAGCTAGAACTGACAGACAACAGGAAGCAGAAAAGATCATAAAATGCATATCTTGATATGTTATGGTTTTTTAAAATGCACTTTTGCACTGAAAAGTAAAAAGAGTGCCATTCAAGAGGGAGGAAGTAGAAGTCTTAAACTTAATGAAATATTGCATCTATTTTAAGAAGACATTTTTGAGGGGAAATGGATATACTGGAGAGAATTCAAAGAACAACAAAAAAGATTACAGTTTTGAAGATGGGATTTACACAGAAAGGTTAACGGAATTATCATAAGGACATATCTGGATGTTGATTAAATCATTTTGATATATGAGATAGTATAAGGATCTTGTTAAATTCTTCTGAAAAGTCAGAAATACGATTTTAACCCCTAAATATGTATTAGGTTAAACATCAAAAATCAAGAAACACAGAATTTCAGAGATGAAAGGGTACTTAGACATCATCTGTGAGGAAGTATGACATAGTAAAAGGAATACAGGATTTGAAATCAAGGAAGACTTGAATTCAAATCTGACCTATATCACTTCCTAGTTCTGTGACAATGGATTGGACAAGTCACCTAGCCTTTCCTACAATCTGTTTCCTCATTTGGAAAAATGCAGTTAATTCTTGTAATTCTTATCTCAAAAAGGATGTATCACAAATCACATCAGGTATGTGAAGAACTTTGCAGCCTTTAAAGTACTGGACAAGTTCACCTAATTGCATGATTGTGTCATTTAATACCTTATTGTATACCTGAGGAAACTGATGCCCCATGATGCTTCAGTGCCATATTCACAAGAGAGAAATACTGTTTACAGTTCTTAATGAATCTAGACCAATAACAGGTATTGGAAATCCAAGACATGAAAACTTCTTTTCTCAGAAGCAACATACTTCATTATTTAAGGAGCTTATTGGTGTTCACTTTCAGAAATTGACACTACCATAGAAGAGTATTTGAAACCCATATTTGGAGAAGGCTTAGTTCTGGTAAGTTGGATATGAAACCTCAAATGTGACGTTCTAGTTGGGCTTCAGATCCACTTTGATGAATCTGTAGTCTCCTCAGTAGGGCTCCTCTATACCAACGCAAATCAGAATCCCTCCATACCTTCTTCTTTGGCTATATCATAATTTTATTACCTGGACAACTGAATCTGAATTGTGATTACTTTTCATTTCTTTGTAGGGTAGTTAAATGTTTCTTCTCCTGGTTCAGTGACATTTCTTTTACTCTGCCTGATGTTACTACTCTGATGTATTTACCTCCTTATAGAGGATTGAATCTTAAGACAGCTTCTTAGGAAATACTTTTTTCCATTCTTCAGATTTGCTATGCTCTATTCTTTAAAGTATTTCTGACAGGAAAAAACTACTCTTTTAAGTCAATATTTTTTATTTTTAGTTAAATCAAGTTATTTAAACAAGTTATAAAGCAAGGAGGCATGGTTGAACATTTTGCTACTCTCATAGAGACTGATCAAATCAATACAAGCTTGGAATGCTCTACCACCAGTCAGGCACAAATAGTCCACCTGAATATTTGGGGTGGATTCTCTAAATTTGCGTATCTTGTGTTTCATTGCCGATATTTCAATTCTGCTTTGCTCATAGAGCACAGCACTTTCTCTGATGAGGGCACGCCGTGTTGAGCAGTCCTGTGTGTCTCCCATGTCACAAATATAATTCCATACTTCTTAAAAGAGACCTTGAGAGTATCCTTGCATTGCTTTTTGTGACCATCATGTGAGTGCTTGCCCTGTGTGAATTCTCCATAAAAGTCTTTTCAGCAAGTATACATTTGACGTTCGAACAATGTGATCAGCTCAACAGAGTTACATGTAGTAAGCACTGTATAAAAGTTTACTCCATTAAGATTAAGAAATTGAGGCAAACAGATTAAATGACTCATTCAAGTTCTTATAGCTGGTAAGTCCAGATTTTAACTCAGGTCTTCCTGAATCCAGCTGTCGTCATCATCATCATCATCATCATCATCATCATCATCATCATCATCATCATCATCATCATCATCACCATGACCATGACCATGACCATGACCATCATCCACGGGTGAAGTGATTCAGACCTACACCAGGGTAGTGTCAATGTCAGAGGAGAGAAGAGGAAAATATGTGAGAAATTCTGTGACTATAAGTTTGGAAAGTCAGAGGTTTCAAGGATCATTCAAACTCATAAAGAATCAGGTTCAGTCATGAAGAAGAAAAGAGAAAGGTATGACCAAAATGAAAAACTACATCCAGAAACAACAAAGTATTGCTGCAAAAGCCTTATGGATACTCAGATAAACAGGAAAAGACATTCAGAGGGAACCAAGTTTTTGAAGTCAATATTATTGATTCCCTTAGAACACAGTTTAAGTTTTTTGAAGCAACAAGAAAAAATGTAAAGAGCAGTAAAAAAAAAATTAGGGTAATTTTTTTTTATTAAATTCACTTTTCCATTTAAGGCTATAACACAATTTTTGTCAGAAGTTCAGATAAGTCAACAAGACATAGATGAGCATTTTAATTAGACTATAAACTATTTTCTTAGAAAAATGGTTTGGGTATTCTTTTTTATATAAACTTCCAAGTGGGATTTGAAGTTTTTTTCTCCTTTAGAGAGAATAATGAATTCTAATAAATATACTGATATACTGAAAAGCAAAATTCATTTCAAGTTACAGAAATTCCCTAAAAGAGATAGAATACTGCAAAGTAGTCTTATACGATGCCACTATATAGCTAAAGGTTAAGATATTTTTCCATGAATTGGAGATTAGCATCCATCAATGTTCTGGGAACATGTCCAATTTAAACCCCATTCAAAACTTTTGACATATAATCTAAGCTAGATTTGGAAAAAATGGACCATTTATCTAAGGCATAATATCCAGAGTGATAAAAGTCTGGTTTGATGATGAATTAAATAATATATGCCGAAAGCTTGTCAACTAAAACCAATATTAGGTAAGAAGATTGTATTAAAAAGGAAGATATATACACATTAAAAGTTTATTTTTAAGATATAAAAGGCTGTGTGTTTATTGGACAAGTCAAGACATTTAAATATTTTACTTTGTCTGGATTAATCTGCACACAACTATGTTTAGTATTACCTTTAGTTTCTTATTTAAATCAAAGTAGTGTAAACCTCTAAGCAAAGAAGCAAAGGAAAATTCAATATTTAGTATTATCCCAATTGGGAAAGGGCAAGGCAAAAAAGTGAGAAAAGGTTGTGACTAACAGCAAAACAAATACTCAAGAATGAGCCTTTTTAAAAGTAGTTTTAGTGGATGCTTCAAAAATACTCTCACAGATAATCCAAAATTTCCCCAGGATACAAAATTTGTATTATTCCTTACCACAATGTGACCAATGTAATAATGCTTTGTTTGTTTGCTTTAAAAAAAAAATCTAATGACAGTACATTGAGAGCTTTGAAAAAGGGCAGTGGCATGTGGATCTTTGTAACTTTTAAAAGTTTATTTGATTTAAAAGAAAAATATGAAAAATGCAAATGTCTGTATTTTTAAGAAAACAGCAATCAAAATGAGAAGTCATATTATATCTGGGAAATGAGAGGCAGCATGGAGTGGTGTACAGAGCAACAGCTTCTGGTCAAGGAAGATCTTGGTTTCACTTCTTTCTCTGACACTTACTGGTGGTGTACCTGGGCAAGTCCCCTTAACCTTTCAGTATTTTTATTAAAAAATTAACAAAAGTTAAACAATCCCCAATTACATTTTAATCTGGTTACACCAGATTCCAGAGTTTTGCAGCCAAATGTCTGACACTCTTGCTCTAGCAGGACTTCTTAAACCTTTTCCACTTAGCCACCGCTTCAGCACTTCTTAAACTGTGAGTCTTGAGCCCACATGGGGTCTGTAACCCATAATTTGAGAACTGTTAGGCATCTTCTCTAAGGTTCCAAGTCTCAGAGAACATGCAATTTGCGTTATTGGGAGTCTGCTGTTTTTCTTTTTTTTTTTCCCCACCTGGGAATTTCCTATACCAGTGAAATCAACCAATACTTAGACCCTATGTGCCTAGAAGAAAAGTGACTAATGGTCACTAAAAAGTGACTAAAGGATTAGTCAATATGTGGAAATAACTGAAACACTCACAGTAAGTATCTGATCTCACTATCTTGCTTCCTTTCCCAGTAAGACTCAAATTCTCTTCTCAGGAAATGAGTACCAGGCTAGAATGATATCTATCTGCCCTGCCCTACACCTCCAATACCCACACCCAGCCATCTCTTTAAGTTGTAATTTTAAATTGTGCTCCTCATCACAGTCCTTTAATGTATAAGGGAAGCCTCAAGCTATTTATCCAAGACTTGACTCTTTTCACCATATATCAGTTCCACAAAAAAAAACCCAACAAATAAACATATAATGAAGCAAATACATTAATTTATCTAAGCAGATAGCAAAAAGAAATCAGAAGGCTAAGAAAATAGAAATATTGACATAAAAATGTACCAGAAAACATACAGAGTAAAAGAATTCTCACATCAGCTCAACAGAGAGAGAGAGAGAGAGAGAGAGAGAGAGAGAGAGAGAGAGAGAGAGAGAGAGAGAGAGAGAGAGAAAGAGAGAGAGCCAGTTCTAATCCAAGGGAAAATTCCGCTAGGTCTCTAGTGTAGTAAGCTCAGGGTAGGGATGTGATCAAGAGGCCATCTCCAGGCTCTGTCCCAGAGTCTTTCCCTCCCATTAGGGATCTTAACACAATATTAGCCATGTGCTTTCCTTCTCAAATCTGCAACTCAGAAGATAAGCATCATTCTCCCAAACTCCTTCCAACTCGATGCAACAGGCTGGCACTGAACAATCAATCTCCAGCAAAGAGAACAGTTTAATGCAAATATCATTTAAGGAAAGGTTTATACGTATATTTAAGAAGGTGGAAATTTTCCATTCTAGGGCAGATGACAGGACTAATTAAAATTTCTGATTGTTTTGTCAGGAAAAAAAGAAAATTTTGTTTTATTGATGATAAGCACCTAGTTAAGCTCCTTTCTATACCATCAACTGAATATGTCAAATTACTGACTGAATCAAGCAGTCTTTGAAATCTTCTAGAAATAAATCTTCTAAGTAGGATATCATTATTACTTGCACTAATGTTTAGATTTCAAAATTTAGGATTGCTATTGTTGGGGTGGGGGAATGAATTGTATCATATATTACCATAGTAATTTTGGAGTCTGATAGACTATTTTAAGTCCTGTTCAAGTCTGAAATACACTGGGTATCTGACTACAGACAAGTAACTTAACCTCTCAGTACCTCAGTTATCTCTCTAAGGCTCTTAAGTTACTGACAGTTTGCCTGGAGGTAGAGGGAGTTTCTAATCTAGAAGTTCTATAGATTGATGAAATCACAATTCTGAACTGAAAAAACAATTCCCACCTTCCCCCCCCCCCCCCGCCAAAAATCATTAAATGCACAACAAAGCTCAATATTGCTCTATACATATAGCTAATGGAATTAGCTAAATTTCTAGTAGCAGAATTCAGGTCAGTTTGAAGTTTCCTTTTGTGGCAACAGTTCTGAATAAACTTTACAAAGGCACTAAAAATTAGTAAAGAAAATCCTAGCAACTAAAGGCATTTAAAATAGAGTAAAGAGCATATTTTAAAAATAAATCTTCCTTCATTGGTGTTACTTTGTATTAACTAAGGATGGGGGGGCACAAATCAAAAAGGACTGTACACCATTTCATAATGGCACTTAGGCTTTAAGTAACCATGGCCAATGGAAAGTACTAACTGCTACACTTGACTAGGGAAGACCTCTCAGAGGCTACTGGGAAGAGGTACCAAGATGCCCTTCCCATAGAAAGGTAGACAAGAGTCCTAAGATTATGAGACTTTGCTTTTAAAAGAGCTCTATGTTCTGTAACACCTTTCTGGTCTTTAGTTTCCTTTCTTTAAAATATGAGTAATAATATTCCTGATTAATAATCCTATCTACTTCACAGGTTTTTGCAATATTCAAAGGAGATAATGCATATGAAACTCCTTTTAAATTTTAAAGTATCATATGAATGAAGGGTGTTATCATTCTGGACAATAAATGCAGGTCAGACTCAAAATCTATATAATAACCACCCTATTCCTAGGAAACAATACTGGATTTCCAAAACATTCTTTGGAGCTAGAATGGTACCATAGTCTGTAAAGTAGGAAGAAAGGTACTAGATATTCCCTCCAATTTGTAGATACAGAATTGGGGTAAAGAGATGTTGATTCCTAAAATGAAGACTGCAGTTAATGATGGAATGAAAATTAATACTCCTAGCCCTAAATTGCTTTCAATACATGTCAAGAACCCATATCTGTTCACTTAATGTCATGCCTGCAGCTTCCAAACAAACAGATGTGCTAAATTAATAGATTAAATGGATTTTCATATGCAATAAACTATTACCTTTCCTTTTCAAAGCAGTATGGGGAGTCAACACCTCTCTCCAGTTTTCCCTATTTGTTGGAAATTTTAATCTGTAAAAGCTTAGTTATATCTCATGACCTAGTCCCTTTCTTTCTCACTTTTTAGACAATAAAAAATCATTAAATATTTTATTCAAGATTCTGGTAAATAGGGGGCGGCTAGGTGGCGCAGTGAATAGAGCACCAGCCCTGGAGTCAGGAGTACCTGAGTTCAAATCCGGCCTCAGACACTTAACACAAAAAAAAAAACTAGCCGTGTGACCTTGGGCAAGTCACTTAACCCCAACTGCCCTGCAAAAAAAAAAAAAAAAAAAAAAAAAAGATTCTGGTAAATATATTGCTTTGTTGGGGGAAAGGGAGAAACCAGAAAAATAATTTGCATTGTAAATTTATCAAGGTAGCATGGTATAACCTTTATTGGTGAGGGTAGAAAGAATATTCTTAGTATAACTTTTTTTTTAAAAAAACAAGAAAATGTGAAAATTCATGAAACATGGAATTGGGCTTCATTCCGTCTCACAGTAAATTGATTACCATCAATGAATTCCCCAAGACTAATATCATGTGACAATTCCTCCACTGGAACTGAGTAGAACAAAGAGACTAGAGAATAGGATATACAGAAATCTAATAGGATACATTATAACTTTGTATTTTTCAAAACTACTCAGGCTTGCTAAGGGGTTGGGCAAACTCTTGATGATCCTACAGATGTACAAGATGAACCCCTGAAATCAACATGATCACCTAATTTATTTACACACCTAAATGTGACAGCAGCCATGTCATTCAGGAAAAAAGAAATCTGTATATAACTGAACAAGCTTTTTTGCATAGTTTAATATTATCTAACAAATAATTCAATATGGGTTTAGTGAGTCATGGAATTAGAACTGAATTAGGCAAGCATCTGTACTAATTAAAAACAGACTGCTTTTGTACTTATTTAGAGGAAAAAAGAAAAATTCACAACCCATAAGAGTGAATCTACTTTCTTTTTCAGTATGATATATAGTGACTAGAATGGTTATAATTTTAAATGTGACAAGAAAAACAAACTACAATTTTTTTAAGTCTTCTGGAATCAATTTTTCTTTGTTTTAATAGCTTTTTTTTAAAAGGACAAACTTCATCAATCAAAAATATATGCCACTGAGTAGCTCATAAACCAGAGCACAAGCCATGAGATTAGTAAACACACTTCTCCTTAAATCATACCACCTAGGAAGAACCGAAAAATTACAGATCCCTAGGAATGTCGATGAAAACAGCTACACAAAATCCCTGAAGTTTGGACAGTGTGCCCTCCACCCTGGAAGCAGAGTCTGAATTTTAAAAAGAAGATTAAAAGTCAACCATAAAGAGGCTGGGAAAATGAACAAACGACAGAAAAAAAAAACCTGACCATAGAAAGTTACTATGGTGACAATAAAGAACAAAAATACCCTCAAAAGAAGACAACAAAGTCAAAAGCCTTTATATATATATAAAGCCTTCAAGAAAAATATAAATTGGTCTCAGGGCATGGAAGAGCACAAAAAAGATTTTGAAAATCAAGTAAGAGATGAAGAGGGAAAATTTGGAAGAGGGATGAGGGTGAAGCAAGAAAATCATGAAAAAAGAGTCAACAGCTTGGTAAGGGAGACATAAAAAATACAAAACAAAGTTAACACCTTAAAAAACATAATTGGTGGGGAAGGAGCCAAGATGGCAGTGTAGAAGCAGCAAGGCTTTGCAGCTCTGACACAACCACCCTAAACACCCATAAAATATGACCCCAGACAAAGTCTAGGACTCTCAGACTAACAAAAATACAGAAAACATATCTCTCACTGAAGGCAGGTTGGCAGCAGGGGCTCATCAAGGTGGGCCGGGAGCAGAGGCCAGCCCAGCCTGAAGCTGAGACCATGGCCAGGCCCAGGGCGGTAGGAAGGAGCTGAGCTGAGTCAAGTCGAGTCAAGCAGCAGCCAGTCTGTAGGAGAGAAGATCTACAGCATCTAGCACCTCCACATATACCAAGGTGTGAAAGCCAGCAGGAAAACCTAAACGGGGCCGGGAGGAGCTGTGCCTCTCAAGCCACAGTGTGAGTCCACTTCAGAGAAGATCTAAAGCTCCTGAGGGGATCTTCAAATCCAGCAAACCGGTTAGTGAAAGTGAAACTTTGAAACTTAATTTGGGGGAGGAAAAGCATTTCCACCAATCTGCCCTCGAGGCAAGCAAGGAGTGGGGGAAGGGAACTGCTGGAACCAGCAGTCCCCATCAGCCTGCTTCAGAGCCCCTGGCCTGCAGAATCTGCAGGGTGGCGGAGTCTATTGATAAGGGCCAAGTGCTCTTGCGTTGAGCAGGCTGGATCTGGATTGTGGTCTTGGGTGGTGATCCTGGGGTACGCTTTCAGGAAGCCAAAGCTGGGGGGACTTGCAACATCCCCCTAATAGCTCCAGCAGCTGGCAAAATGCCAGTGATTTGGAACAGAGCTTTCCCCCCTGGAAGCAGAGTTTCACAAAGCTAAAAAAAAAACCAACCAATTAATTTATTGGCCAACATGAGGAAAAGGAAGCAAAATGAGAACAGCAATAAAACTCTAGAATTCTTTTTTGTGGACAAAAAGGGTCAAAGCATGGAACGGGAGGAAGACAACCCAGTCAGAACTCCCACACCAAATGCTTCCAAGACCCTTGAAGAATGCCTAGAAGCTACACATCAACTGAAAAAGGACTTTGAAAAACAAATAAGTGGAGGAAAAACTGGGAAGAGAAATGAGAAT
>CM053596.1:162839353-162873566 GCA_028646575.1 Pseudocheirus occidentalis
TTCAGTGAAGGGACAGGGACAGAGTAGGGAACAGAACAAGGTGGGGGGGAGAGATAGGAAGGAGAGACAGATGATCACTGTCACAATATGTCCACCATGAAGATGTCCTGTATAATCACACATCCACAGCCCATATTGAACTGATTGTCCTTCCACTGGGAGTGGGTGACAAGTGAGGAATTTAAAGAATCTAGAATTTAAAGTTCTGCAATTCCTGCAACCAGGAATTAAGATATACAGGGGCTGGGATAGGGAGACCCTCCCTGACCTACCAGAAAGTAAGAGAGCAGAGCAGGGGTCGGGCTTTACAGTGGGTTTGCTGTTTTGGGGTTGGGGCAGGGGAAAGACGGGGAGAAAATATGTAATTCAAAAATGTCATGAAAAGGAATGATGTAAACAAGAAAACAAATTTTAAAAAATTATTTGTCTATTAAAAAAAACCCATAACTGGCCAAATGGAAAAAGAGTTCCAGAGATTCATTGAAAAAAAAATCCTCCTTAAAAAGTATAATTGACCAAATGGAAAAGGAGATACAAAAGGTCACTGAAGAAAATAATTCCTTAAAAATTTGAACGGAGCAAATAGAAGCTAATGACTTCATGAGAAGTTAAGAAAAAAAATAACAAAGGATGGGGGAAAAACAGAATATAATGTGAAATATCTCATTGGTAAAACAACTGACCAGGATAATGGATCCAGGAGAGACAATATAAAGATTATTTGACTACCTGAAAGCTATGATTTAAAAAAAAAGAGCCTTTACATCATCTTTCAAGAAGTTATCAAGGAAAACTGCCCTAATATTCTAGAACCAAAAGGTAAAATAGAAATAGAAGGAATCCACCAATTACCTCTTGAAACAGATCCCAAAAAGAGTGTTCCAGGAATATTATAAACAAATTCCAGAGTTCTCGGGTAGAAAAAGAAAACATTATAAGTAGCCAGAAAAAAACAAAGTATGGTGGAGCCACAGTCAGTACATCAGAAGACTTAGCAGCTTCTACATGAAAGTATCAGAGCTTGGAATATGATATTCCAGAGGGCAAAGGAGCAAGGATTTTTATCAAGAATCACCTACTCAGCAAAACTGAGTATAATCCTTCAGGGGAAAAAATGAAAATTCAATGAAATAGGAGACTTTCAAGAATTCTTGATGAAAAGACTAGAGCTGAATAGAAAATCTGACTTTCAAATACGAGACTCAAAAGCAAAATAAAAAGGCAAACAAGAAAGGGAAATGATAAGAGGCTTAATAAGGTTAAACTGTTTACATTCCTACATAGGAAGATGATACCTGTAATTCATAAGAACTTTGTCATTATTAGGGCAGATAGAAGAAGAATATATATAGATCAGGGCACAAGCATAAGTTGAATATCAAGGGATGATATCGAAAAAATAAAATTAATGAGAGAGAGGAATATACTGGAAGAAAGGGAAAAAGAAAGGAAAAATGAGGTAAATTATCTCACATAAAAGAGGCAAAACAGTTTTTACAGTGATGGGGGGGGAAGGGGGAGATAAGAGGGACTGAGTGAACCATATTCTCATCAGAACTGGCTCAACAAGGGAATAACATATATACTCAATTGTGAATAGAAACCTAGTTACCCTACAAGAAAGTAAGGAGGGGAAGAGCATGAGAGGGAGAGGTCATATAAGGGACAACAGATTCGGGGAAGGGTAGTTAGAAGCAAAACACTTTTTAGGAGGGACAGGGTGAAAGGAGAGTATAGAATAAAAAATAGGGGATAGGATGAGGGGAAATATAGTTAGTAATAGTAACTGTGAAAAAAATTTGAAGCAAGTTTCTCTGATAAAGGCCATTATTTCCTGAACAGAAAACTGAGTCAAATTAAAAAAAAAAGTCATTCCCCTGTTGATGAATGATCAAAAGATAGGAACAATTTTCAGATGAAGTAACCAAAGCTATATATAGAGTCAGATGAAAAAAATCAAGAATCACCTACATCATTGGAGAAATGCAAGTTAAAACAATTCTGAAGCACTACCTCATGTCCATCAGACTGGCTAATAGGACAGAAAAGGAAAAGAAAAATCTTGGAATGGATGTAAGAAAAATGAGACACAAATGTACAATTGGTGGAGTTGTGAACTGATCCAATCATTTTATAGAACAATTTGAAACTATGCCCAAAGGGCATAACATCACAAAACCATGCATACCATTTAACCTAGCAATAGTAGTACAAGTTCTGTATCTCAAAAGAGATTTAAAAAATGAAAAAGGCAAGGACATGTGCATACAAAAATATTGATACCAACATTTTTCTGATAGCAAAGAACTGGAAATTGAGAGGATATCCATTAATTGGGGAATGGCTGAACAAATATGTGATTATGATGGAATACTACTGTGCTATAAGAAATGATGAGCAGCATGCTCTCAGACTACCCTGGAAAGACTTACATCATCTGATGCAAAATGAAATGTACTATGTACAAAATAACAGCAATACTGTACAATGATCAGTTGTTAATGATTATTCTTAGCAATACTATAATCCATGAAAACTCTGAAAGACTAATGATGAAAAATTATATCCACCCCTAGAGAAAGAACTTATGGTGTCTGGGAATAGATTGAAAATACAATTTTTTAACTTTATTTACTTTTTTGCCTATTTTTTCTTTCATAATATGACTACTATAAAAATGTCTTGCATAACTACACAAGTATAACCTATTTCCATTTGCTTGCCTTCTCAAAGAGGGGGTGTGGGAAGGGAGGAAGGGAGAGAATTTGGAACTGGAAGTTTTAAAAACAAATGTTAAATTTTTTACATGTTACTGGGAAAAATAGATTACTAAATAAAGACATTTTTAAAAATATATATTCCTCTGGTTTTATATATTCCCAAAATTTCTCCCTGTACTAGAATCAGACATGAACATGATCACTCAATAAGTTAACTATTAATTTTATAAGCCCAAGATTCTTAGAGTACGTGTACCTGTATAGAAATGACAAAAGGATAAAGGAAGGAAGGCAATAGTAGGATTATACAGTTAACTCTGAATGGACAGAGGTAAGTGGGTGTAATGGTAATAGGAATTTGAAGATCTTCCCTTCCCCTTGTATTACCTATCATGCAGATACTTAGCACCTTTTTCCAAGTTAATGATTGTGTCAAATAGTAAGACCCAGAATTTGGGAATCCTTCAGTGGGATGGACTTGTTGATGTAACAGAAAGGGGCAGAACAGGGAGGAGTTAATACCACATATAAGGAAAAGCCCAAGCTGAGAGAGGACAGAACTTCTGGGAGCAAGCATAGTGGAGGCAGAGCAGCTATTGCTAGAGAGAGAGAATTGCTGAGAGAGTCAACTGCCTGGATCCTGAGAACTTCTGAGAACTGCTAGAAATTGAGATGAGAATGGAGAACAACTTGTGGTGCCAGAACTTCTTCTGAGAACTTCTTTTGAGAACCAAATTGAGAATTTCTGAGAAATAAGAAGAGAGGAGAGTTGGGAGGAAGCATGACTATGGTGCTACTACTTTGTCTGTCTGTTTTGATGTTACTTTGTCAGATTAGTCTGCTGAAGAGGATGGTGCTGTTGTTATAGAAGCCCTGGAATCTTGCTGCTGGTTCAGAAGCCCTGAAAGAGGATTTTCTTCTTGTATGTTTACAGAAATCCAGGAGGATGGTCTTCCTGACATTTTCAGAGATCCTAGGACTATATGATTTGTTCTGATTCCTCAGACGTTGTTTGTGGGTCCTTGTTGCTTTCACAGGCCGATAGTGAATTGATGATGGTGCCGGCAATGTATATGAATGTTGTTTTGGCTCTGCTAAGCTTTGTCTTCTCAGAAACAGAAACTGTGAAGGACTAGAGGTGGACCAGACATTGTGAGCTTCGGTATGGAACAGGAACTGGATGAAGAAGTAGACAAGGAGCTAGACAAGGAACTGGGAACTGTCTTTGAACCCAGGTGACAGTTGTGAGATTCGAGCAGGAGCTGGGACCATGGAAAATGAACCATGGAAGCCGAGAGCCTGCCTCCAGTCAAGATGAAAAGACCTCTCCTTGGGTATGTAATGCAAACTGAGAAAATCATGACTTATTGTGGCCTAGAGGTAGAGAACTGACCTTTATATTTAGATGATTGAGTAAAAGACTTCTCCAATTAAGAAGAAAGAAGACTTTGTGATTGAAGAGATTAAGACAATGTAACCTTGGGGTGGAGGACTTTGACCTTTGTGTCAATTAAGGAGCCTTGCCTCCTTAAGGATGACTGAATTAAGAACTTGCTAAATGATTCTGTTTCTAAATGAATGTTATCTTTTGTTTAAAACTATGTGACCATTTTGGTGAAAACAACATAGCCATTTTAGTGATAAGTTGTTATGCCATAACATTGCTGTATTTTGATTTCCTGTGAATGTTTTGATTTAGTTTGTTACAGAATAGAGAATTCACTATACTATGTAATCAGAACTGTGAAAGCTGTTCACAGCAGCAGTCCTCTGCAAAGCTGCTTGTGCTTTGCTTTACAGCGGGCTCTGTTGAAGAATTATAGGTGGATTTGGTAGAAAGTTCAAGAAATCAAAGAAAAGTACTCAAAGGTTGAGGCTTAATATTAACTAATTGATAAGTGGTCAAAGGATATGAACATACAGTTTTCAGAAGAAGAAATCAAAACTATCAAATAGCCATATGAAAAAAGCTCTAAATCACCGTTGATTAATGTGAATTACAACAACTTCTCAAGTACCACCTCACACCTATCAGACTGGCTAACATTACAGAAAAGGAAAATGACAAATGTTGGAGAGAATAATGAAAATTCCAAAGGACCCATGATGAAAAATACTATCTACTTCAAGAGAGAAAATCTATGAACTCAGGGTGCAGAAAAAAGCATACTATTTTCACTTTCTTTTTCTTTCTTTTTGCTTTGTAACATGGTTAATATGGAAATGTTTTGCATAATTTCACACGTACAACTGATGTCATATTGCTTATCTTCTCAATGGGGGAGGGGCTGGAAGAAGGAAGAGAACTGGGAATTCAGATTTTTTTAGTATTAAAGTATAATTACTAAAAAAGAAGCCTGAAAAACAAAAAAAAGAGGCTTAAAATAAGTTAATATCTCACTTCCAAACAATTTTTTCTTTTCTTTTCAGTTACCACATATGAAAGCATCTTCTTTTTTCTGAATCTCTATTATTATTTGTTGTTGAGTCATTTTCATTCATGTCTGACTTCAGGATCCCATTTAAGCATTTCTTGGGAAAGGAACTAGAGTGGTTTGCTATTTCTTTCTCCAGCTCAGTTTTAACTGATGAGGAACCTGTGACAAAGAGGGTTAAGTGCCTTGCCCAGGGTTACACAGCTAGAATCTGAGGCTGGATTTGAATTTGGGAAGATGAGTCTTCCTGACTCCAGATCTAGCACTCTTTCCTGCCACACAACTGCCCCAAATCTCTATTATTCATTTTGTTTTACTGCATATATAAAACTCCATAGAGAGAACAGCAGGAGAAAGGAACAAAGATAGTCTCACAATCCCAACCCATTCCTTCTTTCCTTTCAGGTTCAAATGTATCTTTTCATTTTTGTCATCTACTATATATTTTTCTTCATCATATAAATAGAACTACATAAAAAATAACACAAAAAACTAGGGTAACGGGAGAAAGGAATAAGTACTTATGAAATACCTACTACCTACTATTTTCCTGACACTGTACTAAGTACTTTAGAAATATTAACTTATTTAGTCAGTACAACAACCCTCAGAGATAGTTGTTACTGTTATCCTTGTTTACAGTTGAGGAAACTGACACAGAAAGAATTAAAAGGAATTGCTCAGGGCCACATAGTAAGTATATAAAGCTGGATATGAATTCATCTTTTTTGCCTTGGATCCAGCACTGTCCATTGTGACATATAATTGTCTTTATGGCAGCAGCAAAATACTAGACATTTCATTTTGTTAACACATGAAGAAATGGACAAGTGAATTCAAGTCATTGGTGTACCCCAAGCAATCTATTTTATTCATTTAGAAAATTTCAGGAGGATTCTAATCAAGGATAAAGGTTAACATTCCAAAATCTTGACTCTACTTGTTTGTGACTGCAAAAATCTCTCCCTCTTCTTCTCAGGAAATGTATGTGCATTCATTTTTTTTCCTCCTTGTCTATAAACCAGCACTATCATAAATGATTTCTTGGAAATCTTGGAAAACAAGGCAGGCATTGCTCTATGGGTAGTAATTTTTCATTTTAGAAACATTGGGCATTAAAAGCAAATAGGCTATTGCTCTATTCTGTATTTATAGAAGGAGACAAAGCAGGCCTAGGAATAATAACAACTATCTCCATTTATCTAATACTTTAATTTAAACAAGATGATTTCTTTTTAACAATCACACAATTAAGGCAAGTGAAAAGCTCATCACTTCATATTTACAAATGATCAAGTTGAGGCTCAGGAAAAAGAAATTACATGACCGTGGATTCACTACTGTCACATGTATCAAATCTAGGACTGAACATAGGTCTTCTGATTCCAAAGTTGTTTGCTCTATGATGTGCACCATGCTGTCTCTAAGAGACATGGTAAAAGTAAACTTTTTTCATGGGGGACCAGGAGCAGGAATAAAACATGGTGATCTTGTTAGGATAGCAGATATTGGTGGAAGCCAATGTATGTAAATTATGAAGAATATCGGTATTTAATAGTCCAAATCTTATGGGAAAAATTCCATGAGTAAAAAAAAAAAGCTTTCATATTTTAGGCATCATATGTGGCAAACCTTGAAAAAAGCTAACAATTTTTATTTGTTTTAGAATGCCATGTTGATTAATTATTTATTCTCTATAAAGGACCTTGAAAAATTTAAAATCCTTACATAAGCATTAAGTAATGGAATTGCTTTACTCTTTTTTTATATCTAATCTATATTTTTTAATATTTTGTATTAAAATGTTGCTTTAATACATTAATTTAATTAATAATTAATAAAATATATTATGTGTTATAATATAATTTTATTATATTAAATATATTATATTAAATAATCTCCTAGTAATTTTTCAACTTTTTATTTGGTAATCTAAATTTACACCACAAAGTTTGAAGATTAGGAAGGTAAAGGTGATAGAAATGTATTGGAAGAAACAAAACAAGACAATAAAATGTGAGGTAGAGAATATTATTCTCTTTAAGCAAAGACACAAGACCAAGTAAAGTCAAGTCAACAAGATTTTATTAAGTGTTTACTTTGTTCCAGGCACTATGATAGGAATTGTGGTTATAAAGAAAGATCAAATAACCTAAAGCCTTCAAGGAACTCAATTCCAAATCGGGAGCCAGCATGTAAACATCTATGAACAAATTATATATAGGATAAACTGGACAACATCTCAGGCTTCTTATAAAAGATATGACTTTATCTGAGCTTTGCAGAAAACCAGGAGGCAGAGAGAATTTTAGGCATGGAAGATATTCAGTGAAAATGCTTAGTCAGGAGGTGAAGTTTTTTTCTTTAAGAACAAGGATGCCAGTTTCACTGAAATGCAAAGTTTATGGAGAGGAGTCAAGTGTAAAAAGAGTAGAATGGTAGGAGGGATGAAGTTATGAAGGGCTTTAGAAGCCAGAAAAGATTTTTGTATTTGATCCTGGACGCAATAGAGAATCACTATTGGTGACTGAATAGAGTATGACATCATCAAATATCCTTTAGGAAGATCAATTTGAAAATTTAGCAGAGGATGGACTAGTATGAGGAGAGATCTTAAGCATGGAGACCAAGTAGAAGGCTCCTACTCTAGGCCCATATTGTTAGGTGATGAAGGCCTGTGCCAAGAAAGTAACATCGTCAGAGGAGATAAGGGGATGTATATAAGGGATGTTAAAAAGTTAGAAAGAGCGGGACTGTGGCAACTAATTGGATATTAGTTGGGTAATCAGAAAGGGTAAAGAGTCAAGGATGAGGATGCTAGACTGGGTGACTTGAAGTACAGTGGTAGTTTCAACAATAATAGAGAAATTAGAAAGAAAGGAAGGTTTTGTAGGGAGAGTTAATTAACTCAGTTTTTGATACATTGAGTTTAAAATGTCCACGTAACATCTAGTTTGAGATGTCCAATAAGCCACTGCAAGTGTGAGATTGGAGGCCAGGAGATAGACAAGGACTTTAAAAATAGATTTGGAATCACTGGTATAAATAGTCAACTCCATGGAAGCTCAGGCAACCACCAAGCAAACCAGTCTAAGAGGGAAAAGAGTGCCCAGGCCAGAAGTTGACAGATACCCATGTTTAGTGAGTGTGGCTTGAAATTCCATAAAAAGAGACCAAAGAGGAGTAGATACACAGGAAGGAGGAGAACTGGGAGGAGACAGTATCACAAAAACCTAGAAATAAGGAAGTATACAGAATAGGGTAATCAACAGTATCAAAGGCTGCAGAGAAGTCAGGAAGGATGAGGATGGAGAAATATTCATTGTACTGTATTGGGAATTGGAGGGCAGCCTGTCTAACCAAAGTCAGACAATGTGAAGTTCTACTTGATTTGAATTCCATGGAACAATACACTCCCACAACACATGTATCCTCTGCTATCCTCTCCTCAGTACTCTAGGTTTCCAACTGCTTAATAAATATTAATTGAATTGAATTGGCCTTTTAAAAAAGCAAGACACATTCTCATATAGGAAACAATTCTGAATGGGAGTTGTCAGTCTAAATGACAGAGAGCCAGATGTGGAAGAAGAACCCACCAGCTCTTGAAAGGAAATTGCTCTTCTCCTTTGGGAGTAGGAGAGATTTCTATCTTTTCCTCATTCCCCAATTACTATAAAGCAGAACTTCTCACTCAGTAGGAGACACACATATAAAAAAATATGTAGGCTGAATGAGTCAAGGCATGAAACCAAAGGAGCTTTATGAGTCAAGAGAGCATTAGCTCTAGCTGTCAGAAGTTGAAGTTTAAAGCGGAACAAGGTCTGAGAGCTGAATTAAGTGAACTATCCAGGACAGATGCTGAAGACTAGGCACATGAGAACACTATCAGAGAAAGGAAACTGGGTTCTTCAAGAACTGGTGCTGTGAATTACCTGAGACATGAGATACTCTATGTGTGTGCCCCCACTTCTCATTGATTTTGTGGTTATTTTTAGAAGAGGTTACCCCAAATTTATGTTTTGTTGCTATGGTTCTTATGACACCTCTTCAGGAAAATGCCTTTACTTTAATCCAATTGTTCCTTTTTGGTGACTCTTAAAGGTAAATCCACTGGTGAGGGGCCGTGAGCTATAGTTTGAGAAACAGACTTACCAAATTCTGTGGGTTATCTATTGCAAAGTGAAGTGATAAAAAAGGGTCCCAGATCATTCATTAGCTGGAAGAGATCTTAAAAGTCATCTAATCTAAAACCCTTATTTTACAGATGAAGAAAACAAAAATTTGGAGAGTTTAAGCAAACTGTTGAAAGTTATTTCTGTAATATAAGGCTGAGCCAGATTGTGAACTGGGGCTTCTGAATCCAAATCCATAATTAATTCCACTGCATCACACCGATGAGGTTACTTCACCAATCTTATAATCTGATTTGTCAGGAAGGCTAGGGGTGTTGCTGAGTTTCTTAGTTCTTTTCAACAAAAATAGTTGAAGGCTACAAGTCATTATAGCTGGTCATCCTGACTGACCATGGAAGTTTAGAATTTTATCTTCAAGTATCAGTTTCCTTTATAGAGAAAGGAGAAAAGTCCTTACAATGAAGTATAACTAATATATGCACACAGAACCTAAGTATTCAACTCAAATTTCCTGTGCAAAAGAAAGAACTAGATACCAAAACAACTGCCTATTCTTTGGCTTATTAAACTAAAGATAACTATACCTTGATACTAACATGGCAGTAGCCTTTTGTATTTTAAAATAAGTATAGCTGAAAAAAATGTGGAGGAAAAAATATGTTCACACTGAAATAAAATTTCAATAGTAATGAGTATTAGCATTGATTTCAATTAAATTAAAAGGATTGAAAATCCATTTAAATTTATTTAAATCATCATTCTGAGAGTGTTCATTTAACTAGTTCTTTTTCTTCAAGATTGTATTCTTGTGGGGCGGCTAGGTGGCGCAGTGAATAGAGCACCAGCCCTGCAGTCAGGAGTACCTGAGTTCAAATCCGACCTCAGACACTTAACACAAAAAACTAGCCGTGTGACCTTGGGCAAGTCACTTAACCCCAACTGCCCTCCAAAAAGCAAAAAAAAAAAAAAAAAGATTGTATTCTTGTTTGACATGACCTTAGTATAGATTCTTGACAGTTCATACAGAGAGAGGGTAACAGTTTCAAAGGTTACAGATTGTACAGTTTAAAGCAAAGATTTATCTTGATATTTTTCAGACAAATTTTACAGGTATAATGCAAAAAAAAGATTAGGTTATTTCGTTTATGAGAGCTATATGATGTAGATAATTGTGAATTGACTGGGAAGTGAACCCTCTCCAAATAAACATATTAATTATGGATATTTCGGGAATATTTTTGCTATGCTAAATCATAATAATGATTCCCCAAACAACAAAAACATTTAGAAAAAACTAAATATGCTAGATAATTTTATTTAACATTACATATAATTATAGGTATATAATATATAATTACTTGAACAAAATCCATCACCATATTTGTCACTTCAGAGCATCTTTCATATACATCCCCTTTGCTCTACTTAAACAGCCACCAGTGTAATTCAGGTAATTGTTACCTCTCATCTGAATTACTGCAAGGACCTTTTAACTGGTGGCCTTGTGTCTCTGTGCTCTATTCCATCCTCTACTCAGGTATGAAGGTGATTTTTCTAAAGTGTATATCTGACTATGTAACTCCACTGTTCACAGACCTCTACTGGCTTTCTAATACTTGGAGGTTCAAATAAAGAAAAAAAAAGTTCTGTTTGTCATTTAAAGCACTTTAAAATCTGACCTTCTTTTACTTTTTCTTCACTCTCTACATACTCACTCACTCTGGGTTTGGTTTGTCCTTCATTTGCAAAGTAGACTGTGGCAAGAGGGAAATGATGACTATGACTTGAAGTTGACTTTGATTTGAGTGAGGGAGGGCTGTGCAAGGTCACCAGCCTTACTTTCTCCTCCAGAGCCATCTGGTTCTAGTGACCAGATATTCATCAGGATGATGGAGATGACTAAGGAGGCTAAGGCCTTTTCAGGTACTCACTTGCAGTGAAGTAAGGCCCATTAACTGAATGGGCCTCTTCAAGGAGTGAAGGGATTGCCCCTTTTAATTAGAAAAAAGACAGAACTCAGGGTGGGAGGGGAAGACCCTCAGGGTTGTTGTTCCAAAGAGAAACAATTACCCATTGACATTCACTCTAAGCCAGGAGGGTCACTACCCAGAAATGCATGCCTACATTCAAGTTTCTCAAACTAGATAAGCTGCTTCCCATCTCTGTGCTTGGCTGTCTCTCCATGCCTGGAAAGCTTTGGCCCTTCAATTTTTTCTCTAAGTTTTCATATTTTATTTAAAATTTCAGCTAAAATCTCATTCTTTTTGAAAGAGGATGTTTCTAGTTTCCCCAATTCCTAGTGCCTTTCCCCTTCATATTACTTTTACTTATTCTGAATATGTCTTCTAGTTATTTATATGCTCTCTTCCTCATTAGAATGCATTTTCCTTGAGAACATGGCTGGTTTTTGTTTGGTTTTATGTCTTTCTTTGTATAACCAGCCATAACACAGTGACTGGCACATAATACGAGCTAAAAAATGCTAAAATAACTTTATTTTAAACTTTTACTCTTTTAGTTATAAGCATGAAATTCTTTATAATGTTAGTTTAAAAATTAAACGGATAGTTCAGCATGTTACTAGGAGAAAATTGTAATATTAGATTATGTAGCTAGTAGTCTTCAACTTTTATTCCTGTTTACTCATAAACTTGAGAAGAGAGTTGAGATATTTAGGTGTTTCAATTGCCAAGTAATTTCCTACTTTTGACTAGATCACCACTTTCAAAGAAACAGAACTCTTCCTACATTTGAAACAGTTTCTGTCAAATAATGATTCCTTATCCTAATGAAACCTTTGGGTTTGTCTAATACCATGCTACTAAGTGTTTTTTATTTCTAGTTGATCTCTCTTATGTTTTTGTTTAACAAGTAACTTTTTAAAAAACAAATAATTATTGCTTTGTTAGTATAATTAGAGATCTACTACTCCAAGGTCCCCTTTCATTCTCACTTCCACACCTCCATTATTTCTCTTGAGATGCTTGACCTTTTGTTCTTCCAGATGAATTTTTTTTATTATTTTATCTAGTTCTATAAAGTAATCCTTTGATAGTGAATGGATATGGTATTTACTGAATAAGTAAATCCTGTTTTTTTGTATTATACTGACTCAGCTTATATATAAACAATTAATATTTCTCCATTTATTTAGGTCTTTATTTCCATAAAAAGTGTTTTATAGTTGTATCATATATTTCATAAATGTAGGTCAATAAAGAGACTTCCAAGTGTTTGAAACATTCTCTAGTTATTTTAAATATAATTTGGATTTTATTGGTATTACCGAGAAAGGCTTGTGTGGATTCATACCTTGAAACACTGCTGAAATTGTTTTTTTCAATTAAGTTTTAGTTGACTTTCTAGAGTTCTCTAAGTATACTATATCATCTGCACAAAGCAATCATTTAAATTCTCCTTTACCTAAGCTTATTCACAATTACTTTTTCTTGTCTCATTGCTATACCTAGCATTTCTAGCACTATGTCAAATAGAAATGATGACCATAGACATCATTGTTTTACTCCTTAACTGACTGGAAGAGACTTTAGATTATCTCTGTGTGGAAGGAGTGTAAACTTGTAAATGTACCCCCTCCCCTGAATGCTGTACCCTCCCCTGACTCCAGTCAATCACTTTTACCTTCCTTTGTCTGTTTTCCCACCTTGGTGAGACCTGTCCCGTCTTCCTTCCCTTGCAGTCCTAGTAGGGAAGAGATTGGTGGGGCAGGCTTCTCCACCAATGAGAGGAAACAGCTGGGCCGGGAAAGAGGATGGACTAATTAAGTCTTTAAAATCCTAGTTCTCATCTTTGAAACTCTCTCTCAGTCGTCTGCCTCATGAGTCAACATCAGTAAGAGATTCCTCATGGGGCAGATAGCTTCCTTCTTCTGGGGGAAGGGAATAAACTCCTTTTCTTATCTAAGGCATCTCTGTGTTTACTTTTCTAATTAAATTAAGGATAATGGGTATTTTTCAACCCAAACGTAACCCCACATTCCATATATAAGGAAAGATCCATTTATTCCCATATTTTATAGTGGTTTTAATGCAAATTATTGTATTGCATCAAAAGCTTTTTCTACATTTATAAATCTAATTGTATGCTTTTTTTTTGGAGGTGGGAAGGCATGGGGATTGGAGTTAGGTGACTTGCCCAAGGCTGCACAGTATTAAGTTTCTGGTGTCAGACTTGAATTCAGGTCCTCTTGACTCCAGGGTTGGTGCTCCACCATGTTCACTGTGTCACCCAGCCAACCCAATTGAATGTTTTTTTATTGTTCCTGTTATAAAATCAACTTTATCAGTTATTAATATCGATATGAAATCAAACCTGAACTCTTGGTATGAATCCAACCTAGTCAGTGTGTAATTCAAGGGTGGGGAACTTGTGGCCTTGAGGATACATGTGACCTTCCAAGTTTTTAGGTGCTGTTTTTTGACTGAGTCCAAGCTTTATAGAAAAAAAAATCCTTTTATTGACGGGATTTATTCTGTGAAGTTTGAATTCAGTCAAAGGGCTGCAGTTGAGGACTTATACAGCCACATGTGGCCTTAAGGCCACAGGTTCTCCACCTCTGGTCTTTGTAGAATATAACGGTAGCCTCTTTTCTCATAGTTTATTTCATATTTTTGCCTTCATGATCATAACTTATATATTTACATATAGATGATTATATAATAATCATACTCATAATAATAATCAGCATACTGATCTATCAATTTCTTGGCTTTGAATCTTCCTGATTTAAGTACTAAGACCATATTTTTTATCATAAAAGGAATTTTATAGGATCCCTTCTGTTTCTGTTCTTACAGTTTGGAAATAATTTTTCTTTTAATGTTTGCTAGAATTTGTTTTATCCACTTGGTCCTGGATTTCAACCATACCTCTCCACACATGCACACTTTTACAATTCATTTATTATTTGCTCACTTGCTATTTGCTTACTTGCTTTTTCCTCCCTGAGACCAGATTATTTAAATTTTCTATTCCTTGTGTTTGGGGTAAAAATAATACCCATTATTCTTAATTTAATTAGAAAAGTAAAC
Source organism: Pseudocheirus occidentalis (assembly GCA_028646575.1). NCBI lineage: Eukaryota > Metazoa > Chordata > Mammalia > Diprotodontia > Pseudocheiridae > Pseudocheirus > Pseudocheirus occidentalis. Next base: position 162,853,696 of record CM053596.1, read on the forward strand.
ACAGAAATGCTTTACATAAGAAGAGGAATTTATTCCCTTTTCCCCGGAAGAAAGGGGTGCCCCATCTTGGATTTCTTACCAATGTTGATCCGTGAGGCTGGGCCCGGAGAGAGAGGGCTCCAAAGATCAAGTCTAGGATTTTAAAGACCTAATTAGGACGGCCCCTCTCCTGGCCAACTGCCTTCTTTCATTGGTGGAAAAATTCACTTTACCAATCTCTTTGCTACTGAGACTGAAAGGGGGGGGAGATGGGAGGCTCTCACCCACCATGGGAAAAGACAGACAAAGGAAAATAAAAGTAATTGACAGGAGAAAGGGGGAGGGTACAGCAGTGGGAGGGGGCGTATATTCCAGACTGAGAAGCTTTTCACTAATTTCATGTCCCACACACTTGCAACAAAAAATAAAAATGTAGGAGCCATTGTAGGAAATAAGTACAATAATGCATTGCTGGTGGAACTGTGAATATGATTTGGCCATTCTGGAAAGGTGTTTGGAATTATGTACAAAATATTACTAATCTCTACTTGCCCTATTATCTAGGAATACCACTAATCAGAATATACCTCAAGCAGAACAGTGAAAGAAGAAAAGGTCCTATATGTACAAAAATACTTATACTAGCTCTTTCAATGGGAATAAAGAAGTGGAAAGTGGATATCCATCAACTGGGGAATGGCTGAATAAATTTTGGTTTATAAAATGATGTACAATTGTACTATAAGAAATGAAGAGATAGTTTTGGGGAAAATGGGGGAGACATATGATGTGACTCACAGTGAAGTGAACATAACAAGAAAAATTTATACTTTAATATCAATATTATAAAAATGAATAATTCTAAAAGACTTCAGAACTTCTCAATGCAATGATCAACCATGAAAGATTACAAAAGACTGATGATGAAGGATACTGCCCCCATAGATCTGGCCATGGTCGAATTTGTTTTCCTTCATTATGATTATGTGAGAGATAATTTATAGTGAAGTTTCCCCATTCTGAAAAATCAAATCTAGAATGGCTTCAGTATTCACTAGGCCTAGGGTTAGGTCACCTGACCTTCAAGCAATCTGAGGCTTAGGGAAATGGAAACCCTCCCCCAGAGCCAACTCAGCATAAGACATGCCATATAAGGTTAAGACTGCTTTCATTGGACACCTACATGTTTCCGGGTCCTTTGTCTCAGAGATATTCCCCCATTGGAAGATTATATAACCATGGGCTGGCTTTTACCTGCTGCTTTCTCCCTGCTGCCATGTGGGCAACAGGGGCAGAGTCCTTTCTCATGAGAAAGAATAAAGACCTTTTCTGACCTCAGATTCAGACTCTGAACTCTTTCATCTCACACAATTATATGATATAATGGTTTTGTATTTGTTTTCTTATAGTAGAAGGGAAGGTAGAAAGAAGGATAAAAAGTATGTTTTTAAAAAAAATTAACATTTTTAAAAAGAAGCAGTTACAGCTTGTAAAAAGTGGATTACCATTTCAGTTGTCTGTCTCTGATGAGTTCACTGGTACTTTGTTTGAAGTGTATTCCAATTGTATTCATGTAGCTCCTGGGTACGTTTGACTAGGTAGTTGACTCTCAAGTATTTTACATTTTCTGCAGTTATTTTAAATGTAATTCCTCTATGTCTTCCTGTAGTGTTTTATATGTAACTGTTTAAATATAACTTTATAACTTAATTTTCTTTAAATATAACTTTGTTTAAAATTTCATTAGCAAAAGTATCCTTTTAGTAGTATACCATCAGACTGCAAATACATTTTATTTGGTTTTAAGAGGGATGATTATTAGCTATGTGTAATACTGAAGGTGTTGAGAGTTATGAAAATGGCATGGTTCTGAAAATATTGCTACATTTACATATAACCCATGTTTTTACTTCCTTATAAGTTTTTGAAGGTTAGCAATATCATGAGTAAGTATGATTACTGAACGCAGGTCTCCCTATTTTGTGCTTTGTTTCATATTAATCATCTAAAAACTCTAAAGCAAAGATATTAATTTCTGTTTTAGATATCCATAGCAATCTTTAACAATTGTAATACATGTTTATGGGCCTGTTGGTAAAAGTTTAACAACTGACATATTTTTGTTGCATATATTCTTGTGTATATATATCTTTATCTTTTAAATTTAACCTGCATAACTATATTTTCCGTAACTTTCTTAAATTTAGATAATCAACAAACCTAGCCATGATTTTTAGTTATTTGTCAATTTCTAAGATGTAAATGCTCACACAGAAAATTTCACAATTAGCTCTCTCCAGTCAACTAATACTAGCTTCAGCATACCCCTGCATATGTTGCCTTACTGAACAAAATGCCTCTGTATAATCAATAAACAATAAGATCAGTGAAAACTTGTATCCTCTGGTTTTTTCATCAGTTTTGAGATTATAAACTTCTTGTTCTCTGTGGAATATTACACCACTGTAACTGGTGACATCCAGTGTAAAGTCCAAACTGAAGAAATATCTCAAAGATGATAACGTCTTTCTGATGTTCTTTTTGCTGATGACACTGGGCTGATTGCAGTAAGCCATAAAATACTTCAGAGACTCCTAAATGAAAGTCATAACCACTCAAATGATATCTATACTCTTGGAAGGAATACTTCATTTGATGAGATTACAGATCCATTAATATATCAATATTAATATAGTGTACATATTATATCATTACTGCTTTCTAATTGCATAGATATTATCACTATCCTTTGATGTACTTTAAAACCAAGGAAGGTTCTAATATACAAATATATAGTTTTAAGAGCCAGTGAAAATATTGGTTATTTGGAGACTGGAACGCATAATTTAATGGATTCCAGTTTCCAAATTTAATGCTTTCCAATATCTGAATAACCAATATTTTCATTAGCTTTTAAAATATGTTCCCCAGCAAGCCCACAAAGGTCAATTTCATAGGAAGACAGATATATATAGATATATAGTCACTAAGAACAGCAGAGCCCATCTAGTTCAACCTCCTTATTTATAGATAATGAAACTGAGTTTTAAAGAGGTTTAGTGATTTGTCCAAGGTTACATCAGTCGAAAAAAATCATTGGAGTCAAGATTTGAACCCAGGTTCTCTGACTTAAGTGCCCTATACCACTATGATTTAAATTAAAATCATAACTGAAAATGAGCAATAAATAAATTAGTACAACTGGAGTACTTCTACTTCTGCAGGTTAAGGCACATGCATGTCTTAGTAAACAGCCTATATGATCTATAGTGGTTCAAAAAATCACTACCTGGTGTCCAGTGTTCTAATGCTGAAGAAACTTAATTCAGCAGGCTTATTTAAAATCATATAACCTGGAAATTTCCAAGATATTGAATTTAATATTAGAAATCAGAGTCTTTGTTATATCCTTTTCAAGATAATTAATTGAACATATGAGAAAGCTCACTATGAGTAGGAAGGATTTATGCAAGGAATGCAGAGTTGGTTCAATATAAGGAAAACTATCAGCATAGTTCAGCATAACTGCCCACATTAATGAAAAAAACCCAAAAATGTTATTATCTTGATAGCTGCCAAAAAGGCTTTAGATAAAACAGAACACTCATTCCTATTAAAAACACTAGAAAGCATGGGAGTAAAGGGAGCTTTACTTGAAATGGTAAATAGTATCTAAAACCAAGGGCAACCATTATTTGTAAAGGGAATAAAATAGAATCCTTCCCAACAAGAACAGGGGTGATGCAAGGATGTCAATTATCATGTTATGATATTGACTGTTATTCAATATTATATTAGAAATGCTAACTATAGTCATAAAGGAAGAAAAATTTGAGGGAATAAGAACAGGCAATGAGTAAACAAAAATATTAGCCTTTGCAGACAATATGATGATGTAATTAGAGAGGCCTAAGGAATCAGCTAAAGTGTTAGCTTATACAATGAACAACTTTAACAAAGTTGCAGAATATGAAATAAAACCACACAAAATCATAAGCATTTCTATATATTATCAATGAAATACAGCAGGAAGAGAAAGAGAAATTACATTTGAAATATCTGTAGACAATGTAAAATACTTGGGAGTCAACTGCCAAGTCAAACTCAGGAACTACATTAATACAATTATAAAACACTTCACACAAATAAAACTCTATCTGTCTGTCTCTGTCTACCTAAACATATATACACACATGCATATATATAACTATATACATACATACACATATATATGTACCACACATATATGGACATATATATGAATACATATATACATGTGTATACACAGATATATACACATATGTATATATGTGTGCAAATGTTTATATAAGGAACTCAGTAAAATTTATTTAAAAAAAACATAAGCCATGTCCAAATTGATAAATTACTAAAGGATATAAACAGTTTTTAGAAGAAGAAATCAAAGTTATCGATAATCATATGAAAAAGTGCTCAAATTGTTATTAGAGAAACATAAATTACAACTATGACATATAACCTTACACCTTTCAGATTGGCTAACATGACAGAAAAGGAAAATAACAAATCTTGGAGAGGAATAGGGATACTAATGTACTGTTGGTGGAGTTGTGAACTGGTCCAACCCTTCAAAAAAAACAATTTGGAACTATGCCCAAAGGGCTATAAAACTGTGCATATCTTTTGACCCAGCAATACCACTAACTCCCAGGTCTCTATCCCAAAGAGATGAAAGGCAAAGGAAAAGGGCATATTTGTACAAAACTATTTATAGCTGCCCTTTTTTGGTGACAAAGAATTGTAAGTTGATGCCCTATCAATTAGGGCACAGTTGAACAAATTGTGGTATACAAATGTGATGGAATGGCTACTGTGCTATAAGATATGACAAAGGAAATGATTTTGGAAACACCCTGAAAGACCATATGAACTGATGCAGAATGAAGTGAGCAAAACTAGATCATTTAATGTTGGAATAACAGTACTATAACAATGATGATAAACTGTGACTTAACTACTCAAAAAGACAATGTTCCAAGACAATTCAAATGACCTATGATGAAAAAATGTGAAATCCAGAGAAAGAACTGATCCAATCCAATGCAAATTAAAGTATAATTTTTCACTTTATTTTTCTTGCTCTTGTTTTTTGCAACATGGCTAATGTGAATATATTTCTTACATGATGTTACATGTAAAATTGATATCATATTCCTTACCTTCTCAATGGGTAATGGAGGGGTTTGATGGAGTGAATTTGGTACATTTTTTAAAGAAAGCTAAAAATAAATAATACAATTTCAAAATATAAAAGATAATAAAATGCAGAGAAGGTGAGGATATGCCTTTTTAAAGAAAATTCCTTAACAGTAGTTACAAAATCACAGGTCAGACCCGGGAAGACTTTCCTAAACAGTGAGAATACAATGAACAGAACTAGTACAACAATTGTTATAATAATAATAATACTACAAAGACAAACAACTTTCAAAAACTTTTGTGGATTTTGAGCCTGAGTAATATAAAAATACTCCATCTTTAAAAAAGAAAAAGAAACCAGGAAAACGGAAATTTTATACCCAAGAGTCAATTGGAAAAACCCAATATGACTCTTATAACAATGAATGTTCAGTTATCATTAGAGACAGTAGACTTAGAACTAAACCTATTAAAAAGTAAAATATTTAACTTTCATGGTGAAAGTTGAATGCAGTTACCATGGTTGGAGTTCTTGCCAATGTGTTCTCTATGGGCATTTTCACTGTATCTAGCTTGTAAACAAAATTACTTTCACTGAAAATTCACAGCATCATAGAACTTTTTAAATGGAAGAAAAAATATGGTAAAATTTAAGTTGGATTTGGAAGTTGAAGGAATCAAGTTTGGATGCTAGTTGACCTTCTTACTACCTAGGTGACCTTGGACAAATCATTTAACCTTTCAAACTTAATTTCCTCATTCAATTAGGAGTTTGCCTTAAGAAAACTCTAATATCATTTCTAGCTCCAGATCTACGATACTACAATCAAAATCCAACCCACATATTTTTAAAGATATAGAAACTGAGTCCCAGAAAGGCAATGAAGTTTTAAAATATAATACTAAAGTTTTTAAGCCTCAAATAAATTGCATTTAATGTCAGAAATTCTTTATTCTGAATAAAAGAAGCAACTATGTGGTACTATGAATAGAACACTAGACTTAGGACAAGGAAGACAATTCAAATACTACTTTAGGCACTCAGTAACTATGTAAGCAGGGGAAAGTCAGTTAACCTGCATTTGTTTCTTCATCTATAAACTGGGAATAATATTAACTAACATCCACCCATTTTCCAGAATGGTCATAAAGAATAATGAGAATAATACATATAATATATATATATATATAATACAACATAACATGTACATATAAAGCATGTTGTAAACCTTGAAGAACTATATAAATATTAGCTAATATTATTAAGAAACAGTATTTTGGGGCGGCTAGGTGGCGCAGTGAATAGAGTGCCGGCCCTGGAGTCAGGAGGACCTGAGTTCAAATCCGGCCTCAGACACTTAACACAAAAACTAGCCATGTGATGTTGGGCAAGTCACTTAACCCCAACTGCCCTCCAAAAAGCAAAAAAAAAAAAAAGAAACAGTATTTTGTGAATTTGACACAAATAAACCTATATGAAATTGTTTGCTGATTAGAAAATAATTAGACTAGAGCAAGCAATGGAAAGAATATATGAAAATGTATGGTGCATAGGCCCAGTTCTGAAGTTTTCTTTTTTCCTTCTTCTTTGATTGGGGTACTTCACTGGTCATTAGAATGTTCCTTAGATAGTCATGGTTTCCAATCGACAGAGCTAGAATTTCCATTTTGTTCCATTTTGTTTTCACAACTTGAAAGTTTTAAGTTTAAAACATAAAAATGGGAGCATGTTTTCTGATTCTCTATCGTCTACATACATGGCATCAAGCAATAGCCAACTTTTTAGACAGGTTTAGGAACTAAATCTGATCTCCAAACAGAAGAGATTGATAGTTTATCTACCCATCGAAGGAAACCATTTTGTTGTCCATGAAAGATGGACATCTGCAAGTAAAAAAAATTATAACCTGGCTACTCATATGTATGATTGAACCAGATTTCACTTCATATATGAAAGTCCACTGTACAGCAGCAGAATGGAGTCAGAAAAATCAGGAAACCATACTGGCAGGGTCCACTATCAATTTATGCTATCTAACCTTAATTGGACCCTAACAACTGCAAAGAGAACCTTTTATACCTTTCTAATTGCCTCATTATCCCGCTTACTACAGCATTTTTTCAAACATTCCAATCCCTACCACTCTCTCCCTCTCTGCTAAGATCATGCCTAATATTGTACTGAAGAAAAAAAAATAAGACCATCTGCCTCATTTGTCAGGTACCTTTTGCATCTATCTCCTCCTTCACGCTTATCTTACATGAAAGGTAGTCCTTCACTTTTCCAAGGTAAACACCTCTACATGCACAAATGATCTCATTCCATTCTTAGTTTTCCAGCAAATTGCCTCCTCCATCATCCCCACTCTCTCACTTATCTTCAATCTCTCCCTGTCTGTTAATTTCTTCTCTACTATCTACAAACATGTCCATGTTTTCTCCCATAGAAAGCAAATAACAAAAAACCTCAGTTAATTTGTCATCCCCACTATCTATTGTTCCACATCTCTCCTTTTTGTGGCTGAACTCCTTGTGAGGGTCATCCATCTTCAATCAATGCCTCCATTTTCCTCTCACTCTTCTTAACTCTATACAGACTTACTTACAATCTCATCTGTAACTGAAACTGCTCTCTTCAAAGCTACCAATGATTGTGTAATTACCAAAACTAATGGCCTTGTATCAAGTTTGAGCTTTTTGACCTCTTTGCAGCCTTTGACTTTGTTAATCAGAGCCATTTCCTTAATATTCTAATCTCTCTAGGTGACATATTTTCTAACCTGGTTTTCCTTCTACCTGTCTGATCATTTTTCCTCAATCTCTTTCACTATATCTTCATTCATTCAGGGCACACCTGCTAATCCTGGGCGCCTTCAGTCCTGGTCCTTTTTCTCTTCTTTCTCTATATTATTTCACTTAGTGACTGACTCCTCAGATCCTATAGGTTCAATTTTCATATCTATTATGATTACTCTTTAAGATAGTTAGACAGCCCTAATATCTCTGTTCACCCCCAGTCTCACACCTCCAAGTTCCTTTTGAATGTTTTGAATTGGATTTCCTGAGAACATCTTAAATCAAAATGTCTAAAACTGATCACATTTTTTTCTCAAACCTTCCCCGCTACCAAACTTCTCTATCACTGTTGAGGGCACCACCATCCTCTCAGTCACATAGGCTTACAATCAAGGTGTGTGTCATCCTTAACTCCTCAATCTTTCTCATTCCCAATATCCAATCTGTCACCATGTCCTCCCAATTCTACCTTTGCAGCATCCCTTCCTCTCCTTTGACACTGAGACAACCCTGTTTCCGGTCCTTATAACCTCCCACAGTGGCTATTGCAATATCCTTCTGGTTAGTCTCATTGCCTCATGTCTTTAACAACTCTCATTCATCCTCCATTTGGCTGTCAAAGAAATCTTCCTAAAGTCTAAGTCTGACCTTGCCACCATCTTACCTAAACTCCCATTTAAATAATTCGAGTGGCTCATTATCATATCAATTGTAAAGTGAAAAAATCCCATTATTAGCATTCAAAGCCTTTCTTAATTTAGTTTGCTCTTACCTTTCAATCATTTTTAAACTATGCACTCTATTATGTCCTTTGTGATTCATGTATATTCTGGCCTCCTTGCTGTTCCTCACTCCATCTCCTGATTCCCTATTTTTGCCATCATCTCTGCATTTCTCTCTCCCTCCTCACCTCTGCATCCTAGCTTCTCTGGCTTCCTCCAAGTTCCAGCTAAAAATCCTACGTTCTGTTGTGCACAGAACATTGTGCTAGGCACTGGAGAGATAGTACCCCTTAGGTAAGACATAGTTTCTCCTTTCAAACAGTTTATAGTTTAGTGTGGGTAGCAGTTGGGCGTAGTAGTAAGACACCAAGCCAGGCAGTAGCTAGAATACATGTAGCACATGATACTACAATAAATACATGTGCATTAAATAACAAAGCTAGCCATGCCCTTAGGATTTAAGTCTCTTCTTGGAAATACCCTTCTCATCTTTGGGATTCAAAGTTCCCATATTTCAAGTTCAAAGTTTCCTCTTTTCTTCCATGTACATATGTAGATTTGGAAGCAGGAACTGAGACAGCTAAACCCAAGGCTCAATTGAGGTCACTGTCTCTTTTACCTATATGAATGCCTGTTTTTTCACATGCTTTATATAAATCCAAAGTCTGAAGGGGCTTTGCCAGCACTCTGTATATCAATGTGTATATCAACATATCAAGCTATTTTAAAACTATCTGGATGACTTAGAGAAAGTTCTATAGTGGTTATTCAAATAATTGCTTCATTTTTTCTTTCACTTTGCTAATACTGGTTTTGTTATAGGCAGGGAATATTTGTTACATCATATAAATGTACCTTAAACATTACTATTTTGCTTCTGATTTAAAAAAACTCACTTATTTAAAATGAAGGAAATTAGTTTATTCTTAAGCATATAAGGAATAACTAAATATTTTAATTGATAAGCTTAAGTGAGCTTTATTTTGCAAAGAAAACTACCATGGAAAGATTTTATACAAATATGAACAGTAATAACTGATCCTTATTTCATAAAACCAGCAAGAGTTGCTTGGGGGAGTGGCACTGAACAACTAAGTTAACAGTGGCAATGGTATTATTAAATCTGACACCTGCGTGGGAGGATCATAGTAAGAGGAAGTTCTCTGATATCAACAACGGATGATTAAGGAAAAAACCTTGCTTTCAGGCAGTGAAATGGGAAGTTATAAATGATCTAAAACCCAAAATTATACCACAAAGGAAATATTATTAGAATTTAAAATATCAAGATATTAACACACACAATATATATATATATATGCATATATATATATATGTATATATATATTTTTTTCCAGTTTATCTTGGAAGGTTGATGTAAAAAGAAAACATGGAGGATGCCAGAAATTCAGCACAAATAAAGAATACTTTAGACTTATGATGAAAGGAACGGCTCCCTTTAATCTTTTTAGAAAACAACAAATCTTAAAAAGCATCACTTTCATGCCCACATTCTGTCTACTACACCGTTACTTCTGTTACAGGATAACAATTGTGTTCAGCAGCAACTATTTGGTGATCAAATGAAAAATGCATGATTTTCCTAAGGTGGTCAGGTCAGCAGAGTTGTGGGATATTTAAAAAAAAAGTTTTAACTGTAACAACTGAACTATAATTGTCTTTCTCCTTATTTTCTTTGAAGAGATCATTTTGACACATTTTTTTCCCTACAAACCACACCTGAAATGTTTAGGAAGCCTCATGAAGGCACCTACCTAAAAAGAACAGCATTATAAAAATGACCACTTTTTCAAAAATTGAAAATATTGCTGTAGTACTCAGAGCTTACCTCTCACAAAAGGAATTTACAAAAGTAATTGTTTTTTTTTTTAAAGAATAGTGGTGGGGTAATATATGGGAAGTGGATGGAAAGGTAGCCCTGGACTCAGGAAGACAGGAGTTCAAATCCAGTCTCAGATTTTAACTAGCTGTAGGACCTTTCAAGACACTTAATCTGTTTGTCTCAGTTTCCTCAACTGTAAAATGAGAGTAATAATAGTAAATAGGGTTGATGTGATGATAAAATAATATCTTTAAAGTGTTTAGCATAGGGCCTGGTACATTATACGTGAAATATAAATGCTTATTCACTTCCCTTAAAAAGCATGTAGGCACACCTATTGATTCACACAGAAAATATAAATAAACCTACAACTTCAAGTGAAATATACCACGTTGGAAAATGTTTCTTAGAAAGCAAGAAAAAAAGATATAGTTAGATCTGCTTCCATGGGGAGCTAAAATTACATTCTACTCTAAAATTATCTGTGGCAAGCTATTCTGTGTCAAAGCTAATTTTTCCTCACATCGCTGTTATGCATTAATAATGAGAATTATTCAAAGATGAAACTGTTTGCTAACACCCTCAGCTCTTAATTTTTCTCTAGGAGGAAGACTTTGTCAATGTAAATTTTGGAGCAGCATTGCTTGGATCTTGTTTCAAACAACAACACTGAGCCAAATTTACTTTAATTTGTGAGCCATGGCCATAAAAATAAACTTCAGAATCAAAGGCTTAGAACAATTTTAAATTCCAATGGAAAATTTCAGCAATTTAATTCACCTCAATTTCTCACTGGACAAAGGGTTGCAGATTTTTAACTGTACCATATAATTTTAAAATATTTTAATCTGACATATTTGTATTCTGGCAGCATGGTACAGCGAAGGAATGCTTAATTTGGAATCACTTTTTTTTAAAGGACAAAGTTTTTTTTTATTTTTGTTGTTCTTGTTGTTTGGTAAGATCTCCAGAGGATTTACTAATCAAGATGTTACTGTGCTCATCTTCAACAAACACCCAACCAGAATCTATTTCAAAAACTATGAAAAGTGGATTTTCTTTGTTTCTTCGAATAATCAGATTCCACTAGCTGACACAAAAGACTACTATTAAGAGGGGAAACATCTTTTTTCACATGTTAATAATTTTATTTTAAAAAATGAGCCATACTATTTTGAGTCAGTAGCAAGTAATATCAAAGTAACCAAGAATCAATCTGTCATCGATAAATATTTATTAAGCTCCTACTATGTGCCAGGCATAGTACTAAGCTTTCTTTTTTATAAATATTGTCTCATAGCACAGTGCCTAACACATAGTACGTGCTTAATAAATATTTACTGATGATTGACTGATCTGATCTTCATAACAACTCTTCACATTGGACATGATGTGGTTCCAAGATTCTATGAGTCCTAGTTTCCCCACACCCACTCCTGTTTGCCATGCCAATTTTTTACCCAGATCTCAGGTAGAATACTCATCCAGAGACACCTAGATAACACAGTGAATAAAATGTTGGACTTTAAAGAGTAACATCTGAGTTCAAATACTACTTCAAACATTAGCTGTGTGATCCTAAGCAAGTCATTTAAATTCTGGCTCAATTTCCTCATTTTCTAAATGGAGACATGGATAACATCCTCTACTTCCCAGGGTTTTGTGAGGATCAAATGAAATAACATATTTAAAGAACATGGCTAACCTCAAAGCACTATATGAATTCTACTTATCATTATTAACTTCCAATTAATTAATTAAAAGGCAGAGTTGTGATTCTGTCATTTTCAGTTGTGTCTAACCCTTCATGATTGCATTTAGAAGGGAAGAATCTTGATGGCAGAATTGTTTCATTTTAAGCTTGTTCTCCTCAGTGTTTTGGAATGGTACCTAACACAAAGAAGGCATTCAATAAATGATAGTTGATTTTTTGCAGATGTCAGTTTTACATACAGTTTTATGACTACCTTCATATGCTTTAGCGTAGTGCTAAGTGTCTTACTTAAGGCTTAAGTTCCTCAGGGGCAGAGACTTTTTCTTTTTTGGGGAGAGCATCCCCAGAATTTAGCACACTGACTGACACATAATAAGTACTTAATAAATGTTTATTGAGTAACTGATTGATAGTTTCTTAAATTTAAATTAAAAATCCCTGAAAATTTTTTAAAAAAATAAATAAATAAAAGTTAGAATATTGGCTGTAATGAAAGGATCTTGAAATTGTACTAAAGAACACTGACCAAGCACTCACTTCTGTTCCAGCAAGTATGATGGGGGTAAAGGAGTAGAGAAAAAGGGAAAGTGGTGATGAGAGGAAGAAGAAGCAATGAGAAAGTGATAGAGATACTCCAGGTGAGTCAGCATCCTCAGTGTCCTCTGTAGAGAACCAGGTTTCAATGATGTAAATAGTATGAAATGAAGAGATAGAGGGTAAAAGGGAGTTCAATAACAGTAGAGTAGGTATCCTAGAGGGCACAACAGAACAGAAGAGCAAAGGAGGACACAAAATCTAGATGAGTATGACTGCTGTGGCTAGGGAATAGTAAGAGCAGGTTAAAAATGGGAAAAGTCTTTTGGACTCAGCTGAAAAACATCTGAATCACAAAGGTAAGTAGAAGTGGAAGTATGAGTGCCAAATATGGAGTCAACCAGTCAAACTCAGCCTCCACCTTCCAAGGTCTTATGATGACTGAGAACAAAATCTAGCAGCATCAGGGACAACAAATTCTTGCTAAGCATTGGGTTTAGTATATCCTTGGAAAGTAGTTCTCTAGGACAAATAAAATTCACCCATGGTTCCAGGTTCTTAGCCTTATGCAAAGATACTGGTGAATGAGGTATACCCAGAAGTTATTTCTTAAATAAACACTTGGCTCCTCCCTGTTTCCAAGTTACCTGGTTGTTCTGTACGTTTGCCAAACTAAGGTTCAGAATATTTGCTTGGTTTTCTACTGAGTCTAGCATTAGTTTAAGATGCTTTAATGGTAAGAAACTAAAATCAACTAACATGAGTTCCCTCTTTTGTTTCTTTCCCAGAATAAATCCCTCTAGTTCAGACTCCCATTCCAACACACACACACACACACACACACACACACACACACACACACACACACACACACACACACACCCCATATCTGAGAACATAGTCCCCTTCAGTAAAAGTCTTCTATTGCGTCTTGCCTTTCAGTTTCTTATAATCTGGAGACCACAGAAGCCATAAAGCAAAGGCCCTGTTGCATAAGGAAAAGACCAAAGGATTTGGCATCAGAATACCTGGGTTTGAATCTTAGTTCTACAATTTACTATGTGTGTAATCATGAGCAAGTCCTATGGTTAAAGGATCATAGGCTTAGAATTTGAGAAGGAATTCTGGAAGTGATAATTTATTTTGTATTTATTATGCCTTACATATATTTTTATATAATTATGTAATTATTTAAGCTAGTCCAATACCTATTTCAGAAAGAGGGGGCTGATGATTAAAGATGTTTTACACCAGGTCATACTGAGTCAAGTGGCAGGACCATGATTGAATCATAAATCCTCTGATATTAAATACAGTAGTTGGCACTATAATTCTTATTCTCTTTGAGTTTAAGTTTCCTTATCTGTAAAAATGGAATAAGATTACCTTTGTTCATATTTCAGAGATTGAGGATTGAAAGAAAATTATGTAAAGTCTTTTGTAAACATCAATAATCTATCATCTTATCTCTCTATCTACCTTTATTAACACAAACTAGTATTACCAATAAAAATGGTTTGATCATAAGGTGAGAGTGAAGGATAGTTCATGGAGAGGCCCATTGTTCATGACTATCCTCATGCTATCAGAAGAACTAGAGATACACTAGGTAGACCCTCTATGATGAACTTTTCAGAGCATAGATGCTCACTTAAAATGGGTAGGAATGAATGGATTAAAATCTTCACTGTTAGGGGAAATCTCTGATCTTACTGATACAATTGAATATTACTGCACTTTGACTCATGAAGGAGGAGTCAGTATGTTCCAATGGGAATGCTGAATTTTATTGAATTTTGAGCATTTCTGGAAAATAATATAGCCTTTAAAAAGCATGCAGACGATTGGGTTTGGTGCCAATTTTGAATGCTGTGAATACAGGTTTCTAATGGTTTGAAGTAGAAAACAAGTTTCAGTCACCTTTTTTTGTTCTTTCCCAAAATACAACACTCTATCTGAGTCCCCCATTGTACCACATACACATGCACACATATGCCCACACATGCACACACACTCACATTAACATATCTAAGAATATATCCAAACTGACTAAAAATCAACTTATAAAATTTGTTCAGGAAGACAGATAATTCTTCAAAATCATTTATGTCATCATTACACTAAAGCTAGTATGCTATAAACTAGTATACTGACTCATTCACACGACATCAAATTTCTCCCATGTCTCACCTAAAGTTTCTATAATCAATGTGCCCAATGTATTTTTACAATGAATATAATCTTATGTACTAAAAATGCTTTACAAAATTTAGATACAGATAATCAGAAAAAAAAGGGGAGAGGAAAAATATGAGGATTTCATATCAGGCCATTCACTGTTAGACTACTAATTAGGAAAAACAGTTTTATCTCTTACATAACAGCTATATTTTCACATTTTTGTCAGATAATTTAAGAGGAAGGAGAATAATACTTCCAGAAGGATATTCTGTAGTTTAGAACAAGCTATAAACACTGACTACAAGGCATATTTTTCTTAAAACTCATTTCATTGCAATAACTCTCTAGTCAAAGAACCCTATATTAGCTTCTTGTTTATGGCACCAGACTTGCAGTCTGGGGACCTAGGTTTTATTACTGGTTATTCATTCTAATACTGACTCATCCTGTGACCTCATACAAGTAATCTGATTTCACTGTTCATCTATTTCCTAATCTATAAAACACACACATGTTTACAGTCGTAATATGAGGAAATATTCCCCTTGCATTTTAAATTTGCTTGATTCATTTGTTTTAATAGTAATAACATCATAATATTACATTTTGGCTTATATTTTATAATGATTGATGGGGAAAATAGTCAAAAGACATAATTTTTACATATGAAAAAATCTGAGCATATCATTAAAAGCCTGATTATATTATAACTGACAGGCATCACAAAAGAAAGCTAGCAGCTGAACAAACAAAGAATTATTTGCCCTCTCAAATAAGGAAATTTCCCTCCCTTATTTCATGCTGTTGACTATTCTGCCTAGCAAGACTGAAAATCTTACTCAGAAGCTTGATATAGCATTGCCTAAACAGAATTTACTTGCAATTCTGTCAACACACTCTTATTATGATATCTAAATATGTCAATATTTGCAAGATAAAAGGAAGAAAATTACCTTTCAAAATACAGCTACAGTAATAAGATTATTAAGGAAACAGTCAGTGGTAAAAGGTAGACTATTTTATTATGACTTAATTTTAGTCTTTCGTTTGAGAGGTTCTCATCAAATCACTGGTCTATTCATACAGAAGAACATATAATAAAACAAGAAAGACTTTCACACTTAAAACCTTTACCTGTCCACATTTCCTAAATTTAAAATGAAGAGAATGCACAGTTCATTGTCTCAGACTCAGGATAACTTAACACACTGTATGCAGTTTCCAAATGTATGTGTTTGTCAGTTTTCTGTCTTTTTTTTAGCTTGGCAAAGGTTTCAGATTCCAGATTTCCTAAGGATATCTGATGATATGTTATTGGAACATCCCAGTACCAGGAAATTCACCAAATGCAATAAAGTTTAGCATTATCAGGGGGAAAAAAATCTTGCTTCATACAACTAAACATTTCAAAATGCTGATTATCCTTGCCATTCAATGTGGTACTTTCAAAGGATCACTGGCTCTAGAGTTCA
Source organism: Pseudocheirus occidentalis (assembly GCA_028646575.1). Taxonomy (NCBI): domain Eukaryota; kingdom Metazoa; phylum Chordata; class Mammalia; order Diprotodontia; family Pseudocheiridae; genus Pseudocheirus; species Pseudocheirus occidentalis. The sequence continues at coordinate 162,870,115 of CM053596.1, forward strand.
GATTTGAAATCTTTCCTGATTCTTACTATTTCTGTGTCACTTTGCTTCCTAGCCCTTAGTCTCTCTAATTGTAAAATTACTGGATCAAAACTCCTAAGTACAGATCAATCAGATTAAAATATAACTGGGAAAAGTTTAATAAAATACATAAAAATATAATACCACACAGGTAATGTTAATTTGCAGTTTTCTAAGCCAATATTAAGCAGCAAGGATCCTTAGTCATTTTCTGGTATACATCTATGATCCTTCTAATTATATAATTCAGGCCTCTCTTAAGAGATGAATGCTTTAAGAAAAGAAGTATCTTTACAAAACAATCTAGATTTTTTCAGCATTTGTTTATTTGTATAAAAAACTGTCAAGGAGAATGTAGAGAAGAATCTTCTGATGACATGATTTGATTTATTAAAGGCATAGAAACTTCCTTTTTTTGTCCAATGCTATTAAGCAATTCTCCACCATATAGTTTTTCCTTGAATTTAATGACATCTATGTCATGAATTAACAATAACAAAAGGAAAGTAGCATCGTATATTGGATAGGTAACTCTCCTTAGAGTCCAGAAGATGTGGAAACATTCAAGTCCCACCTGTGACAAAAACTGAATGGGATGATATTTACTTACCTTCTCAGTCACTGCCCTGGATAACTTACTAAGAGTTTTAGGCTGCAAGATGTATCTGTCTCTATATATGGATCATCAGATCCTAGATTTAGATCTGGAAGAAATCCGATATAGTATCAAGTGCAGATCCTTCATTTTACCAAAGGGAAAGTTTTTTTTTTTTACCAAAGATTTAGAAAATCTAAATGACCTGTCCAAGGCAAAAAGACTAGTAAGAGCCTGAGGCCATGATCAAACACAGGTCTTCCTCAACACTAAGTTCAAGTTGAAGTGACAGGAACTGCCTTACCAACTGCTTCTTACTGGTAGTAACATTATTCTAACCTCTCCTCCCCATGCAAGTTAGGCTAATTATTTCTTGAAACATATTCTTTGAGAATTGGTTGGCTGAGAGGATTAAACACAGCCTATAGAATTCACTTTCTCATTGCCTAAGCATGAAACAGCCCTAAGAGGGTCCAGGGCACTCCAAAGTCTGTCAGTTAGATCATGGTAGTTAACTCAAGCAGGGGAGCTTTACTCAGCCAAATCAACTCAAGGTATCCTCCCTATCTATGCCTGTTGCTAAATGAGTTATTCAAGCTTCATTTTGGAATAAGAAAAAGTCTTAGAAAATCAAGTAAGAGAAGTGGAGGAAAAATTGGGAAGAGAAATGCAAATGATGCAAGAAAATCACAAAAAAGGAGTCAACAACCTGACTGAAGAAAACAACATTTAAAAAAAAATAGACTAACTCAAATGGCAGGAGGCCCAAAAAGCCAAAGAGGAAAAGAATGCCTTAAAAAGCCAAACTGGTCAAGATGTAAAAAGAATTTTAAAGACTCGCTGAAGAGAATAATTCCTTCAAAATTAGATTGGAGCGAATGGATGCTAATGACTTTATGAGGAATCAAGGTACTATAAAATAGATCCAAACAAATGAAAAAATAGAAGGCAATGTGAAATATCGGATTGGAAAAACTACTGACCTGGAAAATATATCCAGGAGAGAAAATTTTAAAATTACTGGACTACCTGAAAGCCATGACCAAAAAAAGAACATAGATATCATCCTTAAAGAAATTCTCAAGGAAAACTGCCCTGATATTCTAGAACAAAGGGCAAAATAGAAATGGAAAGATTTCACTGATAATCTCTTGAAAAAGATCCTCAAAAGAAAACTCCTAGGAATATTGTAGCCAAATTCCAGAGTTCCCAAGTCAAGGAGAAAATACTGCAAGCAGCCAGGAAGAAACAATTTGAGCAACGCAGAAACAAAATCAGGACAGCACAAGATCTAGCAGCTTCTATATTAAGGGTTCAAAGGGCTTGGAATCTTATATTCTGGAGGTCAAACAAGCTAGGATTAAAGCCAAGAATTACCTACCCAGCAAAACTGAGTTCTTTTCAGCGGAAATATGGTCATTCAATGAAATAAAGGACTTTAAAGCATTCTTGATGAAAAGACCAGAGCTGAACAGAACATTTGACTTTTTTTTCTTTTTAATAAATTTTATTTGTTTCTTGTTTACATCATTCATCTTCATGAGATTTTTGAATTACAAATTTTCTCCCCATCTTTCCCCTACCCCACCCTAAAACAGTAATCCCACTGTAAAGCCCATCCCCTGATCTGCTCTCTTGCTTTCTGGTAGGGAAGCGAGGGTATCCCTACCCCAGCCCTGTATATCTTAATTCCTAGTTGCCAGTATTGCAGAGTTTTAAATTCTAGATTCTTTGGATTCCTCCCTTGTCACCCACCCCCACTAGAAGGACAATCAATTCAACACAGACTGTGGATGTGTGATTATATAGGACATCTTCATAGTAGGCATATTGTTACAATGATCATATGTCCCTCCTTCCTATCCATACCCACCCTGTTCGATTCTCTATCCTGTCTCTGTCCCTTTCCTGAAGAGTATGCTTCCAGCATCCCTCTCCCAGACCGTGCCCTCTTCTCCATCATCCCCCCTCTAATCCCCATTCCCCCTAATCTCCTGTGTGGCATGATGCCCGGTTTAGCGCTTATGCCATTACTTCTCTAAGCCAAATTCAATGAAAGTAATTGAAAGTAAAGTGGTAACAATTATCCCTTGCCTCTTCTATATGGGATGATAAACTCCATGTTGTCTCTCCCTGTCTGCTCTCATTCTAGTTCTCTCCTGCCTCAGAATTTCACCTTTTAAAGTATCATCCCTTCATATTTAATTCATCATATACCCTCTATATACACATCTACACACATGCTCAGATATGTATTCATACACATGTATAGCCTCCTATTTAGAAATATGTGTAAGTATACTTATATATACATTTGTATTCCCTTCCCCTATCCTCATACTAAGAAAAGTTTCATAAGTTACTATTATCGTTTTTCCATATTGGCATGTAAATAATTCAAATTTAATAAGTTCTTTATGATTTATTTCCCATGTTTACCTTCTCATGCTTGTTGTATTTGATTGTCAAATTTTCTGTTCAGTTCTGGTGTTTTCAGCAAGAATGCTTGAAAGACCTCCACCTCATTGAATGACCATATTTTCCTCTGGAATAATATGCTCAATTTTTCTGGGTAGCTGATTCTTGGTTTTAATCCCAGCTCCCTTAATCTTTGAAATATCATATTCCAGGCCCTTCTATCCCTCAGTGTAGAAGCTGCCAGATCCTGGGTCATCCTGATAGTGCTTCTGCAGTATTCAAATGGTTTTCTCTTGGATGCCTGTAATATTTTCTCCTTTAACTGGGTATTCTGGAACCTGGCAATAACATTTCTAGGAGTTTTCTTTTGGGGATCTTTTTGAAGAGGTGATTGGTGAATTCTTTCAAGTTCTATTTTGCC
>CM053596.1:162874066-162977104 GCA_028646575.1 Pseudocheirus occidentalis
AGTGCTTCTGCAGTATTCAAATGGTTTTCTCTTGGATGCCTGTAATATTTTCTCCTTTAACTGGGTATTCTGGAACCTGGCAATAACATTTCTAGGAGTTTTCTTTTGGGGATCTTTTTGAAGAGGTGATTGGTGAATTCTTTCAAGTTCTATTTTGCCCTCTGATTCTAAAACATCAGGGCAATTTTCTTTGAGGATTTCTTGAAGGGTGCTTTTCCATGGGTTTCAGGTAGACCAATAATTTTCAGATTGTCTCTCCTGAATCTATTTTCCAGGTCAGTGGTTTTTTTCAAGGAGATATTTCACACTGCTTTCTATTTTTTTTAATTTCTTTGTAACTGTTTAATAGTATCTTGGTTTCTCATGAAGTCATTAGCTTCTACTTGCTCCACTCTAATTCTGAATTAATTATTCTCTTCAGAATGCTTTTGAGATTCTTTTTCCATCTGGGAAATTGGACTCTTTAAGGCATTCTTCTCCTCATTGGTTTTCTGGGCTTCTTTTACCATGTTAGTTAATCTATTTTTTAAAGTGTTGTTTTCTTCAGTCAGGTTGTTGACTCTCTTTTCATGATTTTCTTGCATCGTTCTCATTTTTCTTCCCAATTTTTCCTCCACTTTCTTATTTGGTTTTCAAAGTCTTTTTTCAGTTGATCTATAGCTGCTAGGCAGTCTTCAAGTGTCTTGGAAGCATTTGGTGTGGGAGTTCTGACTGTGTTGTCTTCCTCCCGTTCCATGCTTTGATCCTTTTTGTCCACAAAAAAAGGATTCTAGAGTTTTATTGCTGTTCTTATTTTGCTTCCTTTTCCTCATGTTGGCCAATCAATTAATTGGTTGTTTTTTAGCTTTGTGGAACTCTGCTTCCAGGGGGGAAAGCTCTGTTCCAAATCACTGTGGTTTTCCCAGCTTCTGGAGCTATTAGGGGAGTGTTGCAGCCCCCACCAGCTTTGGCGTGCTGAAAGAGCACCCCAGGACCACTGCCCAAGACCATGATCTGGATCCAGGCTGCTCAACCCAAGAGCACTTGGCCCTGATCAATCGACTCAGCCTCTCTGTGGGGTCCACAGGCCAGGGGCTCTGAAGCAGCCCAGTTGGGGCAGCCACAGGATACAGCAGTTCCTGCCCTTCCTCCACTGCTTCCTTCCCCTGGGGGGCAGATTTGCCAAACTGCTTTTCCTCCCCCAAATTAAGTTTCAAAGTTTCACTTTCACTGACCATCTCTAATCCTGGTTGCTAGGTGTGAAGATTCCTTAAGGTGCAATAGATCTTCTCTAAAATAGATTCACATTGCAGCTTGGGAGGCTCCTCTGGGCTGGGCTAGTCTCTACTCCCTACCAGCCTGCTGGATGAGCCCCTCCTGCCGAGCTGCCTTTCTCTAATCCTTGTTTTTCATGCCTTGGTAGTTGCTTGGGATGGGGTAGATCTTCCCTCTTGTAGACTGGCTGTGGCTTGGCTCAGCTCCTCCCGACTGCCCTGAGGCCTGGCCTGGCTGAGTTTCTGTTTCAGGATGGGCTGGCCTCAGCTCCTGGCCTGCCGCAATGAACCCCTGCTGCCAGCTGCTTTCAGCAAGAGATGTGTTTTCTGTATTTTTGCGAGTTTGAGAGTCCTAGAATTTGTCTGGGGTCATATTTTATGGCTATATAGGGTGGCTGTGTGGGAGCTGCAGAACATTGCTGCTTCTATGCTGCCATCTTGGCTCTGCCCCCCAGCTTTTTTGAGAATATTTGACTTTCAAATACAAGAAGCAAAAGAAGGTAAACAGGAAAAAGAAATCATAAGGAACTTATTAAAATTGAACTATTTACATACCTACATAAAAAAAACTGTAACTCATGAGACTTTTCTCAGTATGAAGATAGCTTAAGGGAATATATATGTATACATTTATATATGAATGTAGAGAAGGGTACATATGTGTATAAATACACATGTGAGTATACTTGTATACATAGATAGAGGGCACAGGAGCAGTTCAATAGGAAGAGATGATATCTAAAAAAATAAAATTAAGAGGTGAGAGAGGAATATAATGAGAAAAGGAGAAAGGGAGAGATAGAATAAGGTAAATTATCTTATATAAAAGAATCAAGAGAAAACTGTCACAATGGAGGGGAGAGCACAAAGGTGAAACAGAATGGGTCAACCTTACTCTCACTGAATTTGGCTTAAGGAGGAAATAACATTCATACACACTCATTTGGGTATCTTACTGTACAGGAAAGTAGAGAGGAAAGGTAGAAGAGGTGGAATGATAGAAGGAAGGGTAGCTTGGATCAGAGGGTAGTTAGAAGCTCATACTTTTGAAAACAGACAGGGTCAAAGTAGAAAATGAATAAGTGGCGGGGATAAGTTGAAATAACTAGTATGGAAATGTTTTGCTTAACTCTACATGTATAACCTATACTGAACTGCTTATCTTCCCAGTGGGGGTGGGTGAGGATGGAAGAAGAGAAAGAATCTGGAGATCATAGTTTTAAATCAAATGTTTTTAAAAAAAATAGGTTTTTTTTTTGCCTGCAACTGAGAAATAAGATATACAGGCACTGGGGTATAGAAATCCATCTTGCCCTACTAGAAAGTTAGAGGGAGGATGGGAGAGGATATAAGAGAGAGCAGACTGGGGAAAGAGGTATTCAATACGCTTGCTATCTTGCACTGGGGGGTGGGGTTGGGGAAAGATAGGGAGAAAATTTATAACTCAAAATCTTGTAGAAATGAATGTTGAAAACTAAAAATAAATTTAAAAAATAAAAATTAAAAAATTAAAGAAAAAAATGACAAGAAGGAATTAAAACAACTCTGAGGTACCACTTCACACCTATCAGATTGGTTAATATTAAGAAAGAAAAATGATAAGGGTTGGAGGAGATGTGGAAAAACTGATTCACTAATACATTGTTGGTAGAGTTGTGAATTGATCCAGTCATTATGGAGAGCAATTTGGAAGTATTCCCAAAGGGCCATAAAACTGTGCAAACCCTTTAAGCCAACAATACCACTGCTAAGTCTACATTCTGAGGAGATTTTTTTAAAAAAGGACAAGGATCTATTTGTACAAAAATATGTATAGTAGCTCTGTTTGTGTTGGCTAAGAACTAGAAATCAAGGAGATGTCCATCAACCGGGTAATGGTAGAATAAAGTGTGGTATATGATTGTGATGGAATATTATTGTGTTTTAAACAGTGACAAGTGAGATGATTTCATAAATACTTGCAAAGACTTATGTGAACTGATGGAAAGTTAAATGAGCAGATATCATATAACAAAGAACTGTGAATGACTTAACTATTCTCAGCAATACAATGATCTAAGATAATCCAAGGACTCATCATGAAAGAGAAAGAACTGATATTGTCTGAATATGGACTGAAACAATCTTTATTTCTTTTTTTTTGTTTGCATTGTTTGCGTCTTCTTGAAAAACATGACTAATATGGAAATGTTTTACATGACTGTATATGTATAACCTATATTAGACGGCATGCCATCTCAAGGAAGAGGTGATAGAGATGAGATCTGGACCCCTAAAAATTCCTGAACTTTCTGATGGGATCTGAACCCCTAAAATGAAAAGATCATGTCTTTGGGAGATGGATGGAATTAAGGAGTGGAAGTAAAAACCAATTAAGTAATCAAGATAGATAGGATGAGGGAAAAAAGAGGGGAAGGACAGAATCTGGAAATCAAAACTTAAAAAAAACCAACTGTTAAGAATTGTTTTAACATGTACTTGGGGAAAATATTATTTTAAAAAGGGTTTAAAAAGTCACAATCAGGCTACATACACAGGAAATGAGAGATAATTTGACAAGGACCATATCTTTTAAAAAACTGCATATTTTTAAAAAAACTAGTGTTTTGAGGATTTAAGGGATTTTCTAATGTTTCTTTTCTGTAGGACAGCTGGAAAAAAATGCCATAATAGTAACAGTAGCAAGAGTGATGACAACAGTAAGGTATAGCATCAGCTATAGTGTGTGTGTGTGTGTGTGTGGGGGGAGGATTTCAACACCAAAGTTCCTTATTTCAATAAAATTATAAATATGTATGAAATATCCACACCAACCAATATTTGTATTTTTTAAAGCTCATAAAGCACAGTACATGTATAAGATGTCCCAAAAGTCTCAGTACAATTTTAAGCTTTAATAGTTTCAAATTTTAAGCTTTAATTCCTTAAAATTACACTAAACCTTTTGGGATACTCTGTACTATTATCTTATTTATTACTGTGGACATCTACTTGATCCCAGGTCAGGTTTCTATTTGTAACAGTACCCTTCTTCAGATAATAGTTAGAGAAAAGGCTGTAATCAGAAGTAATGTAATCGGAGAGTTAAAAAATATTGTCCATGTTTTGGGAGTTACACAAGTTGTCAGGGAGTTAACCCCCAGAGTATGGCTGGAGAATATGGTAAGAATGGAATCATCCCTAACAGAATCCAGATAATTAAGCATAATAACATTTCATGGAAGAAATTTTATATAGTTAATTCAGTAAAGCCTTCTGTTTCCACTCATACATTATTTAGTATTACTGAGTACCTACAAGACAGGAATTCTACAAATGCAATGAAAGAAGAAAAGACTTGGGTCACTAGGGACATCTTGCTAAACAACAAATAATTTATACTGGAAAGAAGCCTTACAAATGTAATGAATTAGAGACAGCCTTTAGCAACAAGGGGCACCTTACTAAACATGAGTACTCTAACACTGGAGAGAGCCCTTCTGAATTTAATTTTTGTGGGAAGATCTTCAGCCAGAGCACAAAACCTTATTAAATAACTAAGAATATATACAGAAAGCAACATTGTAAATATAATGAATGCGACAAACCATGGCATCAAATAGATGCCTACTTAACATCAAGTATATCACTGCAATTGAAACTGTCGAAATGTTAACAAATGTGGGAAAAGGAGGGGAGGGGAGGGGAGGGGAGGCAAATGAAAGAAATCAGAGAACAAAGAGAAAAACAATGTATTTTTACATTATACGATAGGCAGTAAATACAACCCCAAACCAACTGCCTTTAAAAGCTCCTTACTAGGATGTAGGGAACTACAATGAGGGGAAAAGAGGCCAAGATTATCATCTATCCCAGAATCCTATCCCAATGCAGGTGGCAGAAAGACGTCCTAAAATTCAGTTGCTCTGACAACTGTCTCCCATATTGCATTTGCAAAGTGTGAGAGAGATTAACACACAGAGATACACATAAACAAAAGACAAAGGGATTATCAATGTAATGAATATCAGCTAAGTTATGAGTTTCATAGAAAGGTCATTTTTTTATAGCTTGCCCTGGGCCTTGTAATTATTAGCTTCAGACAGCCTGGGCAAAACAAAAAATTCACACTGTTCTCTACAAATGGAAATTATGAAAAGAGTTTACTTACATTCAATATATACTTTGACATATGACCAGTGTGCTATACAATGTAGTTTCAAACTTCTTTAAAAAGCATAAGCAAAATCCTATAATTACTATTTCAAGCATGGCTCAAATTGGTAAATAATGCATCTTAATAAGTTAATATTTTAAAAGCACTCAAAACATAGGGTATTTCTTACATATATACATGTATACACACATATATGTGATACCCATGCAAGTATGATGGGTTGTGTGTGTGTGTGTGTACTAAGACTGTACTGTTGTGAAGCAACAGTCAAATTTAGCTCATTTCTCTACTGAAATGTTTCAGTTTAAGACTTGAAATTTTTCATGCACCTATGTGTGAAAATCAAATGGATAGATTTCTGGAAGAGTTTTATAGCACACAAAGTTCTGGGAATTATTTAGAGATTGGATAAACTGGTTATTTACATTGTCATTTAAAAATAAAACATTAAGACACCATTCTACTTTATCATTCTTGACAGCTTATAATCATTATTTTTGGGGGGTTAGGGGGGTAGTCTTGTTAGCATTAAAATGTTAAGGTATCTCTAAACCTGCAAGTAAGTACTAGTGAGAATAGGACTTATACTTACTTCCTAGTGGTACATTTTAAAAATCTAATTTCTAGTAGAACTCTTTTTTTAACAGAAGCATTTTTGTATTCAGTTTATAATTCTCTCTCTTCTAATGGGCTAGGAGATTAATTCAATATGATAATAAGAATTAACATAAAACACCTATTCATTTCCTTACAGAACTATCTGCCAGAGTTCAAAACCAATCAGATATTTCAAGTACCTTTTGTTACTTTAAGTATAATGCAATTTCAGAAATGTAAAGATGTTCTTTCTCTAGGGGTTTTTGACAATTAAAATGAATATAATAAGAAATTCTGACAAGATACTGATACATGATTCAAATGTAATTTAAGGATATGTAAATTAGTTCTTCATCCTTATTTACCTACATATTTCTCCCACCTTTTCTGTACCTTAATATGGGTACCAGAGTTCAGATTGTTATTCTACAATGTAATATCTTTGAGGGAGGGACTGCCATTTTGTTCCTGTGTTTTGAATGCCAGTTCAGATCCTTGTGATAGTAGACAGATAATAAATGTTTGTTCAGTTGAATGGAATTGAACTGGAAGAAGCACTAGACAAAGACTAAGGAGCCCTGCTTTTTAATCCTGATAATGTCAATTAACATTACGGGGCTTTAATTTACTCATCTGGAAAAAGAGGGAGCTAGTGAAATTATTAAGGTGTTCCCAGCCCAAATATTATTTATTACACTTTCCAGACTGAAAGGGAATGGGAGCATTACCTAAGGTGGTCAAGGGTGAGGGGTGGGGGTAGGCTGAAAAGTAAAAGTTAAAATGTGATGCCATGGTCCCAGACACTCCTACATTACCTCTTTAGGAAAATGGTGAAGACCCTAAAGAAGCAAGTCATTTCCCCATTCTGAGCTGTCTGTAGAGTGGGGTGAAAAATACTTGCATTATAAATCTCATAGAGTTGTTATAGGAAAATAGTTTGAAGACCTTAATGCACTAGAGAAAGAAGAATATTTAATAATAATTTTAACTAGATGATTTTTAAGATTTCTTTTAGTTCTAACAAGCTATGATTCTATTTGGTTGTAGGTGAATGACAGAAAGTTTCCCTCTGCCCTGCACTGTTGTTGTTCATGTTCCCAGTACCAATGATTGCACTGAGTATAGGTGGCACACTGGACAGAGAGCTGGATCTGAATTAAGGAATGTATGAGTTCAAATATTGCCTCACATATTACCTATGTGATCCTGACCAAGTCATTTAATATCTGTCAGTCTCGGTACTCTTATCTGTTAAATGAGGAAATAATAGCACCTACATCTCTGGTTTTCATAAGGATAAAATCACAAATTTACAAAAAGTGTTGCAAAATATTAACATGTTTTATAAATAAGTTATCATACTCATCATTGTCCTTCTCCTCCTCCACCAAATTCAGAAAGATGAACTCCCCTAACTTCCACAAACATTCCAAGCTGTATTGTCACATTATGCTTCAGGCCTTTGATAAATAAGTAAACAAATTTTAAAAATGAACTTCCAACCAAGCATAGCAGAAAGGACCTGTTGATATTCTGCTAGTTTCCTGGGGTTTTGATTGTCTTTCTTTCTGAGATGTGGGGGAGGGGAGGTTAGGGAGTGGGAAGAAAAAGATGGATTTTCATTGATTAAAAAACAAGATAAAGAAGAAACCCTTCTTTTCCAGACCCCTACTATAATGCTTTCTTCTTCAGAATGCCTCCTGCCCCAGCTCCATGTAACTGAATTCTATCTTAATAAAGTAATCCAATAATATGGTACATACCTTGACCACTGTAGTCTGCATATGTATGTATGTACGTATGTATGTATGTATGCATGCATGTATGTATGTATGCTTTCTGAACTCTCAGAGCATTCATTTTCTGTACAACTTAGATATAAACATTATAGGTATATATCATTATTCACGTTTTATCTGTCTCAATAAAAATGATAAGCTCTTTAAGGTAGGAATAAAGGCATTGAATTATCTTTTGAATCACTCAACATCTATATATATATATATATATATATATATATATATATATATATATAACATTCAGTATATATTTGCTGAATTGAATATAGCTAGTATTTAGGTCTCTTGGTAATTTTTTTGAGAATGGCAAATTTTAACACTTAAGTAAAAGTCAAATAAATAATAAATGTTATCCTAGGAATCTGCTTTATTTATTTCATTTCCACAGAATAACTTACTAGGTTTTACAGTATAAAACCTGAGATCAAATCAGCACCCAGATTTTCCTACAAAAAGCAGTCTTCAAATAGGTTTTCTTAGTGAAAATAATGACTTTTTCAATCAAATATGTTTTTCAATCAGTCTTATACATGAATGGCACTGTAAATTGCAATCAAAGTATAAAGTAGTGGAAACTGACCACCTATTTCTAAAATTTCTAAATATATTGTCTAAACTGACTTTGTCAACTAAGGAAAATATGTACAAATTGATTTCTTCAAAATTAGTCATATTGCCATTTATTTGCTATAAAACCCGAAATAAGATGCAGCTTAATCACCTGTGAATTTCTGGTACCAATGAAATCACAGGTCCATTTCCTATTCTTATAATTAAAAAATTGTTTATCTTCACAAAGTGAGATGGGAAAACCCAGTAAAGTTGCCATAAAAATATTGAGGTCTTATTTCTATCTTTTCTATTTATTAGCCCTCTGCTCTGAAGCAACTTATAACATCTGTGAACCTCACTATCCTTGATTATAAAATGATTACACTAATATCTATATTCTCTATCTAATGGGATTCTTATGAGAAAAAAATTATTATCTTATATAACTAAAAGACAGCATTATTATGATTTGTTTGATCTCAAGTAACCAAAGACGTCTGTTACTGAAAGCTTAACATATCTTTCTGTTTTTCCCTCTTTCCCCTCCTCAGATGTAGCTAATGATCTGTACATAAATATTATTAAGTACTAGAAGGAATTGTCTATTTAAAAGAACCAAGTGAGGCACTCTGAAAATGAGTTAGTTGTAATACTAACAAATAACTAAGATTTTAGTATTTTATATTTTTGCATTTCCATATCAGACTTTAATAAAAGAAATGCTCCCTGTAATACAACTGCCTAATTAGCATCCAATTCAACCTGGTGGGATCTTGCCAAAGATTCTTACTAGTGACCCTGGAATAACCCATTTAATAACCCATGTAATCTTTTTTTTTTGGAGGGCAGTTGGGGTTAAGTGACTTGCCCAAGGTCACACAGCTAGTTTTGTGTGTGTGTGTGTGTGTGTGTGTGTGTGTGTGTGTGTGTGTTTGAACTGAGGTACTCCTGACTCCAGGGCCAGTGCTCTATTCACTGTGCCACCTAGCCGCCCCATAACCCATTTAATCTTTAATCTCATCTGTAAAATGAAGATAACAATAGCAACTACTTCACAGGGTTGTGACAATCAAAAGAGACAATACATGAATACTGCCTTGCAAGTCTTAAAGCACTATATGAAAGCCATCATCATCATTATTAATGTTTACATCAATATGTTATTGTTTATAATAATATAATATTTCATATTTCATGCTAAAATGATATGGTTTGATCCCTACCAGGGCAATTTAATTTTATTCTATTCCATATGTATAACATCCATATAACAAAACAGAAAGGTCAAGAGTACAATGCTAGTAAGAAAAGTACTAGGCCAAGGGTGGAGAACCTATGACATGGAGGCCACATGTGGCTCTCTAGGCTGCAGGTTACATACTAGGCAACTCAACAGATATTTATTAAGCACAGGAAGGAAGGAAGAGAGGAAAGATTACATCAAGGAGTTTATATTCTATTGGTCTTTTGAGTTAGTTGACATTGAACTGGTAATTATCATTATTACAGCGACTTGAAAGATCTGGCCTACATATTAAAATCCAAAGATTAAGTAAGGCTTCTGTGTGTGCTTTCTCCCTAGCAGCTTTAATCATGCTAGGAATTCGAAATCCTTTCCTTATATTGGGGGAATTGCTTCCACACATTGCTTAATTAAAACTGCTAATTGTAAGTAGTGTTGTTGGCTTCCATCAACTGTTAATTATAGTGTTTCCAACTGATTTAGCTATCTCATCAAAATACTTTTTTTTGGCCTCAAAATTGTCATTAGTCTTTGAACCAATGATAATATGTTACACTTTTAAGAGCTATACTGAAAAGTGTGTCACAGTAGTAAGTTGAATGAACTCTGGAAAAATGTAGTCAGTCATAGCTGTCGGAGGAAGCAGCAACAGCCGCTTCTCAAAACCAAAGAAAAATGGATCAGCTACTCTCATAATTCTATTTGTATGATTGAGTATAATGAAGATATTTATTTAGTAATAGCTTCCCAATTATTTGAAGTGTGGTGCTGAATTTGCTGATTCATATACATATGACTACAAACTGCTGTATTAAACATAGTGAAACAGCCTTCTGCAGGGGAGAGTTTTTTCACTTGGAGTCAGAAAAAAATTGGGTTTGAATACTAACTCTGCCCATTAGTAATTAAGTGACCTTGCCCAGATCACTTACCTTCTCCAAGTCTCAGTTTCTCTGTGTTTGAATGGAGATAATAATACCCTTTTACTACCTGCCTTACAATGTTGTTGTGAGGAAATTATTTTGGAGAATGCAAAGGTCTTTACAAAATATGGACTATATTAATGAACACATTTAATGTCACTTGCTAAATGTGTACATTCTTCTGCAACTCTTCATATAAAATGAAAACAAATAAGAATAAATATAAAGCCATGTGATGAGATTTAAGCAGTTTAGTTCACAAGTACAAGATGGGAGAAGGGATTATTTCTCTCTCAACTGAAAGTTCAATATGAGTCAACAGTGTTATGAAGCAGGACCCCAACCGTTTCCCCCCACCCAGGTCCTTTCACAAAAAGGAGGTGCTCAAAATGACAAAGTTGCATTGAGAACCATAGTATCTAAGGAAAGGGACACTTTGATCTTTACCTAAACTCTTCCTAGTGAGATGTTACCTAACATACCATGAACTAGATACATCAGGAGATAGTATGTTTCCCCTAACTGGAAGTCTTTAAGCAAAAGCTAAATAATTTTGGGATGGGGATGGGTATGACATCTAAAGTCCTTCCAAATCCCAAGATTTATGTGATGTGATATGTAAATTAATAAAAAAAATATCTTATTTCAGAAAGTATTGCCTAGTGCTAACTGGCAGGGGCTCTAGTTTCTTAATGAGAACGCTAAATCTAACCCATAAAAAAATTCCATCAAAACATTAATTTCATTAAAAAAAACAAATTATTTCTGATCAATATTCCATCGTATTATGTGTAGGTTTCCATGGGAATAAAATAATTTTGCATTTATATTTAGCAAGCTGTAGCTAAACTACATGAAAATGTTTTCTTTTTATTTTAAAAGAGAGATTATTGACAGAACACCTTCACCAATAAAACCTGGATGTAAGAAGGTGCTAATTTTCAGCTAATTACTATATTCAATCATCTTAACATTGTTTTTTACTTTAACTCCTTTTCACATATTATTTATGGGTTGTTTGTATGCTTCACCCCAATGGGACAATCTGGACTAAGTGATGAAAGGTGAGTGTTGAATAGGAGATTTTTTTGTCTAGACAAATTCTACAGTAAAATTGTAACTTCTTAGTACTTTGTGGATTAATACATTTGTAGGAAAATGGAAATATATCCCTTTTTCTCCCAAAAAAAGATTATGGGTTATAATTACCACAGAAACTTTTTTAATACTTAAGATTTATATACTGGGACAGGCCATCAAATATCAATATTATACTTTCAATTAATATATTATCTTTGCAAAGCCTCTAAAACTGCTTAAGTAAAAATGTGTAACTTAAAATGGGAAAGGGTCACATCGTTAAAAGATCATAAGAACACACAAGGCTAAAGATGCCCACATGAGAGCTAAAACTAGCTATTTGACCCTTGAGTAAAGACAAATATTACTTGAGGTAAAAGACTATTTCACTTAAAAACCAAAAACCAAGGAAACCATTGAAACATGAAACACCAATAACTATACCAATTAAAAAACCATCTGATATATATAGCAAAGGGGCTCACAGGAAAACTGCAAAGAAGGCTAAGTTTTTCACCGGCACTCTCCCACATCACTTTATCTACCCGTATTTTATTTACTATTATTACCTCTCTACATCTTTTTCCAAAGTACCAAAGTGCCTCCATATTGTCTAAAATTTCTATTCAGTACTTCAGCTAATTACTCTTTCCCTCAAACTCTCCCATTTCCCCAAATACTTTACCATCTACCACCATTAGTGCATGTATCAGCAGGGAGTCTCAGACAATTACATTCCAAAGAAAGTAATCGATAGGCTCAATGACCAAACATTTAGTTTTAAGGGATCTTAGAGAACATCTAATCTCATCTTTTTGTAGATGAAGAAACAAAGTCCAGAAAGCTAAAATGACTTTTCTAAGGTCACACAGGTAGTTCTAGAATTTGAACAGAGAGCAGAAGGAAGACCTGTGATTGTGACAGAGACCTTAGCAAGACTGCGTAACGAACGTTCCCTTGCTAAGAGAAGGCATCCCATCCTCCTTTCTTTTCTCTGGTTCATCAGAAAAGCATTCAGCAACTTTATCATTAAATTAGAAAAGGTTGGAAATCCCTGAATGTAGTCAATATTTTTTCTTGAGAAATTCTTAAAATAAAGTTTTATTAATGCCTTTGTTTTTATAATCACAGTCACTTCTGTACATATTTCTTCCATTTCATTACCCCCTTGTAACAAAGAAAAAAATTAACTCAACATTACTTTTACCCACAAAGCACTCGAGTTTCTATAAATGTTTAATGTAACAAAAATCATAAAAACTTTTCTTTGGCAACATTACTTACTCAGAAAGTCTAACATTATTACTTGGATGAATAACTATAGGGTTAGGGAGGTATTGTGACCTATAGAAAAATTGTCCACTTCAAATCTGAAATACATTTTCCTGAGAATAAATCTTTGCCAATATCCTTTGGCTAATCAAGCATATATTCAGACTCTAAGATGATCATGAGTAAAGGATTTTGAAGCTTGAAAACTGAGATAAGAAAATATCACAGTGTTAGAAAAGATCACCAGTGTAATATAAGAGATATCTACTTCTCATTTTAAGTCTGTAAAAGATGAAGTTTTAGCATTTACCAAATCATCCTTAATCCAGAGATAACTATAATTGTCTGAGGTGGAGATTTTATGTTAACAACAAATTTAAGCATTTAGAAACAGTTCTTTTTTGCTAAAATGACCCCTCTTGTAAAAGTAAGTTTAGAAAGAATGGGTATAACCAGTGTTTACATTCACCATGCAAATCTGGCCACTAACAGAGAGATTCTTAAAGGGGGTAGGGTACTGCTAATGCTGATTTCCAACACTAAATAGAACCTCCTCCATTGCAAGTTCTATGATGTACTATTTTAATATCCACAAACTGCCCGTTTTGGAAGAATTCAAATACCAGCAGCATCTGACAAATCAAGAATTAATTAAGGTAGAAATGATCCTTTGGGATACAGTCAATCTTTCTGTTTGCTTTCTCCTGTGTTTCTGTTTTGTTGCTACCCATCCCAAAGAGAAAATGAAGAACAGGAATGAGGCTAACTGATCCACTGAGAGCTAAATATCCTGTCTAACTGTTAGAAAGTCAGAAGAAAAATGAATTGCTCTTTGGAGTTTTCAAAGAACTGTTCACACAACAAAGAAGGAATAGTGACTAACATGACAGCTTATTGAAGTACTCTAGATAATTAACACTTTAACAATTTAACTCTAACAGTATCAACTTCTTGAGAACCTGGAATCAAGACAAGGACCACACCACCTTACCTTCAGCTGGCTACCAGCAGCTGTGTGTTTTGGTAGTAGAAGTCAGGCTATCAGAAGTTTGGTAAGGATTATGGAATACTTAAGGAAAAATGAACCTGTAACCTGCTCTCCTACCCTGGGAACAAAGGACAGGAGGAAATAAGATTTAATTGGTCCAAATGGGACAGCCAAAATAGTCCCAGACATAGGTAGTGCTATAAGGTCAGGGAATGAGTATAATATAATAAGTACAAAAAGGTAATAAGCTACCCTACTCAATAAAATTCAGTGTTTCAATGGATGTGATCTCACTGATGTGAGTGCTCTGTTCAACAGCACAGACTGCAACCAATCCATATCTTCTTATCTTACACAATTATTAGCCCAGTCTATCCATACATTTTCTTTAGGTTTCCCAGTCAAAGTGATGAGGGCCTTTATTTAGCATTCTTAACATTATTACATTGGTACCAATGATAAAATTTGGGTTAGTTGCTCTTACTACCTAATTACTTCCATTTCTGGTCATACTATTGGTGATATTTGATATTACACTACTTCTCAGATACAATTAGTTGATAGTTGTAAGATGCAGCCTGTATCATATATCAATTCAATACTTTTAGAGGACCAAGAATTTTGATTATATAAAATTACCTTCTTACTTCAAATCCAGATTCTTTAATACTGCAACCTAGCTAAAAAACTGTGCATTTGAAATACCATTCTTTCACTTCTTCCACTCTCTTTCCATCTTCCCTCTAATTCTTCATTTCTGAATTGTCCCCTTTATATCTCATTATTTCCACATAAAATAGTGGTTTGCATATTTACAAATTACTATAATGTTTCATCTATAACTGTCCAAATAAAATAACAGATATCACTTGTAAAAAGGTACTTGCAGTACAATCTAAGAACAACATGACAACAGTTATCTTGATTTGCTATTTAATACCAACTTATGACTTATATGATCCTATGATCATAGACACAGAGATAAAAAGCACCTTGATGGTTCAATCTTTTATACATGAATTCAAATATCTTCATTTTCACAAATAAAGAAACCGAGTTATAAAAAGTTAAGAAACTTGTCCATGGTTATACAGTTCAATTTGAATTCAGGCCTGCCCTATTCCAACTGTCCCCGATGAATCAAAATTCTCTTTCTTTCAGTTGCTAATGGCAAAGCAAGTCATAATAAATCAATTTTTATACCATGATCATAGGATATTTCCTTAGTCAGTTTTGATAAATAGTTTTCATAATTAAGATATACTTATGTTACTATATGTTTTGAGGAAATCAATAAAAATTAATTGGAAGTTTTGATTTTTTCTCTGAACTCCAAGTTTTTTTTAATTACAAAGATGCATTTACATGACCACAAGTCCCATTACAATTTTAATAGCACACAGTTGACAAAGGTGGCCTGTGAATCCTGCCATCCAAGAAGAATACATTGCTATTGCAATACAGCTTTCTCACCTTTCTTACTGAGAATTATTTCAGATGTTTTTAATTTAGTGGTACCTCCTGAGCTATATACACACTTGCCCTTACCTTTCAAAAGCAATTAGAGAGAATAAAACACTAAGCAGTTGATTGAACATAACTAGATAAATCTCTTCCAAGACATGACTAGGATATTGTCAGTTCTGCATTATTCTTCAGAACTACCCATTTTGATTAATGATCAATTTAGATTTCCCAAGATCTTCAAACTCTATATCCCTCACTTCTTGCCTGGTCTTTCTGAAACATCTCTAGATTTCGTGTAAAATTTTGAATCCATGCAATGATTAAGCATTTTCTTCTTAACTTAGATTGATACCGTTAGGATGTCAAATATGTGAGTGCAATGCAAACCAGATATAACCGGGAAATATTTAACAAAAATAGACAAAAATACAACGATGTGAATATGTGGTTTTCTAAGGCAATATGTGCCTGCAGCTTATGTAGGATTGAGTGGCGCCCAATACCATTTGAATTTGAAACCACAGCACTATAGTTATTAGTTTATTTCATGCAATGGGACAGGGTGAATATAGAGAAGAGAGAATTGCTACATATTTTCTATCTGTTGACTCCCCATTAAGATATTATAATAGATGTCTATCCCAAAATTGACACTGGTTGAAAAGTTATCTTTGATTCCTTTCTCACCTATCAAATTCATTCAATTAACATATCCAGTCAGTTTGAAACAGGTCCCTGCAGGTTTCTCATTTATCACATTAAACCTGGTCCTTTTTAATTCTCTCCCGGAATACTGTAACAACCTCTTACTTGGCCATCCAATCTTCAACTTTTCTTTTCTTCAAGCAGTTACATTAGGTTTATCTGGTCAAAGTCTAGACATGTAACTTCACTGATTAAAAAAATCTTCAATATCTGGAACTTCTTAAACTGATATTTAAGATACTCATAACAGTGGTGTCAAAGACACAGTCCACAATACTCCTGGGCAACCCAAACCAGATTAAACTATATGTGGGAAATATTTAACAAAATAAATAAAAATACAATACAATAAAATAAATAATGTTAATGTGTGCTTGTCTAAGACAGTATGTCCTGGTAGGGATGTTTAGGTACTAATTAAAGACACTTCTATTTGAATTTGATGTCACTGCTCCATATTATGACCCCAACATGCCATTTTGCTTTAATTGCACACTACTTTCCAACACTAGCATTTTTGTTCCTCAAATGGGATGTGAAATTCCCCTATTCCTATATCCTTAGCCTAGAATATCTCTTTCTTATTCTTCCATGTATCTCTCAAAATTCTACCTATTCTTCAAGAATTAGCTTAAAAGCCACTTTTTCCATAAAGATTTCCTTGATCTTCCCAGCTACATTTAATTTAATTCAACGAATATTTATTGTTTCTTATGTGTTAGCATAAAATGTGATAGCATTAGGGTTACAAAAATTTAAATTAATAGTCACCGTATTCAAGGAGTTTGCAATCTGTTAGGAACGTAAGAAATATACAAAAATAACAGTAATACAAATTAAAGGGCTAAATCCATAGCAAAAATCAAATTATTAAGGAATAAGAAATATGAGGGAAGCAAGTCATCTCTAATTAGGGCATTTTAGAAGGCTTACTGTAAATACTGGTATTAGAGCTGAACCGTATAGAAATTAAATGATTTCTTTTTTTCATTTTTCAAATTTCAGAATTTTAGCAATGCCGAATAAAATGAGTATTTCTATATATGTTATGGAACAGAAAAAGGAAATTGTATATAAAACATAAAAACAATGAATCTATTATGAAGAAAGTGGTTTTTAAAGTACATAAGCTGCACTGAACAGATAAGAGGATTAAAAGGCTTGATGTTACTGGTCACTCATTTATTCATTCATTCAGATAGTTTTCTTTTTAAGAATACAATAAATTTAACAGGTAACTTTCAAAGCTATCTTGCTGGTCAGTGATTCGTCTAGGCTTTTGTACTCTTCTCATATGTGTTTGTTTGCAAACCCTATCACTAGTCTCTTCATATTGAAAGATTTGAAAAAAGAAAGAAACCAACGGAGGGGGGGAGTAACTTTGATGATAATAATTTCTAAAACCCTTAAAGATCTTAAAATTAAAGAGAAAAAAGGAAGAGAATCTAAAGATTTATTTCATAAGAGTTGAGGCACCTAAGGATTATAGTTGAAAATGAAAGGACTATAGTTGAACACAAAGGAAGATTTGTTACTTGTGTAACAAATTTGTAGTCAAGCAAAACAAAATACTTTATTGATCATATGCATAAATATATGTCTCATTTTGTGTCGTGAAGCCATCTCTCGGAAGGTGAGTTAACATGTTTAATCATCTGGAATCATGGTTGAGTAACATGCTGTTCAAGTTATTAAATCTTTCAAATTGGTTTTCTTGATATATAGGTATTTTAACCATTATTCTTCTGAATCTGCTCTCTTCACTCTTTAACAAGTCATATAATTCTTCCGAGATTTCTCTGAAACTGTCCCTCTGCATTTGTTGTTGTTGGGATAAAAATGGAAGGAAAATATTTCAACAAAAACACCAGGAGAATATTTTTGCCAAGCTTTGCAATTTGTGGAGGTAGGAGGGGGCAAGATGAGTACTGGACACAACTAATAGTCTATTTTGTCTATAACAATGAATCAATGAAAGTAGCGCAAAGTAAAAATGTATTTCAGCAGTAAGGTTAACAGGCTAACAGGAGAGTTTTACAGTAACTCAGGTGAGAGACAACAAATGTCTGAACAAATGTATTGTGAATTGGAATGGAAAGAAAGTAATGGGAGAAACATTATAAAACTAAAATTGTGATGGCTTGACAGCTGACTGGTTATGAGAAAAGAGGGAGAAAGAACAGTCAAATTATGCCTTCAAAATTTTGAATCTCAACAGGAAGAATAGTGATGTTTTCAAGAGAACTAAAGAAGAGGTCTCCCAGTTTTGATGGAATGATGCTGAATACTTTTTTCTTGGATTTATTTTGTACCTCCCTTACTATGTGAAATGATTTCTGCCTTCTAAAAGACTTATTTCAGTACTTACCCTCTCCCTTACAATACTATAAGATCCTTGAAGTCAGTGAAAGGATTTTACTTATTTCTGTATCCAACAAATATACTTGTGCCATACCTGAAATTCCACAGATATTCAGCAAATAACTTTGATGAGTTAATAATAATTAATAATAATTTCTAAAACCCTTAAAGGTCTTAAAATTAAAGAGAAAAAAGGAAGAGAATCTAATGATTTATTTCATAAGAATTGTCACCTAAGGACTATAGCTGAAAATGAAATGACAATTTAAATTAAGTTTCCAAAGATATATTTTGCCACATCCTCATAAATATAGTCATAGATTTTCAGACCTGGAAGAGATCTTAAACCTAAACTCTTAATTTTACATATACAGGGGCGGCTAGGTGGCGCAGTGAGTAGAGCACCGGCCCTGGAGTCAGGAGTACCTGAGTTCAAATCCGGCCTCAGACACTTACACAAAAAACTAGCTGTGTGACTTGGGCAAGTCACTTAACCCCAACTGCCCTCCAAAAAGCAAAAAAAAACCCAACAAAAAAAAATTTTACATATACAGAAACAGGCTTAGAGTTGAAATGACTTGCCTAAGGCCATTCAGCTAATTAGTAGCATTATGGAATTAGAATTCAAGTCTCATGATTCCCAGGTTTAAGACCATTTTCACTGTTTTCCTATACTGTACTTATCTCTTAATGCTCTAAAAACAAACATTACCAGAAAATGCCAAAATGCAAAAGAAAAACATTCAGAAACAGATCTAACAGCACTGCCAATCACCAAAATAGAATAAAATATTCAAAATATTTATTTGTTGTTACAAATACTGCAGAAAAGGAGAGGAAAAAAGTGTATTTTTTTCCATAAGCCAATACATGCAATCAAGTATGGTATTTCCCACAGGTCAGTTTTGGAATGGAAATCTGCCTGGGTAGATTCCATCAACCTGAATTTCTATTCAATTTTTAAAAGAGAAATGGTGGTGATAAGAAGTAGATTTCTGAATTTAAAATTAAAACTGAGCTAATGAAAAAGAATGAGAGGAAGAATGATAATTTTATATCCTGAATAAAAAGACTTAGTCAATGGTAGATAATGGAGATTTTAAAAAAGGCCTAAAAATTTTTTAATTGTCCTAATTTAGAAGTTAGAATATAATTTGTCCTATAACAGTATTATTAAATTTAAAAATTTCCAATTAAAAAAGTCTGCACCTAAATACACATGCATATGTATCTGCATAAAGTCAAATGCAAATATTTATATCTCTGTTTAGAAACAGACATAGGCACAGATACAGGTGTAGATGTAGCTATGGATATAGATATCTTTGAAATTCACTATAATTAAAAAGAGGTCAGTTAGGTGGTGCAGTGGATAGTTATGTACCTGGAGTCAGAAAGACTCATCTTCCTGAATTAAAATCCAGGCTCAGATATTTACTAGTTGTGTGACCCTGGGCACACAACTTGGCCTCTTGGCCTCAGTTTCCTCTTCTGTAAAATGAACTCAAAAAGGAAATAGCACTCTGTGGAGAATACCACTCCAGCATCTTTGCAAGAAAACCCCAAAATAGGGTCAAAGAGAATTGGACATGATTGAAATGAGTGAAAAACAACAAAATTTGAAAAGAAATAAGATCAGACTAGATTGCTTTTAAAAAATTATGCAGATTTTCACTGATTCCAAACTACTCAATAATGTAAAACTCAGTTCCTTAGTATTAGTTCTTTACAGTAATACTATAAAGATAAATTAAATGGGAGCAGCTAGGTGGCACAGTGAATAAAGTACCAGCCCTGGAGTCAGGAAGACCTGAGTTCAAATCTGGCCTCAGACACTTAACAGAAAAGTAGCCATGTGACCTTGGGCAAGTCACTTAATCCCAATTGTCCTACCTTCCCCCCTCCAAAAAAGCAAAAAAGAAGGAGAAGGAGAAAGAAAGGGAGAAGGAGATGAAAGAGGAGAAGGAGAGGGAGGATGAGAAAAGCTAAATTAAATGGAGCAATGAACTCAGAGGAATTAGAAATAAAATTAATGAAAAGGTCAATAGACTTTGAAATATTACCAATAACAAGACAGGGGGTATGCCTGATATGTAGTTCATGCTTAATAAATGCATACTGGTTGAGTAAGTAATGTAGGATCAAAAAAGCATGTGGATCTATCAGGTAATGAAAATGAGAGATATCAGTTGGATGGTACAAGTGGTACTTTGTTGTACCCAGGAAATTCACACTGGGTAGATTCTCTAAGGAAGACTTGTGGCAAGGCACATAAAAGATTAAGTGTAGAAGTTTGTAATCTATATAAGTGGGTGAGAATACTCAGAAAAATGAAATAATAATCTATCCAAGTTTCAAAAGGTTGCTACAATAGTTGATTCAAGTTACAGAATATTTCCTCTTTTCTATACATCCTAAGAAAAAATACATAAAAGTCTTATTTTTTGCTACATAACAGAGTATTCCTAATTATAAGAAAAATAAACTAACAACAAAAATAAAAATCATTGTAATGATGACATGGTAAAATATGTATTTTGAGGTGAAATGAATTTAATTTACTTTATCCTAATGGAATTTATTAAATCTACCCTAAAGCTCTTTGAAAGCCACTGAAAAAAGTAATCAATTTTTTTTAAATTTAAGTTTAAAACAGTAGCTAAGATACTATAATTGAAATTCATTCAAAATAGATTCTTATGAAAGAATTATCTTTGTAAAATCAAGGTATTACAAATCCTTGAATAAGCACTCCAGCAATGTTTTAGGAAAAGCTATGATAAGATTTTACATATACTTAAGATGATAAAGTGTCAGCTTAGAGGTTGAACAGGCTGCATTATAAGACAGGATAATAGCACTGAAATTTGTATTTATGACATTAATTACTTTAAGATGATTGCTGATATCATCTGTGCAGGTCCTTTCCTCTACCAATCCAGATCCAAGACCATCCAAGTCTTTTAGACAATTTCATGTGCTTGATATGGCCAAAAAAAAAATAACTCATTACTTAATAGCCAACTTCCTTATGATGAGACTTTCCAAATTTAGCAAAATTGTTCTTAAGATGCCTGCCTATCACTGGGGCCCTACCTGAGGTCTTTCCAGCTAAGTAAAATTCCAGGGTTTTTACCCTTACTGTTGCAGTCTTCAAGAATTCAGAGAATGACCTTCACAAAAATTTTTAAAAAGATTATTTATATCTGTTTCAACTGAGATTCCCTTCTGCTTATTTTTTGTGGGATGACCTCAAACATCCCTTAAAACAGTTTCATTTTTCTCTGAGGCTACATTTAACCTGAACATCATTCCTGTAGGTAAATTACCATTCAAATTTAGTTTTATTTTCATACCATATTCTGTTATGAAACTGTAATTTATTAAGTTGGAAAGCATATTACAGGAAGAACTATTAAAGCACATTACTGCCTGAATAAGGGATGTGAAAACAGTGTCTATAAAAGGAAATGGCTCAGAATGGAAAGAGATTCATTTGTCTAAATGGCAAGAATAATCATGTAGGAAAGGGAAAGACTTCATAAAAATATTTCAAGAAGTGAAGGCTAAGCACCATTACTTTAAAAACCTTAATTTTACAGATGAAACAAAAACCAGTTCCATATAACCTTAACTTCTGAGGGAATTCAAGTACTGTTGCAGTTCAGAGACATGGGCATTGTAGGTAAGTAGGAACCACAAAGCTTACTTTCAGCACTCTATGTTCCATGACTTAGCATATCCACACTCACAGGCATGTACATTGTCACTTCTTGGAATTGTTTCTTTCTTATGCTTGTACTCCCTATGTAGTTCAGATAAAACTACCACCCAAAGACAGCTGATGCTTAAAACAGTTACTACCCTAACTGAAGTGAAAGAGGCTATAATTCTGTGGCTTAATTGACTGATAATTTCACACCCCTAATTGACTTATTTGTAACATAATTAGAAGAGCACCCCCTCTTTGGTTTAGAGATTCTATAATACTTGCCTATGACTTTTTCTTTACTATGCAATGCTAAAGACTGACTGATTTAGGAGTAACTGCTGCTGAGGCAGTCCAGTCAACTGCATTGTTAAGGGCCCACACCAACAATAAGGCTCTATGCCAGGCACTGAGATTACAAAGACAAAAACTAAGCAAACAGACCTCATCTGAAAGGAGTTTATATCATACCAGAAAAATGCAACATTAGAGAGAAATACGAAAGAACCCAGAGTTATACAAAATGATATCAAAAGGTAAGGAAGAAGCACATTCAGGACCAAGGGGAACCAACTTCCTGTGTAAGGGCACAGAGAACAGAGACAGGATGTTCTTCACAGAGAATAACTGGTAAGTCAGTTTAACTGAAGAGCAAAGAGAAGTGACATGAAGTTAGTCTGGAAAGGCAGACAGGTCCCCTATTGTGGAAAGCTTTGCATTTTATATTTTATCCAAGAGGCAACAAAGGAACCATTAGTATAATACTGAAATGGTCAGATATGTATTTTACAAACATTCATCTTTCATTTATGGAGAGAATGAATTGGACAGCAGAGAGATCAGAGGGATAGAGACCAATGAAGAAGGTATTGCAATAGTATAGAGTAAGACTCAGCTAATACTTATGAAGCACCACACCCTGTGGGACACTTTGGGGATACAAAGAAAGGTCAAAGGCAGCCTTTGCTCACAAGGACCTCATAGTCTAAGGGAATGAGAAGACATGACAAGGTCAATGACAGGTGACAACTCCTGACACACAGTGCTACACAACTGTTGATCTAATGCCTTACCTCCGTTAATTGTTGCCTATATATCAATATTTTTTGTTTGAATATACTTGTTTGCATGCTGTCTTTCTCACTAGTTAGTGAGCTCCAAGGGTGAGAACTGTCTTCTTATTTTCTCTTCTTAATAAGTATTTATTGCCTGACTCCCTAACTGTTGACTGCTGTCCTGTAATTAGAGTAGAGGTTGTGTGAGGGGAGACAAAGGAACAGATTTGAGGGATGCTATCAAAACAGTCTCATCACGATTTGGCACATGATTATAACACAGTGGTAAAGGAGAAGGAAGAATCATGAATGAGGCCTGTGTACCCAGAAGAAAAGTTGTACCCTCAACAGAAATAGGCAAGCTTGGAAGACAGACGGATTTTGGAGAAGAATATTATATTTCTGTTTTGGAAAAGAGGAAAGGGAAGTGCATATATAATACCTACTAAAAGCCAGGCACAGTGTTCAGCCCTTTACAACCTTTCTCAATTGATCCTGCAAGATAAATGTTGTTATTCTTCCTATTTTGTAGCTGAGGAAACCCAAACAAACAGCAGTTAACTGATTTTTCTACGGTCACAGAGCTAATAGGTCTTAGAGGCAGGGTTTGAGCTCAGGTCTTCCTAACTCCAGGCTTAGAGTTTTACCCACTGCACCACCTAGTTGCCTTAATAAGCTGAGTTTGAGATGTCCATAGAACATCCAAGTGGTGATATTTAAAAGAAGGCAGTTGGTAGTGTTGCCTAGAGTTCAGGAGAGAAATTAGAGCTGCATAATACAGATATATCAGCAAGGTAAAACGTATATAGAAATTAGAAACTCTCTAAAAGTCTGCCTACCACACCAGTCTACTGTCTCACCTCACTCACCTTGAACAATGGGTCCCTGAGTTGAATCAATGCAAAGAGACAAGTCACAAAACTGGGTGACTGCATATGAACATCAATACCAAGAATCCTGTC
The DNA here is from genome assembly GCA_028646575.1 of Pseudocheirus occidentalis. Lineage (NCBI taxonomy): Eukaryota > Metazoa > Chordata > Mammalia > Diprotodontia > Pseudocheiridae > Pseudocheirus > Pseudocheirus occidentalis. The sequence continues at coordinate 162,898,189 of CM053596.1, forward strand.
TCCTAAACACTCAAAAGAATGTTCTGCCACTTCCTTCTCCTTCCAATTAGGAACAAATCCCTGAATATTCAGAATATCCAGGAACCAAAGATGATGTGGCACCAAATACACATGTTCTTGCTGAGTAGGCCTGAAAATAAATAACTTTAAGACAGAGCAGCTCTTGAGTGGGGGGTTCCTTCCGTAGCTTGAACTTAAAACTCCAGCAAGAGTATGGATTGAGTCAGCATTTACTGGCACAATTATATGCTTTTGTCTAATGACAAAGATTTTAAAGGGCTTCTGCAATAATTATTCAGGTACAGATCTATTCTTTTCTTGTGCTGTGCAAAACTTTCCTCAGCATAAAGGATGAATGGCCTGCTCAGAGCTCCTCGTTAAATGACAATTCAATGCAGTTTTTTTTTTCCCCTTGGTTCCTGGGTAGCTGAGTCTCCAAGTTGCCCGAGCACATCAATTACTGACACAGAAAATAGAGGAAAAGATGGGGGCATTTTAGAAAATCCTTCGTTCTCCCAACACTCTGAGTTCTACATTCTCTCAACAATAATATTTCATTAGAGCCTAGAATCAAAAAGTCATTAAAATAAGACCATTCATGCTATAGCTATTTCACATGAAGTGATAAATTGAAAATAAAATTAGCTTCTACAGCTCTGAATTAAGCAAAAGATGAAGAGTTCATTGTATTATTTGGATATTAACTTTAGACAGGACATTTTTTGGACATAATGGAAAAAGTACTAGACTGGAATGAGGAGAACTAGGTTCTTATCCTAACCCAATAATAAATAGGTAGGTGACCTTTATCAATTTCCTTTGGGGGGGGCCTCAGCTTTCTCCTCTAGGAAATGGAGAATGACCCCCAGGGGCCTTTCCAGCTTTGGCTCTCTACAACTTTACTGGAGGTTACTGGAGGTTCAGGTATTAATTATTGTATAATCTAATTTGATAGTGGCAAGAATATCTTATACTTTGGAGTTCCTATCAAGTTTTAAGAAAATAGATTTATAGATCTATAGCTGAAAGTGCCCTTGGAGGTTTTATTGTCCTACCCTCTCATTTTCTCATTTTCTCAATGAAGATATTAAGGCTCAAAGGTTTGTTCAAGTTTACGTAGGTAGTAAGGCCATAGCAGAGCAAGAGTTTGAACACAAGACTTGGAACTTCAAGTTTAGGGCTCTTTTCAGTGTATCATATTGAGATACACACACATACGTATACATGCATACATGTGTGTATATGTGATTATGTGCATATATATATTTATATTTATATATGTTAGAAAATAAAAAGAAAAATAGCTATTAGGTTTCTTCTTGACATTGCTACTTCATGTTCTTTCATAATTGCTTCCCTAAGTATATATTTTTTGAAGTTACTAGGAGCCCCAAATATAAGTTCCTGATTCTCCCTAGTCTGCCAACACTTTTTAAGATTTTTGTTTATTTTTAATTTATGGAATAAAACAAACATTTACATAAGAAAGTATAATAAAGAAAGATGATTGCACATGAAAAATCTCTGCTTTTAGCAAATATACCTGTTTTAAGATTTGCAAATATAATAGCTTCTTTGGGATAAGACTAAATTTGTACTTTCATTAATGGACTGGTTCTCTGGAAAGTTAATATTTTCCCGTTTATGGGTGCTGTATAGGTACCAACTTCTAAAGTATATCTCATGAAACCCCATTGGTGTGATTCCTCTAATAACCAGCCAATAGACAAGAACCTATTCTTAGCAAAGACATTTTTAATATGACATAATAAGAAAAATAGAAAATGTTCTACTTAATGCAAATCTGAGGCACACTTTCCGAAAAATACTGACAGATTTTCTGTAAGAAATGTACAAAAAAATTAAGTATACAATGGTAGTACTGAATACATATGGGTGATGCAACTCACAGCTATAGAACTTTAAGACACTAATGTCCTTTTTCTCTTCATAAAGTTTTCACAAAGAACCCACTGGCTAAAATGTATCTGCTGGGCAGGTTGCTTAAATGGGTTACCAGACTCAGCTCCTCTCCATAGCCTGACTTTGAATGGTCACTTTCTCAGTTTCTCTTTATTATCTAGGTAGCTCCCTTCTCTTGACAAACTGCTTCCTTGCACAAATGAGTGTTTCTGTATATCCCTATCTGTCTGGAGAGGGAATCTCTGCTTTCTACTGCTTCCTTGCACAAATGAGTGTTTCTGTATATCCCTATCTGTCTGGAGAGGGAATATCTGCTTTCTACTGGATGGAGAGTCACCCTCTGTTGAAGCAGCTCTACTTCAAAGCATTGTGGCTTTGAGGAGGAAAAATACTCTGCTTCTAATTCTAAGAACAATTCCCTCTCAGAAACCAGTTCTTCCTCAACTGATCGCCCCAAAGACTAGAATCTCTGGAACTGATAAAATACTACCCAGTTTAACTATTTAAAGTGTTCAGAATCACAGACACAACATATGTGTAACTTCATGGCTCATTCAAGGTTTTTCTTTTTAAACTGGAGAAAGTATAAACAATACTTCAGATGTCACCCCTGACTTATTACTGAGAAGACTAGAACATAGCCTACTTCTCTGCGTAGCCAAGCTTACCATTCAAAGATTCTTATGCTATGATGATTTATTCAGTCATGTTCCCATACATTAGATCAAAACAACACAAGTCAGATTCATTGGGGGAGAAGATCAGTAATAGTAGTATTGCTAAGGCAATCTATCAGGAGAAAAAGCACCTAAATCAAACTTTAGAGCTTAGGATTTAGTTCTATTCTGGGGCAGCTGAGTGTCTTTGCCAGTTCAAAGAACCAATGGAATACTCTGAGATATAAGATTAGCTCCGAGGAGAATCAGAATGTACAGAGTCCCAGACTAGATAATCTATTCTAAAGTATCACAAAGTCAGAGATTTTACAGTATAGTTATTGAGCTCCCTTAAAAAAAAGAAAACCCATCCTAGTTCTTTGGTCACTTTACCCTTGTGTCAGTAGACAAACAAAAGTTATTGGTTCAAGAAACACTTTGATAGGACTCTCCTAGTTACAATGAGCTCTCATCAGTTGAAATACTAATTGGATTGGCTGCAGGCATGAACATTCTAAATAGGACATTTAATAAAAAAGAAAGGGACACACCATCTGTTCCTGAGTCAGCAAGTCAGAGAATTTGAGATCAGCTCTTTTATTTGCTTATATTATGAAACATGTTTTTAGTTGTTGTTGCTGTTATTGTTGTTGTGAAAGGCCCCTGGGGCAAAATTAAACAGCAGAATTAAAGATGAAGAATGTAGAATACGAATTTCAAATCATAAGTCATAACGACTTAAAGAAATAATGGATGATAGCTGTCAGAGCTATTACATCATAAGCTCTCATTTACCAAGAACTGTGTTCTAAGCTGGTTAGATTGTCCTCCTAAATGATAAGAATTTAAGTGGTCAGTTTAATGAGGCTTTTGACTAATATCCCTTTCTCCTAATGTCAACAGAAGATGCTATGCAAATTCATGCCTCTGCACATAGGTCACCTGAATCCTTTCAGCAATTTCTAGCACATACGGATCACTAGAAGAGACTATCTACATTTTTTAACATTGCTGTCTCTATGCTACCTTGCATTGTATTTATATGTACATTTAGTTAATTTCCATAATGGACTGCAAACTCTTACGTTTCCTTGGAAGTGTCCACAAACTATACTGTATGAAATGGGGATTCTCAATTATGCTACTCACAGATATTTTACCTGAATGCCCTCCACCAAAATAAAAAAAAGAACAGCAGTTCTGAGATTCTATGAGATGTCCAACTCTCTAAGCCCTGTATAAAATTTAAGGAGCTTAGCTGAATTAATGATGAAAATACCTACAAGTACTGTACTCTGCTTAAATGGGGAAGAAAGAAAATCAAAATCCCCAAGCTCTAACTTATAAAATGTTTGAAACTAAGGAACCTTAGAATTATTCAACATACAGCTGCCTTAATGAATCTGTGATACTAAGTATTTCTGCCAAGCTAAGCATAACATTTTGTAGCAATGCCATCAAAATAGCAGAGACTGAAACTAAGCTTCCAAAATACATTGAAGTAGTTGGTCTTGCCTCTCCTTAACCAATTCTTTATCCTCTCTGGAAGATGAAAGCCTCGTGTGCATGTGTGAGAGGCACAGGGGGAAAGGAAAGGAATGGAAACAGGGAGAATAATATACTTTTACTGAAAAAAATGCATTTTAAGCTGTTCTTCCCACATTCCATAGACTTGCAGCACTATTTCTGATAAGGGAATAGTCTCAGCCAGCTGTCTCAATGCTATATCTTCCTCCAAAAAGACTCATTTCACTTATTATACCACTCTGCTGCTCACAAATACAGAATCAGCAGCTTTGCTTAGTTGCTGTTCTTAAAATGAGCCAAAAATGGAAGGGAGGAAACCTCGCAGATTTTCTCTGACATTCAAATATGTCTAGATTAGTCCTGCTCAGTGACCACTTTATTTACAAATCAGTTATGTCTTATTCCAGACTGGAAAGAATTTATTTTGTAACAGTGTTACAGCTATTAGATTTTTTATCCAAAAATGTTTATATCCCAAATGTAGTTTTTAAAAATTGGACTGCAAGCAAAATATTTTATTTTATCAACCGTCTACCAGAATGGCACTTCACTTACTGTTGTCCATCATGACTACTATATGCTAAAGTAATTTTTGACATTTGAAAACTGTAATAATGAGATTACGAAACCTCCATTAAATCTTTGCTCTGATACTGCCTCATGTCTCGAGTAGCTATTTGAAGGTTTTGTAATGGGTATTGAAATTGTGGTACACTGTGGAACGATTTTGAGCACAGACCCAGTGTTGGACTGCATGTCTGTCACTCACTACTCACTAACAGTCAGTTATCTCAGGACTACCACAGAGAATTTGAGAGGCTCATCACCATAAGTTTGACTACTAGTTGAATTTTTTTGTGACCACAAAAATTTGGGAAACCTTCTACCAATATGTGGACGGGGTTTGAGTACAATGAAGGCAGAAAAATCATGCTGATGAAATTGGGGATCTTTCAAAGTAATAAAGATTTTGGAAAACTCACTTCCCTATGAGGTGTCATTTTGATAAGTCATCAAAGATTATGTGGGAGAGCAGGCAGAGCTTCTAAGAAAAGTCAAGAAAGGTAATAGCCTCCATTTGGTAAATACGTATAAAGTGTTTATTATGTATATAGCACTGCACTGCTATATGGAGATGAATAAAACAGTCCCTGGCCTATGAATAATTTACAGTCTTGGAGCAGAAATAAGAAATGTTCACAAATACCAAAATAAAAAGAATGGAATCTGATATGTGTGGAGGAGAGGTATAAAAGAGAGAAAGTCTTTGAGTTGCATGGGGGTAGGGGTGAGGGACAGTATTAGGAAATCTTCATAAAGGAAGTGACATTGGAGATGGACTTTGATATAAGGGGAATATTTTAACAAGCAAATTCCTGTTTTATTTCTAATTAATACAGAAACAAAAGCACAGAAACAAGAAAAAAAGAAAACAAATTTGGTGAATGTTAACAAGTCTAGTTGGGCATACTGTAGAGTATTTAAACAGGAAGAATAAATATGATGAGACTTTAAAGCAGTCATCCTTATCTTTTTGTTTGTTTTGTCATATGGATCTAGAATAATACACTTAAATATATAAAATAAAATTCATAGGATTACAAAGGATGTCAATCATAATTAAATATAGCTGTCTTTTAAAATCATTTTTAAGTTCAGAGATTCCATGTTAAGAAGACCTGTTTTAAAGCAAATCTGAAGGGAGGTGGTAGAGGCTTTTAATCTCAGCATAAGGGAATTAGAATTTATTTTTTGAGTCAAGGAGTGCCATGATCAGAACAGTACATTAAGTAGATTACTTTGGCAGCAGTGCGTCTGATAAGGTTAAGGTAGGAAAAAAAGTAGAGGCACGGATATCACTTTAAAGTGTAAATCAATAATCAGTGTATGTGATGATGATAATGATGATGATGATAGATGTGATGAGAGCCTAAGCTAGCATAGCAGCTATGGGAACACTGAGAATGACAAAGATTCCAGGAGTGCTGAGGCAGGAAATAATCAAGCAATTGACTGTATATGGGAGATGAAAGAGAGGAAGGAAATAAAGGTGACAAAATTTTTATCCTGGATGACTAATGATTAAATTAAGAGGGAAGAGATTTAGAGGAAATTTTTCAAGTTCAATTGTTGAACACATCAGCATAGGGAAAATAGTACTATATTTGAAGTCAGATTACCTAAATTTGAATCCTGGCTCTGCTATTTAGGATTATAGCATCACAGATTAGGACCTTAGAGGCCAATGAGTCCGTTTTCTCAGATTATAGGTCAGTAACCTATGGCACAGGGCAATTAAATGACTCTCTCCATATCACCCAGGAAAGTATGATCTGAAACCACGTGTTCATGAATCCCAATCCATTACCCTATCCATTACTTCATGCTGTTTTTGTGCAATACTGGACAAATCAATACCTCTCACAGTTATAATTTCCCTGCATGTAACCCGAAATGGGTTGAACTAGTTACAGGAATTCTTAACCTGAGGTCTACAAACACCCAATGTGTCCCTGAACTTGTATGGGAAAAAATTACATTTCCATTTTAATATAGTTTCTGTTGCAATCCTATGTATTTTATTCATTTAAACTGTTAAACAAGGGATCCATAGTTTCATCAGACCACCCATGGGGTCTATGACATGAAAAGGCAAAAACAATCCTGTTCTGGATTTTCTCCAGTGTCACGTTTAGCTAAAAATCCTATCACTGTGACCCCAAGGTTCAGATGTACAATTCACAGTTAATCTCAAGAGTATAGCCAACATGAATAAGAAAGTGACTTGTAAACATGCTTCAGGCAAAGAGGGCATAAAAGCAGGTTATGGATAGGATAGAACTCCTAGGACTTTCAGTATGAAGCAATTAATAATGTACAGTATTTATGTCCTTTATATATGACTATAGTTACAGCCAAACATTTATTGAGTAGTTATTGAATGTAAAGCACTGTAAGTAATCCAGAAAGACACAAAGTATACATAAGACAATGTTTAGTGTCATAGAAAAAAGAACCAGTCTAAATGAATGAAGTTAGTTTAGAAATAATATATTTTGTTTTAAGATGAACCCTTAATGTAGTAGAATTTGAATGTAAATCAAAACATAGCAAAAGAGTATCAAGCATACTAATTTCTGAAGGTACTACCATCACCGCAGGATTTATCTGAGGGACAATAAGAGGAATCTGCCTGTGAAAAGAGCCCTAGTCTGAATCACAATGAACTTTTAACTTTGTAATGCCTGTTTCAATTAAAGAGCTCTTACTAAACCTGCCAAGAAGGTGCCATGATGGAATGGTATTCATCTATTCTGAAGGGTCTGTATAAGCTAAATTTGGAAAGATGCTGAATAAAGCTACCACTTTTAATTTTACTTAAGACCAGGCACCAAAAGGTGACAAATGCCTAAAGCAGTGATCAACTTCCAAGTTAGAACAGAAGAAATGGCTTTCCTCATATATAATCCTTATGCAATTTGAAAAAAAGTGAAAACTGCCTAGCATAAAAATGGCTCATTTCAGTGGACAACATAAGAGTGCTACTAGAATCATTTTTTCATACTTAAAGACACTATTACTTATAGTAAATCACATTCAAATACACATACACACATAATTTGTAAAAGGTAATAATAGCAAAAAAAAATCCTCAAAACATAAAACATGAAAACTCTTGGTGTTTTAAGCTCAATGAATGGCAAAAAGTTGGGAGAAACAGTTAACACATTGGATAAAAGTATCTAGTTCCAAAATATACATATACATATATATTTATATATATGGATATATATATATTACACATACACATATATCTATATAAATACACACACATGCACATTTCAATATTCTAGAACATTGGAAAAATCTAAGATGAAATTTAGTAAAGATATATTTAAAATTCTAGTTTAAAATAACAAGTCAAAGATGGGCACAGTATAACTAGTCAACAGTTAATCTTAAAAGGGCTAGGATTTTAAGTGGCCTGAAAACTCAATGAGTCAACAGTAATATGGACACCCGAACATTATTATAACCTTAGTCTGTATTACAAAAGGCATAGTGTCCAGGTTTGCTGAGGTAGAAATTCTTCTATAGTCTACTTGCTCAGAACATATGTGGACCATTGTGTTCAGTTCTGAGAATCATATGTGACAATGGATACTGATAAACTCTTTCATGTCCAGAAGAGTGAGACCAAAGTGAAGAAAGGGCAGGAGATCATTCTCTATGATGGCCAGTTGCAGGAACCAGGGGTGCTAAGCCTAGAGAAGAGGAGATCTGAGTTAAAAATATACCTGTTAAAGTATTTGAACGGCTCTTCTATGGGAAAAAAAAATAGATTTACTTACTCAACCCGGTTCCAGAGGACAGAACTAAGGACAGTGGATGGAAGTAACAGAGAGACTGACTTAGTTCAGTGTAATGCAAAACTTCATGAAAATCAAAACTATCCAAAAGTAGGATGTTCTGCCTTAAAAAATACTGTTTCCAGGGCAGCTAGGAAACACATTGAATAGAGCACTGTCCCTGGAATCAGGAAGATCCACGTTCAAATATGGCCTCAGTCATTTAACCTGTACTAGCTATGTGACCTTGGGCAAGTCACTTAAGCCCGATTGCCCTGCCTTCCCCCTCCAAAAAGACAAAAAAAAATTGTGTTTCCATTCATTCAATATCTTAAAAAGTGAACTGACTGCTAAACATTTTTTTTAAAGGAGATGCTTATTCAAGCATGGTTTGGACTTCATAGCACCACAATTGCCCTCCAACTTAAACTTAGAAATTTTTTATTCTGACATGATAGCCAAATACATTAAAGCAAAGTTTTACTACATTAATAGAGGTAAAAGGTTCAGAACACAGAAAATGGCACTTGGTTAAACCAAGTAATACTATGTTCATTATATGTACCACATTTTAGGAAGGATGATCACCCACTAAAGAGTAAGAGAGAAAATAGTGTGCTGGATTCATCTTGTTGTGGCTCATGAGAATCAACTGTTAAATTTTCAGCACATCTCAGAAATTAGCAAACACTAAAAATCAGGGCTTGATATATTGTTTTTTTGGTTCTCTAGACTTAAGAAAGTGAGAGGGAAAATGTTAATATTATAGATTAAAAATAAAAGTGTATTGTGCATTTTTTTAAAGAAAGCTAGTTAAACATTTCTTAGTATCTATCCCCCTACTTAGGAGAATGACAAGAACAGTGAGGGGCCTAGAAGTTTTGCCATATAAGGGCGGGTTACAGATAATAAAGAAATTTAGCCTGAAGAGTAGCCTTAGGGAGGATCCTATGGTTTCCCCCCTATAACCCGAATGACTCATTATACATAATCTCTAAGATCCCTTTCTGCTATAAATTCTATCATCCTGACCTTAAGTTTGAAGTAAAAATGTCACTTCTCAAGAATAGAGGATTATAACATAAAAAAAAGATAATAGAAATTGCAGACTTGGCCTCAGAGGGCAGAATCAGAAGGCATGGGAAGAGTGATAAAGAGACATATTTAAGCTAAATACATTTTAAAAACACATTTCTTTTAATTATTTAATTAATTAACTATATTGCATGTGCATACACACACTACATATGGTACATAGTACATATTGGGCAGCCTTAGAATGCAATAAGTTTCTTTCTTGCTTGCGATCTTCAAATGAAAGTCACTTATTGGGGGCGGCTAGGTGGTGCAGTGAATAGAGCACCGGCCCTGGAGTCAGGAGTATCTGAGTTCAAATCCGGCCTCAGACACTTAACACACACACACACACACACACACACGCACACACACACACACACACACACACACACTAGCTGTGTGACCTTGGGCAAGTCACTTAACCCCAACTGCCCTCCAAAAAAAAAAAAGACAAAAAAAAAGAAAGTCACTTATTGGCAATGTTGTAAATAAAATTTATAAGGTGTATTGCTTCTGAGGTTCATCTTAATTCAGATTATATGAATCTGCAACTATTCCTCATCTAGAAAATAAGATACTTTTTAAATTTCTAGAACATTAGAGTCAAAGGCACTGTAAAATTCATCTACTAAAAAGGGTTCGTAACCTGAGCTTAATGAACTTGTTTGTAGTAAAACATTTTGATAAGTATTTTTCAACATAACTGGGTTCCTATGTAATTCTACATAGGAATTCTACATAATTTTACATAATTTACATGCATAATTCTACATAATTTTATTTTATATATTTAAAAACTTAATTCTGCTAAGAGCTTCACCAAACTGCCACCTGGGTTTATGACATGAAAATGGCCTAGTCAAAAATGAACTTCTAAGGAATTCTTTGAATGGGTCAGATACATGGAATGATTTCCCCAAGCTCACAACTTCTTTCTGGCAGAGATGGATCTAGAACCCAGGTCGCTTAAATCTAGTCAATGTTCACTTCATTATACCTTGGTTTCTCATATAGGCAGCTTATTTTTCTTAAAACATATGGATGTCTATTCAAGCTGGTGTTTTGTGTGTGATTCTGGAACCCAGTCATCAAAAACTATCCTGAATTTAAGCATTAAAGTATTTGAAAACTTATCTTTTCAACTGAAAATCAAAAACATTTTTTTCTTGTGCATGTATATCTGCACAACACAGAAAAGCAGAATGGTTTAGCTAACTAATAGAGCACCTCTCTTGGAAGTAAGAAGATCTGGGTTCAAATTCTACCTTAGAAAGTGTTCAGTTAATTGAGCAAATCACTTAACCTGTTTAATTTTCCTTATCCATAAAATAAAAATGTTGGACTCAATGGCCTCTAAGGTCCCTTCCAGCTTAAAATTCACAATCCAATGAATAATATTTTTTACTTACATTCAATATTGTTTAAGTATATTAAATAACTTCCCATAGTCTTCAGCTAACTACAATATTATATTAATAATTTCACTGTAAATAAAAGAAATATTGCTCAAGTGTCATCTATGACTACAAAATCACTAATCTGATTAGTGGCATTTAATCTAACATTTTCCTGGTAGTTTCCTGGCATTAATATTTAGAGAACTCACATTAGGTTATTTGTTGGTCACTGATATATGATAAAATGCTAAATCATAATAAATGTGAGAAAAACTAATTCACACAGATGCCGTCTGCAGCAAAATGGGTGAAAGACATGATATTTATGCATCAGTGCTAAAATCTGGAACAATCTGTACTAACAAGTCCTTTTCTTACAAGCTAGAACTGGAATACAAGCTATTAAAAAATGAACTGTCTCACCGAATGTTAGTGCTAACCCTATTTTATTAAGCCAATATAGCAGAATGTTTATAAATGTCCTCAAATCAATCAGACAACTGGTTATTAAGCATGAAATAAGAAATGAACTATTATATTTATTTATATTCAGATTTATATTCAGCCTGAGGAAAAACTTCTTAACACTTAGAATTATGAAAAAAAGTGGAAAGCGCTCTCGGGAGCTCTCATCCCTTCTAAATCTATGATGTTTCAGGAACAATAATACCACATTTAGCATTATGTGATTTTATTTCCACAGGATTATTTTGTGCAGTGCTGTGAACTGTGATGAAACTATTATATATCTGCATTAAAGTATTGTGTTATCTGTTTAATGCTGTTTTAATTTGTATATGATTGTATTTATAACTAGAATATGGCTAAAACTCTGGGTAAAACAGCTAGGATTAGAAAGCTACTTGTTGAAGTGGCTATGGTTGCTAAGGGGGCTTTCGTATGCAACTTCAACTTAGACAAGACACAGATAAGGAAATTTTTAAAAAAATCTCTTAGGAAATTGAAGCCATCTGCTATTTTAAGGAAGAGTGAAATATCAGCTAATTTTCTCAGGAAAAGGACGGCAATAAGGATTCAAGAAATGTGTGTGTACACATGTATCCCCAGACATAATATATACATATATGTGTGTATGTGTGTTATTAGAATATCATCCTATATGAATCCATGAAGATCAAATGATATAATCTATACAAAGCACTGGGCATCAACTATCATTATTATTACTATTATTCTTACTATTTCATTCTTGTCCTCTTTTTGGTGATGTTGAGTTAGAAAGAAGCCATTCTTTTAAATTTAAAGATTTGCAGATCATCGCACATGCAAATACAGTAATTGCTTTCCTGCCCCACCCCCAACTCAAAAGTACTGGATATAAGCTAATTTTATGTAAAGTCGCACAAAGTGTCATCAGTAAAACTCTAGCAGTAGAAAGGATGACAAAAAAGACAATGGCATTTCAATCCTACATGATTTTTATTGCTTTCCCTGGGTTTTTATATTTTGAAAGCTTTTCCTTCTACAAAGTTTAGAGATTATGAGTTTTTGCATTATCCTATTCTCATATTTTTCAATGATGTTTGGATACACAGTCGTAGTCCAAGTTATGATTTTGTTATTTTCTTCTATATATTCAATGTTCTGTGGATTGTGCAGAGGTGAATACAAAAAACCTGCGTTGTTTAGTTGAGTAAACACAACACAGCATCTGTAGACTTAGTAAAAGCATTTTCAGTATAACTCTAGTAGGAGACATGGCATTAAGGATGATATATATGTACCTTATGCTGTTTCCACAGAAATTTCATCTCCCTGCTCAGGTCTCTGTGCATTCAAAGCTTTTTCATTCTATATATCTTAAAGAGTATGAACTATCTATTTTAAAACACTGTCCTTAAGATTTTGTGACTTCATTCTAATTCTAATTATTGTTATTACAGCAGCAGCAACATGTGTGTAGAAGACAGCAGGAAGGGCTAAAACAGAATATTAAAGGCTTCTTATGAAAGGGAAAACTATTAATATCCCTTTAAATTAGCTCTATCAGTCTAGTCTCTGCCTGCATTAGAAGAAAACTGAGCACCTGGAAGGTTAAAAAAGATTCGCTAGAGGGGTATCTGAAGTTAAATCGAGCTTTTTGGATCATACGTTTAGAGCTGGAAGGGAATTGAGAGGCCAACTGGTCTAACACCCTTATTTTATAGATGAAGAATCAAAAGCCCAACCATACCCATAGAAAAGGAGCAGAGTTAGAACCCAGCTCTTCTGACTTTAAAGGAAGTGTACTTCCCACTGCACAGCATTACTTCAGTCTTCCAATGCTGTCTCAGGAAAGGGTGTGATTCTAAGACACAGATGTAAAGTAAATTAGAAAGAAGAAAATGAGATAAGGATAAAGACTAGATCTGTGATTTTATTAATACAGTGAAACTACTGGGTGAGTAAACTCCCTCTCTCAGAGTAGGCTCACCCCATCTCAACAACTTTGAAAGTTGTCTAGAGCACTCTAATGACTCACTCAGGGTCACAACGCCAGTATGGGATGCAAAGCAGGACTTGAGCCCAGATCTTCTTGGCTCTGAAGTCAGTTATGAATCCACTTCATCATGCTGCCTTCTTAAACACATTGTAAACAAGAGTGTCCACTAGGTGCTACAGTGAATAGTCTTCCAGAGTTCAAATCTGACTTTGGGGCAGCTAGGTGGTACAGTGAGTAGAGCACCGGCCCTGGAGTCACGAGGACTTGAGTTCAAACCCAGCCTCAGATACTAACCTTGTGACCTTGGGCAAGTCACTTAATTCTAATTACCCTACCTTCCCCACTCCAAAAAAGCAAAAAAAAAAAATCTGACTTCAATGCTTACTAGCTGTGTGACTCTAGAAAAGTAACCTAATTCTGTTTGCCAAAGTTTCTCATCAATAAAATGAGCTGGAGAAGGAAATAACAAATCATTTCAGTATCTTTGCTAAGAAAATTCCAAATGTGGCCATGAAGAGTCAGACATGACTGAAACAACTAAACAAAAATAAGCTATAATTGCTTGGTTAAGTTATAGTGAAAAGGTACAAACTTTTTCCTACTTTTTAAAAGATGCCCATGCCCATGTTAAATAATTCTATGAAAAACTTAAGCTTGTAGGAGAGTGTTTGAAATACTGATTATATCTCATCCATTAGGAATTCAGACAGTGTAATACTTTTGATAGAGGGCTTGCTCCAGAGTGTATCCGGGGCAAGTCACCTCACTATCCTAATTTAGGTGCTAATTTGCCCCTCCCTTTCAGGCTTTTCCACATTGTTTCTTCCTCTACATACTGACAAACTGATTTTCCTCAGGTATAGATCTAACCACATCACTCCTTTGTCATTAAAGCCCCTCATAATAAGACTCCAACAGACTTATTAAGAAATTTATTTCATCTTAATCCATTTCACATACTCTCTATCATTAAGCCAACTTGGCAATTTTCCATATACAACACCTGACCTCTCTTTCCCACACTGATATATCCCTCATTCCTAAATTCCTTTAAGATGCAGCAAAATGCCATTTCCTACCTGAAGCCCTTCCTGATCCCCTCAGTTACCAGTGCCTTCTACCCCATCAAATTATTCTGTACTTAACCTTGTGTACATTTTGTATTTACTTATCTATGTATATGTATGTCTGCCACAAAAGAATATAAATTCCTTGAGGATCTCAATCCTGTCATTTTTGTCTTTGTTTTCCCACAAACCAGCACAATTCTTGGACCTTAATAAATGCTTAATACTTGTTGAAAGGATGAATGAATGAATGAATGAATGAATGACTGTGAGTGAATGAATGAGATAGGAGGATCCAAGTCTTCTAGAGAAAGGAGAAATGGCCAGTCTCTCTACTGCCTTTCTAGAAAACCCAAGCTCATTCATCAGAGGACCCAGTTGTCTAGAGACAGAGAAAGGGAACTTTTTGGGATGTACTCTACTCTTGGCAGGGAGAAGAGGATTATGTACCTGGTCCCCATAACTAGAAGAGCAATAAGAAACTAAGACATATTATAGGGAAGCAGAAGACCTGAATATTGACGTCTGCTATTATCATTAATTATCTGGGTTGTCTGGCATGATACAATGGAAAAAATTGTGATCTGAAATCAGATAAACTATGTTCAAATCCTGATGCTGCAAACTACCTGAATAATCTTATGTAAGTCCTCTCTGGGCCCCATTTCCCTCATCTGTAAAATGAAGAACACGCTTTTGGCAACCTCTACCATCCTTTCCATCTACTAGTTCCAAAAGGAAAAAAAAGCTGTCTCTTTAACCACCCTCAAATGTGTCCCTTCCAAGGATATTCCATGCCTTCCAGGGATTGTCTATATTATCTATCTCTAGGATAAAAGTGGTTCAATGAATGGTCAGGGTTTGCCTTCTTAGCATTACCACCTCCCTTTTTAAGGAGACCCCAAGCAAGAAGATGAAGCTACAAGTGAGGGAGATCACATTAAGTTCTTTAGAAACGGCAGAGTTCACTAAAGGGGGAAGAAAACTACACTGATAGTATTAAGGAGCTACTATGAGTCCTTTATATGTTTCTACCTTTTCTTTGGGATGAAATAGAAGTCGTCCTGTACCTGTTATGTGCTCTTCCAATCCAGCCTCAGACACTTACTAATTGTGTGACCCTGAGCAAGTCACTTAACCCTGTTTGCCTCGGTTCTCTCCTCTGTAAAATGAGCTGGAGAAGGAAATGTCAATTCACTCTAGCATCTTTGCCAAGAAAACCCCAAATGGGGTGACAAAGAGTTGGACTTGACTAGAGGACAACAATATGCCATGATTCCTTGAGAGTATATAAATGAAATGGAGGCCTTTGTACCACATCTGTGTAGACCTAGTCCTAAACTGTTTTGAATACTGTATATTTGGAGATTTCCAAGGGGCAAACTTTAGAGAGAATGAGACAATGACATCAGGGAGGATCATTATAGGGGAAAGGGAAGAGGATGTTTTCAATATTGAACCCAGTCAACAGAAGACTGAAGCCTGTGTTGCTGGGCAACAGGGTAAATCATTTCAAAGTATGTGTGGATAGATGGATAAATAAGACAGACAGGTAGAGATATGTAGATAGTTAAATAACATGATTAGTTAAAATGTATTACAATGTTTCTTTTTTCTTTGAAAATGAATAATGGGGGCAAAATATCATATTAGTCTCAGTTAACTACAAATATGATTGGAGCCTACATGTTAGGAAAGTAGGAGCATAATTCAGTTCAACAAATATTTAATCCCTAACCATGTGACTCTACTAAATTCTAAAGAGAATACAAAGACAATCTCTCCCCTCAAATGTTTCATAAGTTAATACAGAAGATTCAAATAAAGTAAAATCAATGACTCTATAAAGCCTCTATCATGTGTCAGGCACAGTGCTAAGTGCTAGAGATACAAGAAATGCAAAAGGAAAACCTCAAAGGGCTTACCATCTAATGGGGGGCACTTTTTCATCTGCCACCCATCTTTTACCATCTTGCAGTCTAGCTTCCCTTCATCTATGGTAGGTTGTCTAGACTTATAGTGAGTGATATAGAACGAAGTGAAATACAGGCAGTTAAAACTGTTTCCTTCAAGGTTAACATTGATCTTATTATGGTGAAATCCAAGGGTCATTTCTTAGCCCTTATCCTTGTTTTTAAAAATTCTCTTAAATGTTTCAAAAGATATACCACTCCCTCTTTTTTAGATACTCTCTCATCCCTGGATTTGTGTGACTCCACTGTGCCAATAACTGCCTGTACCATCAGTTAAAGAGAATATCTAATGATATTAGATATCATTATCTAATCAATACTAGATCAAATGAATGGAATTTAAGAATGAATTTTGGGAAGTTTTAATTTTTAAAGGAACGGGAAAGCTTTGGGATGGTATTGACCTCTGTAGTGTTACTGTGCATCAATTTCTTTGTTGCTATGATGGATTTGGTTTTCTGGTGTTAGGATTTGGCTTTCTGATGTCTGAACAAATGTTTTGATTCTGTCTTATATATGGAGAATCTGTTATATTTTGTGATTCAGAACTATGCTGGCAAATTCATAGTTGCTGTCAGTGTTGTGAATATTGCCTTGGATATACACTATGTATTAGTGTACAGGGGTCCAACTGTTAAATGATATTGCATTCATTTGAAAAAAAGTTGATGCAGTGTCCCCAAACGTCAAACTTACCCTCAGGAAATAATTTAAACACTTCAGATTCTACTTGAATAGCATCAACGTACTAAGATCCTACTGAAATAAAACTAGATATAATTCCAGTGTAGGAAAAAAAGAAAAAGAACTCATTAGTAAAATGTCACTGATGCTAGTCAACTAGGGCTCTGTTTTGCAATTAATTGATTTTATTCTTTAATACTAGGAAAGAATAATGTAATATACTGAACAGATACATTTAATATATTTTACTTCTGTCCCTAACTTTTAGCAGGTGCCTAATTTTCTGAGATTAATGAACACTAAGTATGCTTCTCAATATGTATTTTCCAGTCTTTTTTCCATATGCTAGGTTCATAGATTTTATTTCCTTTGTGAGGTATATGACTTGAGGTCAGTGCAAAGAGCATACAAATTAGTTTCCTCACATAATTCCAAATGGTTTCCAAATCCACAATGCCACCAATAATTTGTGATTTTAACACTTTATGCTAACACTCCTCTTGCACAGTAATAATACAGCAGTGTGTAACAACCTGAAGCAGGGCGGGGAGGAGGGAAGCTACCCTTTTTTTAAAGGAAGAGACCAAGACACTCATGCATTTATTTCCTTATTTTACAATACCTGCAAAAGAATATTCTGGAAGATCTTTTATACCCCTCAGATCAAAAAGTTATGATGTAGTAACTAGATCCAATTTTAACTTATTAAGTAGCCCTACACTGAAAAATATTCCCAACGTATATAGTTATGTCCTCACAGAGTATAATCTCATTGATGTGACTATTTCTTCTAATGATACAGATTCACAGCCTATCTATCTACACCTTTCTTACCAATGGCAACATTTTATCATATCCTGAACTAAATTCTCCATAGGACCTCTGACACATGTGCTTGGAACATCCCTCTATGTTTCTTACCATTATATGAGTAACGATTATTCAGGCTGTCCAAATATTAGCTCTTAAGTCTCACTACATGAGTAACCAAGTAACTTTTGAGGTTTTTTTTAATTTTATTTTATTGTAGCAGAATTGATATCTTGTACTTATACTTATAATGGGTAAAAGGTTGGAGCCTGAATGACAACCATCACCACTGACAATTACGAAGTGCTTTAGAAATCACAAAAGGCTTTACATAAACTCTTTTTTTTTGTCTCACAATAACCCCATTAAGTTTTAAGCTAATATTAATGCGATCACTAAAGCTCATAAAATTTAACTGATTTGCCTGTCTATTACATAGCCAGTAAGTGCCAGGAGCAGGGTGTGAGCAGGGTGTGAATATAGGTCTTCCTGGGTATTAGCCCAGAATGCTAACCATATCATACTACTTTTAAAAGTCTCTATATTTCCTTTAAAGTGATCTATATCGTGTTCCCTATCACTTCGAGATTATGGTCTACCATTATCTGTAACCATATAATAGAGCATCATAAGAAGAGTATTGATATTTAAAAGAAATAATTTAGGGCAAAGCATGAGTTCATTGAAAGTATTATACAATTACATAAATGTTCATTTTGGGCCCAGTTCACTATCCATCTGCTCCGTCTGTCCAAAATATATATACTTATGGAGTATGTCAATGTGCTGTTCATCCAACTGTAGTTATAGTCTAGACAGCAGGCTCCTACATTCACTTGTTAAGCCAAACTCTTGTGAATATTTGTTAATCTCATTTAGGAGACTTGGCAATCATCCAGGGATTGATACAATCAGTACAATGTCATCTACAAATAGGAACATCTGCAAGATTCACCGTATTTAGGGAATTCTGTGATTTGGATACGGCACTGGACATCCCCCATGACAGTGGAAAACACCTGGCAAATAGGCACATCCTGTTTTATTCCCTTGATTGACATTCGTACTCAGATGATCAAACTCAGCTATCTTTGTTGTTGCATCTATCATGCAATCTTATGTGATTTTGGCATATGCATAAGAAATTCATATTTGGAGGACAGCTTTTAAAGCTGTGTTTTGTTCTACTGAATTATATGTTTTTATAAAAGTCAAACAAGCAATAAATACAGTGATATCCTTTATTCTCTACACCTTTTAGTCAACTATGAGACTGTAAGGACATGATCTGCTATATTACATAATTTGTGAAAACCTCTTGAGTAATTGTTAATTTTCTTAATTTTGAGTATTTAAGATAGACTAAAGAACAAAATTTATTTTAAAGTGAATATTATTTTATTGTTAAACTACTAAGGTTCTCGCTCATATTTTCATCAACAGTGCTATATATCACATAAATATATAGACATAAAAATGTGTGTATGTATATCTACAGATATAACTATAAGTATAAACATATTTAGAGTAAAGCTTCAGTCCATTGAAAGTACTATAATTTCACAAAGGCAATCCATTTATGCATTATAGATTTCTCTTACTTTTTTGTTTTTAAATAAGTCTAAGTAGTAACTAGTATGTCCTCTCCATCATCATTTTTTATTAATAATATCTGCTTATGATGGTTTTTTTCTAATTTTTAAAAAATACCTTGTATTTAAGCTACCTCAATAATAAATCTTGCATTACCATCAATATTGCATTACATCATCCACGGACCCCCTCTGTTTATACTTGATCTGGAACCACTATTTTGTGTGTGTTTTCTTTATTGACACTTCCACTTCCTCCTTTGGCCAATCAGGGCCTGAGATGTTAGAACACATATGCAATGACTACTCTCGTTGTTGTTTAGTCATTTCAGTCACGTCTGACTTTATGATACCATTTGGGGTTTATGGGCAAAGATATGAAGTGGTTTCTTATTTCCTTCTCCAGATCATTTTAAAGTTAAGGAAAATCTGGCAAACAGGATTAAATGACTTGCCAAGGGTCACAAAGATACTAAGTGTCTAACTCACAAAAGAGTCTTCCTGAACTCAGGCCCAGAACTCTACCCAATGTGCCACATCACTGCCTTGATTACACTGGTATCAATATAGAAAATAGGATGCTGAAGGAATGTTCAGAAATATTTTAAATTTTTGTACCTCTTTATTATAATGCTTCCTTCCAGGTTCTTTTTAAAATGCTATTCGGGCGACCTAGATTAACTGGATCTTATTCTATTTTTTTCAAATATTTTTTCTACTTTTTTCTTATTTTGTAAGTTTATATTACTCACAATCTTTCATCAGATTATGCAAACAAATTCATATTCTAAACTATTGATGTCTGTAGTTTTCACGATCTTCCCAAGTAGAAAGAAGTGTTTGCAAATTGATGTAATTTCTAGGCTAGTCTGGCCTCCATGTTTGAATTACTGCTTTACAATTAATGGTTTACAATCCAGTCATTTTTCCATTTACCATTTTTCTCAGCAATACTTTATTTAAATAGAAGTTGTTTGAGCTATTTTAACTGCACACCATAGCTTCTTTTTACCATTAACCTTCTAACTCAGTGCTGATTTTGATCTTTGTTCCAAGACATCAATGGTCTCACTATATAGACAGCAACTTAAGAAATTCTTTTGGTATAAGTCACAAGTCTTTTAAGGGCACTGAGTCTGAAGTCAGAAGAGCTAGATTTAAATCCCAGTTCTGATGCTTACCAGTCAACTTGTTTGAGTGTGAGCCAGTAATTTAGCTACTATGACCCTTAGCTTCCTCATTTATAAAATGAGCATTGGACTAGATTGTCCCTGATGTCAAACAGCTTTAAATCCATGACCCTATAATTTTAACTTTTAAAATAAAGCACATTTCATTTTGAATATGAGACTAAATTTTTCACAAAAGTATTCATGAGATATAACAGGCTTCTATCTACTAATATTTTAGTCTCTTTTTCTTAATCCTAAATAATACTTTCCAACATTATTTCTACTATACTTCTCTTATACCCACTTTACACTGATACCCAGTTAATGTGTATGCTCATTTAATTTGATCCTGCAAATTATCAAGTTTTTTAGGAGAATTTATCTATTTATTCATCTACTACAGTGAATGTTGTGGTGTAAACTGCTACTATCTTTGGGTTGGCTTTTTGTTACTCATGATTCTCATAATAACTTTAGAACATAATACATATACCCAAATACTGAACAAGATTAAGTGTCATATTGTCTTAGGAAAGATAATATCAATTTATAATTCCTTTATTTGTTTCTCCAAGGAGTGAGGTGACTTTTCATTTAGGCACAAAGTCCTTCTATCCCCCGGATCCACTTATATTGAAAATGTCCATGTTTCTCCTCCACAAATTCCTACTTTGTCCCCATTGTGGTGTGAATAAATCCTCTAGCTTCAAAAGTCAAAGTCAGTGCAAGCTACCATGCTTGGAAGGTTTTGAATATGGGGACAGAAAAAAACTGTCTGCTTTTCAAGTTGAGCCTAGGAAAATATGGACAGTCTCACATAAGTAGGTTGGCCAGTAGGTGATGAGATTCTGTGGCTATGATACCTATAAATTAAAGAAAATACAAAAAGGCCCCTAATCCAATGTGTCCACCTTCTATATCTCCAGAGATAGAAGTAGAGCACTTAAAAGGGAATGAGATGCTAAAAATCACCAAGTTCTTGAATGATCAATGCATGTTAACTTGTTTAAATGTGCAGGTTCAATATCCAACAAGTCTAGGGGAGAAAGCGAATCTTTCCAAATACTAGAAATAAAATTTTTCAAGAACTGAAAGCAACAATTCGTACATATCAGTTTTATAAAAGATATTAGAAAGCAAAGTAAAATATGAAATGACATATTAATGTTTCTTTCATATTTCCTTTGTTTTAAATATCTCAATTTTTCTATATCCTAGAAATAAATTCTGCAAAGAAGTATGCAGAAAGTATAGCTTTAATTACAGTGATAAATGCATGCAAGGAATAATGTTATATCAACTAATGGATGAGATTTCTATTGATAAGTACACACTTGTTTTATTTAGACTTCTAGAGAATAATTATTTCTAATTCACTCCTTATTAGATTGTGAAGGTCAACTCTAAAATGGCTTATGCCATAAGAAAATACCGGATCATTTGCCTGGTCCTGCCATTAAAAGAAACAGAATTTCATTTTCTCAATGAAGTATGTATTTTTTATCTATGATATTTTTAAGAGTGTATTTTCCCGAAGAAACTTTATATATGTTCTAAATTATTCAAACTAGCTCTTATTACTAACTTCAAAAAAAGTTATTATTCATTCATTTTTTAAAATGTTGACATAGGACTCCTTTGCTTTGACAATTTATACATTGCAAAATTTATTTTCTAAGAAAATTAATACAGGAAGGAGAGTATTCAAGTGGCAACATGCTATTCATAAATTGCTAGAGTAGCTTGATTTTAAATGTCTTTAGAAATTTTCCAATATTCTCACTATAATTCTTTTTTCAGAATGACAAATTCAAATAACTCAGCTATTTTATGCATTATGAATGAAGTAACAATTTATTTTTTTAATTAATGGCATTTTTTCCCTAAGAAAAGCAAAGCATTTCTTTGGGAATAAAGCCTACTTTCTTGAGGGAATAAAGCCTAGTGCATAAATTCCATGAGGAAATATGGAACAGAAAAGTTTAAGAGATCTAAAAGTATTTTGAGTTAAGTACCTTAGTAATTTCCTGCTAAAGTACTATGACTAGATTAATCAGACAATAGGAATAATATATGAAAGATGAAAACTAAACTTTCATGCCTGGAGAACAATCAGAAATTGAGATCAGATTACCTAGGTGCTTTTAGAAATACAAAGACCAGACTATAAGGTAGAGACTGCATGACCTTAACTTGCATTCTGCCTTAAACATTTTGAAGACTGAAATTATCAGTGAGATTGTTTCTTCAAAATATAGGAGAAACAATGAGAGATAATGATATTTTGCAATCGATTCTGATCAATCAAAAAAGAATTGGTTACTGAAGCAGGAATGATGGGAACCAAAAAACAAGAAAGAAAGAAAAAGAAATGATGGGAACCATAGAAGGTATTTTTCAAGTAATCTTTGAATTCATGGAACAGAAGAAGAAAAGAAGGTATAGTCTGAAAGGAAACCTAGATTTTAGGAGAGTTGCTTTCAAAGAATAAAAAATAAGATGAACAGGATCTCACAGTGAAAAAGTTATATCCAGAGAATAGGGAATGATTTCAATTATTAAATTATGAGCCCAAAAGAACAAAAATTCTCAGATGAGGAAGAGAAGGGAGAAGATGTCCCTAAAGAAAGCAATGTGGATACACCAGATGCTTAGTCAATTAGTCAAGAAAAAACCCACATTTGTTAAATTCTACATGCTAAAGCCACTGTGCCAACCACTGGGAATGCAAAGAAAAGCAAAAATTATTCCTGCCCTCAAGGGGCATACATTCTAACCAGATATAGAACATGTAAATAGCTAGGTAGATGCAATAAATATAGGTATGAGATAAATCATTTTAAGATCTAAAAAATATACTTGTAGACTGAAGAGAGGTTGGATTCAGACAAAAGAATGGCATTTTTATCAAAGAATAGTATCAGAAGTACTAAAGGTAAAAAAAAACTGATCCTGAAAAATAATGGTAAAGGAAAAGAGAATCTCTTAGACATTTTAGGGTCATTAGGAGTATCAAATTAGGCATAAATCTTCTCAGGTTAGGGGAGGGGAATAGATGGGTGATAAGAAGGCTGAACTACTTAAAATATTTTTCCATTTAATGGTGTTGGATTATAGAGAACAAAATTGGCTAAGAAGAAATTGAAATGAGCCATAAATATCAAACAAATTGATTACCATTACAAATATAAGTTAAGATAGAAAGATGGGGTCTACCTACCCTCAGTGAGTGATTTGAATGTCTTAGGACTCAAATAAGCTACACATCAAAGTACTAAAAATGACAGATAATATTTTTAAGCACCTGTCCATTGTCCCTATAACAGAAAATGAGAGAAGATGCTGCAATACTGACAATGGAAAAATGTTCCCACTTTAAAAA
Source organism: Pseudocheirus occidentalis (assembly GCA_028646575.1). Taxonomy (NCBI): domain Eukaryota; kingdom Metazoa; phylum Chordata; class Mammalia; order Diprotodontia; family Pseudocheiridae; genus Pseudocheirus; species Pseudocheirus occidentalis. The sequence continues at coordinate 162,922,241 of CM053596.1, forward strand.
AAAACTTTAAAAAAAATTAGACTTTTCAAACTCTATCCTAGAGAGCTTGAATGTCAATGCCCAGAAATATTTGAAAACAAATGATTAAATGATTTTTTTCAAATGGCATGATGATCACTAAAAGCTAATGATGCTTTAAGAGAACATGATAGATATTAAACTAAACCTGTTTTTTTTGCTTCTTTTGACTATTAGACACTCTATGTTTGGATGTTAATGAAGCATTTAGCAATGTGTTTCATATGATTCTTGTTGTTGAGATAGAGATATGTGGGCAAGAAGTTAGCACAGATATGTGGAATTAAAGACAAGGAATGAAAGGGCCAGAGTTGCTATCAAACAGGAGTCCGACTTCAGTAAAGCACTCCCAGGCACCTGTCCTTGCAGTCTTATGCCATTCAATATTTTTATTTGTTATTTGAATTAGGACATAAATAGAATATTTATTTATAGCTGGTATAAAGCTGAAACATATAGCTAAGATGCTGGAGGGTGGATTCAGGATCCAAAAATACCCCAGAAGACTATAAGAAATAAAAGGATTTACTAGTCTGATTGATTTGTTGGGTATAGTAGAAAGAAGTCTACTCTGATCCAGGTAAAGGTCAGACTCAGGTTCCCTTCCAATTCTGAGATTCTGTGATCCTTAAGATAAAGAAAACCATCCAAATCTCTGAATGAATTTTTAATCTCAGTTAAATGTATTATGTGCATCAGAGATTTCTGTATCATATCTTCCTCTTGACATTATCAAATACTGTGGTTATTTCATGTTGATACTATCACCATCTCTATTTACAAACTGCTCCCTAAGTGCAGCATGCATAATCACAGAGACTAGAAGAGTAATCCTTTTAAACCAAAATATTTATTTCTACTACCTCTAGTATCTAGTATCTAGATATGGAGAAAAGATTTAAAGCAAGAGTAGAGAGCTGCTTATGGGGTACTTCACTTCCATCTAAGAAATAATGCTAAGGGAGGGGAAGAGAAACTGGAAGATCTTGGAATGATCCATTCTTTAGATCATCTATTTGCTAATTCTCAAATACACAAAGTATGGCTAACCCAGAGTTGACTATATACAGCTTTAGAAACACATATGTAATAACTCAGGATAAGTAGATGCTCTTATCAACACTTAAAATTTAGATTACAAATAAATTATATTGGTGTTAATTTGGTTTTTACATATTATCTCTATTGGAAAACAATCTTTAGACAGGAGATTAAGACTGTCAGAGATTTTCGAACATGTCTGGAAAATTTTAATTTACCATTACCCAAACTAGCAAAGGCCTCTGTTCTAGACACAATAGCTTCTGCTCATATTAAAATTCTAGCTTTTAATGACCACCAGATGGGAATAAGGTTAGATTTTGGGTGTGCCTCGAGTACAGATGACCTCCAGAGACTCATAGCGTACACAACAAATGTCTTTGATAGCCTGAATCCTTTTTAAAGCTTTGTTTTCAAATTAATTTCATCACCATCATTTATAACACCTTATTCCCTTGGAGCTCCATTTTTAGCTCCTAATTCATTAACACAGCCTTCAAACCCATGGATTGTCATGTCAACTCAAAAACTTTCATTCAATAGTAAGTATGATGAGAAAACTGTAATGTGAGGTGAAATTTTCAAAAGATGGTCTATAACAGGTCCAGATGAAAAAATGGCCTGCTAAAAAATTACAAAAATGATTGTATTTCCATTTTTAGCTTAAAGGGATCTTGAGAGGTCATTCGGGTCATTCCTCTGACTTTGTATAAAAACAAATTCTTCTTTGCCTTCATCTAGGGTACCAAAATGGCAAATTTGACATATGAATTTTCAAGAAAATTTGCCCTCAAAAGAAAGAAGGAATTTAAATACAACAAAGACAAAATCAAAAACAATACAAATAAATGTACATTTCATAATTTTAAAAGGCATCATTCAAATAGAACAAAGTCTGACTAAGATCCACCTTGCCTCTAGATGATTTTTGTAAAGATAGAAAACTTCTTTGGATTAAGAATTCTTAACTCTAGAAGTAGAAAACAGAGAAAAATAGAAAGCAGATGACAAGTAAAAGATGAAGAAATTTCATAAACACTCTAAGCCATGCCCAGATTTTTATACTTTTCAAAGCAGATTTGAGCTTATGCATATAATACAATTTTACTATTATGTCAGGGAAGAAATAAAAATTTCAAGATATTAGGGTATATGGTGACACCACCATTAAGAACATAAGGAAGGGGGGGTGGAGCCAAGATGGTGGCATAGAAGAAGCAAGGTTTCACAGCTCCCACACAGCTACCTCAAATACCCATGAAATATGACTCTAAACAAATTTTAGGGCTCCAAAACTCACAAAACTACAGAAAACACATCTCTTGCTGAAGGCAGCTCAGCATGTGGGGCTCTTTGCAGCAGGCTGGGAGCTGAAACCAGCCCAGCCTGAAACCACAGCCTGACTGCCCCCCCACCCCCCCTTAGGGAAGGAATGTCATAAACTCTAAACTGGGTATCTTGCCACACAGGAGAGTTGGGGGATGGGGATGAGAGGTGGGATGATGGAGGGGAGGGCAGGATGAGGGGGGAGGGCTGCTGGAAGTACACACTTCTGTAGGGAGACAGACAGAGAAGAGAATAGAATAAGGAGAGAGCAGGATAGGAAAGAGGGACATATAAGAAGTCTCTCACAACATGTCTAAGGTGGAGATGTCCTGCATAATTACACATGTATAACCTGTATTGAATTGCTTATCCTTCCAGAGGGGGTGGGTGACAAGGGAGGAAGGGAAAGAATCTAGAATTTAAAGTTCTATAATCAAACGTTAAAATATAGATAGACAGACAGATAGATAGATAAAATTATTATTATTAACTACATGCAAATGGGAATTAAGATATACAGGCACTGGGGTAGGGAGACTCATCCTGCCCTACCAGAAAGTTAGAGGGGTGATGGAGGAGAATATAGGAGAGAGCATACTTGGGGAGGGACTTTACAGTGGGATGGCTGTTTTGGGGTTGTGTGTAGGGGAAAGATGGGGAGAAAATTTGTAACTCAAAATCTCGTGGAAATGAGTGATGTAAGCAAGAAAATAAACAAAAAAAATTTTTTTAAAAAGAACATAAGGAAGATAGTGCCTCAGTGCAGCATTTCCATTAAAAGGAATACTGGATCTACTTAGAGACACTTCGAAAATACGCCTAACAGATCTATTCCATTAAGGACAAAGAACAACATATACAATATGCTAAAAAAAAAAGTATAAGATAATTTGAATTCAGCATTAACCCAGAGAAAGAATGGAGTTATAAATTCTAGGACCATAGGATTAGAGCTGAAGAGAACTTGGAAGTCAGTCATCTAATTCATCTTATTCCATTCATCTGACAGCAAAGGAAACTGACACACTTATAGGGTTGTCATTGTTTTTTTAATTTCCTGAAGATTACACATAATTTTTGTTGTTATCTGGTTGCTCCATCATGTCCAACTCTTCATGACCTGGTATGGGGTTTTCTTGGCAAAGATACTGGAGTGGTTTGCAATTTCTTTCTCCAGTAGAATACTACAGTCAGAGGTTAAGTGACTTTCCCACAGTCACACAGCTAATAAGTGTCTGAGGTCAAATTTGAACTCAAGCCTTCCTAAACTCCAGGTCCAGTGTTCTATCCATTGAGCCATCCAGCTATCTCTAACACAGTTATGTAAGAAAGCTAGGGTTTGAACTGGAATTATCTTCTGACTATAAATTCAAAGGTTTTTCCTTAAGATTATGCTGCCTTTTCAAAAAATATCTATGTCTGTGGAGTCTAAAATCAGTGTTATCCAAAGACAAAGATGCCCTCTCCAGATCCTTTCAGGCTAAAGGATTTTGTAGAAAAACAAAATTTTGGTGGTCAAAATCTGCCTAACAATAGTGAGTACAAATACATAAGAAAATATGACCAAATGGTCTCCTTTTATGAATGATATTGTTAGAACACTGACAAAGCAAATACAAAGTCAAGAAAGATAAATTCTGCAAATGTATAATATATGGGTTTATAAGCATACCATGCATCACCATTAAAGTACTTTCTATATGCATCTTGTAGAGGCATTGCTAGTGTCTAGTGTAATACTTTTCAAGGGGAAATGGGGATTTCAAAAGGGTGACAGTGCTAAAGAGGAAAAGGCCTACCATCTGCAACAGGAAAACTACACAAAACCCAAGGGTACTTTCTGATCCAATCAGCCACCTAATACCTCTGCCAAAGAGACAGATGCTGAAATTGGAAGGGTCTCATCCAGGGCTCAACACTTGGGCTTTATAATTGCTATCCAAAAAGCAGCAGTCTCTACCTTGGAACAGGAGATCTTAGGAAGAATCAGCAATTTTTCTAAGCATCTTTTTCCCCTTCATTACCAGGAATAGCTAACTAAAATTCTGTAAATGAAAAGTAACACTAGTAATTCTGCATGACTTTCAGTAATGTGAAAATGCAGAGAGAAAACAAACAAATGACCCTAGGGATTTCTAAAATAGGAGGTAAAGTAACCACTGAAAAAGCCTAGCAAAACCATATAGGATGGTGAAAGTGGGGGAGGAGGGTGGAAATAAATTAAAGTTTTTGTTTTTTGTATTTGTTTTGTTTTTACTAAAAACAGTATTCAGTGACAGAAAGGATTAACATAAAAGCTATTTGGAAGTTCACCCCCCCTCCATCTGACTTCAACCCATGTTGGGGGAAGGGAGAAGTCTTATTTGCGGAAAAACAGATTTCCAGTGAAAAAATATATAACATTTAAAAGCAAATTTTATGATATTCAGAAATTCCATGTACGGGATTTATGAAAAAAAAAACCAAAAACAAAAACAACACAATCATTTGAATGTACTGAGCAACCATAACACATTATTCACTATTTAAAAGAATTTAGTTACCTTTCTTTACCACAACAGATATTCATTCTTTGGGATTTCAGAGTGTGATTTCAGGTTTGTTGGAAGAGGGTGGATTTCCTGATGATTGTGGCTACTGAGAAGGGCCTCTCTTTCCATGTGGTCATGCTGAACTTTATGGTAGTAGGGTTGTATTTGTGGGAGATGTGGTGTTGTAGTGAAAGGAAGGCTAACTGGAAGACCTAGGCTTAAGCTTTGCCTCTGATGCAAACTAGTTTATGATCACCATAAACTCTCAGTGCCCCAAGCAATTCTCCAAAATTATAAACTCCAGATGAGTTGCTGACCTACAATGAAAGAGGAAATTTCCACACCAGAAGTTCCCCACACCAAAAAAATCACAAGTCCAATCAAATAAAATGAATAAGTAAATAAACAGCAACAACAACAACAAAAAAGAAGTACAAAGTTTAACTTTCTTTAAGTAGAACTTATCCTGGGCAAGCAATTAACCTCTCAGGGGTCAAGGCAATTCTAAGCCTCTTGTGCTGCAGAAAAGGTGGTGACCTTTTTTGATGGGAAGTTCTTCAGCAGTTTCTCCTTATACTAATGAAATTATAGGCCCTACTACCTATACTAATATCTAAAAAGAACTTCAAATGGCAAAATCAGATGCAATAAAAAACAGAATTAAATGTTTGAATACAGAGGATATTTTGAAATCTTCATTTTCAGTGTAACAATAATAATCACCCCAAGAATATTCATTTCCCACTCCATCTCTCTCCTATCCTTATGGAAAACATTTTAATCATACATTTCCATGAAGTCATCCAATATATCTTTGATTTGTGAGTTCTCCTTTAGCAAAATAATTCCTTAATTTGTATTCTCACCCAAGAGAGCCAACAGTCATCTTAGAAATATCATACTGTAAAATTGTCCTAGGTTATTATTAAAGTCCTGGTCAAAACGGAAGCAAAACAAGATCTTTTAAAATAATCAGGAGAAAGAGAAGTTTCCTAGTGCTTTTTTTCAGAAAGACTAAAGGAGAAGCATAAAATGAACTTTTCTAAACCTGTTACAGTAAAAAAACCATGATAGAGGAAAAAAATCTGCAAATAATTTTTAACACTGTTTCAGAAATAGTGTCAAAATCCAATGGGGGTTATGGAAAGATGTTCCCTCTCTGTCCCCACTTCTGTCTCTGTCTATCTGTCTGTCTCTCTCCCCTAGTCCTCCATGAAGTAAGGGCAAAATCACTCTCGTAAAGGAGACTATAATTGTATTTCTTTGAATATTCTGAGTCACCAGAAGTAATAATTAATAAAGGCCCCAAATCCAGAGCTCTTTTTCAGCTTTTGTTTTCATTTCACACCAGGAAAGTCTTGTTATCCATTTTATTGTTATTTCATTTTCTTCTAAGACAAATTGCTTAAGAGATCATAAATTTTTATCTATAAAGGGAAAGGTAATAAAAGTGAGTAATAAGTCCCCCCCCCAGCTAGCTTTTCACTTCCTCATACCTCATTGCTTTCCACTTCTATTTATAGTCAAGAAACACCAAATATGCTCAGTTTAAAAGTTATAATACCCTGTTGCAATACATATTAGGAGTTAATTGATCTTACATGTAGTGACAGATCTGCTGCCAAAGCACAAGTATGATGATGGTACAATGAATTCAGGAGGCAATACAGTAATAAGAGAAAAAATGATGCAGTTGGCATAAGCAACTGGGTTTAAGCAAACCTGGGTTCCAATGGTTTCTCTGCCACTTCACTGTGTGATCTTGGACAAGTCTCTTAATGTCTCTGAGTTTCACTTTCCTTAGATATAAAATGAGAATAATAATACTATCTTACAGTTCTCATATAATCCAAGTGAAAATAATGACAATTTCATTCCCTTACAGTTATCATATAATTCAAGTAGTAATAATAATGATACTTGAACTTATAATTGTCACATGCTTCAAGTATTAATTTATATTAGCTGACATTGAAATATCACTTTAAGGTTTGCAAACCCTTTCAGCTTTGTAGTCCAAGTACCTAGTCCAGTTTACTGCATAGAGGAGGCACTTAGCTAGGTATCTGTGGAATAGAGATGAATACTTTCTAAAAATCAGAAAGATGACTTATATATCATCTATTAATTTCATTAAAGTATGCATTTCAGATTTTCTGTTACATACTGTATAGCAAAATTAATATTAAAGATAGATAATTTTAAAAAATAATCCTTTTAGAGACTAGGCAAGTACATCTCCCACTGTTTCCTTTTCTATTGGCTTTTCTCTCCCTTCTCAATGTTCTAATTCAACAGCTTAGCTTCCTAGTAGGCCAATTATTGTCACCCTCAATATGAGACAATGTCCCTTGAGAGGAAAGCAATATTCTCTCTTCCCCCAGGGCTTTATTTTGTAGAATTTCTACTACTACTTCATTATGATACTGTACCCTCACAGGATGCATAACATTACATACCAGATGAGAGTAAAACTCAGGTAGACCTAAGCAAATTCCAGATCTACTTTGAGGTACTGCCTCTAATGTCCCTTTTAATTCCAAATATATGACTCCATAATTTTATGACCTCTCAAGGCTCTTTCTTACACTTCTGAAAGCTCTATTACCAATTTTTTTTTTCTTACGTTAAGCTAAATTTATTTCTCTGTATCTTTTATCCACTGTTCCTAGTTCTACTATCTGGGGCTAAGCAGAACAACTCTAATCAAATGTCCCTTTGAAAACACTGGAAGACAGATATTGTGCACTCCTTCTTCCCCCTCAGGGCAATAAACGTATATTAAATCCCTACAGCGTACCAGGCACAGTGCTAAGCATTTGATCCTCACAGCAACAATCTGTGAAGCTGGTACTGTTATCACCCTTGTTTTACAATTTACCCATGTGTCTGGCCCTGTCTCTTCACCTAGACAAGTATATTTAGCTTTCTTGTTTGTTTGGGGCTTTATCTTGGAAACTATGGAATAGAGTCAGCTTTTGTGGTTTTTTGTTGGTTTTTCTTCTTAATTCAGGTTCAATCTTGTTCTTAGATATTCAATAATTGAAGCACATAGTTTTTTAAAGTATAATAACAACAAAAATACCCTCATGCAATTGGACTAGAGCTCTATTTCACAATGTCAAGTGGAAAGTTACCCAATGTATTTTGCCTATGGAAATAGCCAATTCAAAATAATTCAAAACAAAATGTCTTGCATGTTAATAAACACTGCACAAACAAGCAAGTACTATGATATACATTTAGACAGAATTCTACAATCCATTAAAATGCTTACAAGAGGTGAAAAAATAGGTAATCTTTACAAAAAACAGAATACTTTTTAAAATTTTTATATTATTTCTTACTAATTTTCTTAGATGACTAAGCAAAATCCCAAATCAATGGAGAATTGCCAGATTTCTACTTTGAAGTGCACATATTTGGTCCAAATTAGCTGAAATCATTCTATATATCTGCCTTCCTCCATCAGTGAAAAAAAAATCACTATTTCAAAAAAAACTAAATTTACATTTTGTGCCCTATTTCTGTTCAGTGTACATAATCTTTAGTATTTTTACAAGTGACTTAGAAACAATTCATTACCCTTATAAATATTTTACCCGCTTGCTTTTGGAATCTGTAAAGACACATAATGAATTTTGAGAGGTTAGTGAATCAATGTAAAGAGATCATAAACAACTAACTCAGTGGTTCTCAACCTTCCTAATGCTGTGACCCTTTAATACAGTCCCTCATGTTGTGGTGATCCCCAACTATAAAATTATTTTTGTTGCTATTTTATAATTATAATTTTGCTACTGTTATGAATCTATCATATCTATCTATATAGGATGTATTTTCATTGTTACAAATTGAACATAACCCATAGACTGAGAATCACTGGTAACTAATGAGATGGTTGTGATACTGATTTGAAACAAATTCCATAAGAAATTTTGTGTTAAAATTGTATTTTGTTCTGGTTCCCCTGACTATTCTCCATATCCTTCTACTCAGTATTAAGTAAAGTTATGAGTTTCTAGCATAAAGCAGCAACAGTAGGAAGTAAGTTTGCAAGGGGGAACCTAAAGTCATCTACAAACCATCCCAAATCTGCAAATTGTATCACATATACCAAAAACTCATATCCTTATAATATATACTGAATCAGGTAAAGCAATCAAGGATTTGCTCTTAGGAACTTTTGGACCTATGATATATAAATCTCAGAAAAAGTCCAGACATCAGCTCACCCAAAGGTGTTGGTTATTATTGATAATGTGGACATGATAACTTTAAAGTGTTACTGACAACTCCAAAACGATTTGGATCCTTTAAGCCCAAGGTAGCACCGATTGGAGTTAGTCTATTCCTCACAAAAAAACCCTATAAAAATGAAATCTTCAACTCCTGCTCCCCCACGCACTCTTTTGTCTCCTAAGGGTCTATGTTCCCATCTCTAATCTTCAGTTAGGTAAGGGACTTATCACCACTCTATCCTCTTCCTCTTGCTGCCTCCCTTTCTTCACCATCCCATCCTCTGTCCCAACACCATCTGTCTCTGTACCTCTTTCACCACTTCTCTCTGTGTTTTTTGCCCCAATACCGTCTGTCCCTTATTAAAGTGTGATTACTGTTTAGCTCCCCATTACCATTTTGATCTTTCCTGGCAAGTACCCAAAGAACCAGGCAGGCCTCCTCTATTTCATAAATTCATTATAAACTCAAATTTAATGCCACTATTATGTTAGTTCCAACTATACATCTCGTATAAAGAGAATCTGAGATACTTGGGCTTTTTGTTCCTCAGTCTTTGGATACTTGTGCCAAAACACAGTCCTATCTCTAGATAGCTTTTATATTTCCAAAGAGCCAATTGAGGTCTGTTTTCTTTTTTCTTTTTACTTCTAAAAACCAATCCAAATTTCAGTGGCACAGAAAATTACCTATTGCCCACAGAGAAGGCAAGTAAGAAACAGGGAACAAAGATAATCTCACAAATGCTCATTCTAATTAGGAAACAATATAGTTTTCACAAAACCCAAACTGTCCTGGGAACATATAACAATAAAAAACCAGATGCGTATGAGTATGAAATTCAAGCCAGATGCAAAAAAAATGCCTTTATTATTTCACTGGTTCCCCAGTGATTGCTTGCAAAATTCCATTTTTATAATGGATGAAATATTCAGATTAAATCATGGATATGTCCCTTCTGAAAGAACTGCGCATATGTCTTAAATAGGTTATTTCATCTATTCCCAAGATGATGATCAGGAACAAGGCCAAAAGTTGCCATATTTGTTGTTATATCCTCTGACTGTTGATATATGTCAAACAGATAAAGTAGCTATATGGCTAATTAACCATATATCAAAGTATTTCAGGCATTTTGTTTTAATTTCTTTGAAGTTAGTCAGATAGCTCCATTAATTTTCTACTTCAAAATATAAACTATTTTACATGGCTACTTTTTACAAAGGGGAAAAAAAAGACTGGTGATTTTTATTTAATTCTATTTATTGTGGTAATTCACCACATAAGTTACAGTTGTCATACTGTGTTCAAAACACACTCATGCCAAGAAATATATCTGGGCATCGTCCAACATACTCATCACTATCAATATTACATTCTTTAGTTATACAAAAGAAAGACAAAAGATAGATGCCGAATTGCTTTCAACACATTTTCTAGTTTCCCATTTTCCCCCAAATGGTGTTGCCTCACTAAATCATACTTCACAAGGGAAAGAGTAATAGTCTCCTATAGGGCCTGAATTAACAATCTGGTACAGTAAGTAAATAATATTTGTGTGTGAGTGTGTGTTGTGATAAGAGGCAAACATGAAGACAGTAAGTAAAAGCTCCTTCCTTTAAGAATATTCACTCCTCATTCTAATAGTAACAAAAAATAAAGTTTAAAAATGTCCTTCACCCTTTGCCAGGAGCTTTGAGGTTAATGGCCTCAAAAAACAGTAGTAAAAGGGAAAATAAGGAGCCTACATTGCTATTCATTTGCAACAGTAATAACTAAAGTAAACTTAAGAAAGAAAAAGGAACTGAATATCATTAAATGATCTTTAAAATGTTAAAACTGCCAAGTAAATTTTAAAGTAGTATCTGAACATGAATATCATAATCAGAGTTCATCTAGTAAGCAAACTGAGGTCCAATGAAGTGACACGTCCAAAGTTAAACATCTACATAGTGGCAGGGTTTAGATAATAATTCATGACACTCATGTAAGGGACCAGAATACAGTTATTTCAAAGGTTTTAGAGAATCAAAGGACTAGAAGGGAACACAAAATATGAAGTAATCTCAATTGAAGAAATAAGAAACCTAAGGCAACCCAAGAGGACCAGTACTTATCTAAATTTAACATCTATTCTTCCCATGAGCATACACAATAAAACCACTGTTTAAGCAAGAAGGTATCATGTTAACAAATGAGAGAAATGGGTAGGAACTATTCAACTCCCTTTTTGTAAATATCTTCTTTTATTAAGGAATGCTGTCAAACTAGAAAGAGTAAAACAAAGAAAACTGGAGCTTAAAAGGGAGAAACTAACCAATTACTAAACATTTTGTAAGTTTTAGTTGATTCCAAGTCTCTACTGCAGAGGAATAAATCCCATACTATAAGGATGCTTAAAAGCTGAAAGATAAACTGGTGACCTAATTTTCAAAAATAAACTATTCGATATTAATTTGTGATGAAATTTAAAAAGAAATAATTAAACAGAATTTTGTGAATACTTGCATAATAAATAATCATGGCAGTCAGCATGGGTTCATTAAAGACAAGTTTCAAAACAAAATAATATTATTTTCTTTTTAGACAGAGATACCAGGAATGATAAGGGTCCACAGATTCAATGTAATATGTAATATTTCCTCAAGGTATTTGACAGCATTTTTCAGGATATCTTTTGGGACTTATATGGGACATGGATGTTGAAAATTTATAAAAGTATAGCAGCAAAAGAAATAAAATATTTTCATTACATTTTACATTGATAAGACCACACCATTCTATTTTTGACAGCCTGTTAGTGATTTGAGAACATTAAGTCTGTGAGCCTAGATCTAACAAATCCTCAAGCTAGTATCTAGAAAAGGAAAATTATGATGATTAACTGTAGGAGAGAAAGACTGAAGAAGACTGAAAGGTGACCTAATGCAGTTCTATCTCAAACCTGAAGTCCAAAAAGTTGAATTAACCTGCCCGAGGTCACAAAGGCAGGAGATGATAAATCTGGAATTTCACCTCATTTTCCCGGGAAAAAAGTAGAGTGAAATAAGAGTTCACCTTTGTCCAAAGTTCACTTCTTTGACATTTGTCTCCACTATGTCCTTGTGTTTTCTTTGCATGTTCTTATATCTTTTCATTAAAATCATATGTGAATCTTGGAAAAAAAAGATTAACTTCTTGTCTTCACTGCAGTCAGTGATATTTTTCTTCATAGGATTATCTGGTGTGCTATATGTAGATATCTAAAAATACTTGTCAGCTGATTTCAAGCTAATTAGATATTTCCACCAAGATGTCACTATTTATGGCTAATGATTACCAATAAGCTATAATTATCAAATGCCTACCACATAAAGGCCACTATATTAGGCATTAATAGACAATACTACTCAAAACACAGAAGATAGGATGCTGTCTTCTGAGAGCCTAGAATCTAACTGGAAAGATGTAATGCATTTACTTTGGATGAATACTTTTACATATTTGTGTACAGATCTATGTTTGCATAGGCAGCTAGACGGGACAGTAGACAAGCACTGGGCTTGGAACCATGAAGACTCATCTTTCTGAGTTCAAATCTGGTCTCAGACATTTACTAGGTGTGTGACCTTAAGCAAGTCATTTAACTGCCTTAGTTTCCCCATCTGGAGAAGTAAATGGCAAATCGCTTTAATATCTCTGCCAAGAAAATAGATATGGACATGACCAAAAAGATCTAACAACAACATATTTGTGTACATACATACATACATATGTATGTATGCATATGTGTAAAAGCATTCAAAAGATATACAGATATATACATACACACACACATATATATATGCATATGCATGTATGTGTGTAAAACAAAAGTTGAAAATATAATAATAAATTATATATATAATTTAAAATGTATATATTATATATATATATATATATATATAATAATTAAAAAGAGTCAAGTCACGGACCATTAGAGTTTGAAGATACCTTAGGGATCATGTAATTTGAACGTTTGATATTTTATATTAGGAAACTGAATTCAAAAGAGGGGGAATAAATTGGCCAACGTCATATTACAAATAGTAATGATCAAAGAAGGGATTCAAATACTGGAGTTATGATTCTAAGTCTTGAACTCTTTTTACTATACATATACTATACATAAATATTATTCAGACTGAGAGACTAGAAGATCTGAGTAGGGGCTGAATTATCTATTATCACTCAAGTGACTACATATTAGGCTTTTTAGGAGGCAAGGACCATTGAAGGCTAAAGTAGAGGTAAAAGACATGCTAAGTCGATAAATCAAACAAGGATTAGACTATCCCTACCTCATTATAAATGCTATCATAAAAAAAACTTGAAGACCAGTATGTTATTCTGGTAGTCTAGGTTGTTGCAACTGCTAATTATGTATTTAAGTATTCATTTCTCTGATACTAGCATTATAAGAAGCTGTGTTTAGAGCTAGAAGGGACTTTTGAAGGCCATATAATTCAATAACCTCATTTTACATCTGAAAAACAAAGAAAGGTTAAGTAAGTTTGCCAAGAACACAAAGGTAGTAAAATAGCTAAGATGTGAACCCAGATATACTGACTCCTGATCTGATGAGCCTTCCAGGGTACTATGCCCCTGCGTAAGCTACTTCTGAACTAAATCTCCATTGGTTCCATTTTCAACAGCATCTGTTACAAGGGCAAAAGAAGAGAAGAAACACACAAAGGCAGATAAAATTTTTTAAAAATCATCAACACAACCAATATAAGCAGCAAAAACTTTTTTTTTTCTTTTTTTCCTGCTTTAGAAGGAAGTAGATTTCTATTGCAGTCTTTAGAATAATGAAATATTCTCTTATCTCTCCTTTGGCTATATGCATTTAATTGAAGTTGATAGTAACCTATAATATACTATGAGTAACATAATCTCTTAACAACCTGTCACTGTTATAAGAAATTTTCTGCCTTCTCAAAGAATTTTATGTTTATCATAAAAACAAATTAAAAACAATTTAAACTAGTGATTTCTGAGCACAGATTTAAAGTAACTTCATGACAATTATGTTGAATGTTCTTTCAATCAAACAAGTTTTTGGCTATTGGTTATTAACCATACCTTTCTTGCTTATACTCTTAGTGATCTTAAATTAATTTGTGAGTTAATATCAGCAGACATAATATTGAATTGGTGAACAGAAGCTAAAATGACAACGCCACTTAAAAGCACCTTCAAAGTACTCTTTAATAAAGAAGGTAGGAAACTTTGGAAAGATGGAAAAGCAAGAAGTAACCTAGGGAACAGCTCTCCCCTCACCATCCCAAACAAAAAATTGACATAAACACATTTGTAGTGGCAAGAGAGAAATTGAAAGAACCAGTGCCTATACATACATATACATACCTACATATGCTAGTCTTTCAAAAAAAAATGAAGACCAACTAGTCAGTCTATTGTTACTTCTGCTCTGCCAGGCACCCTACTCCTTAATCATACCCATATCTATTCCATAGATGCTTCAGCCCATGGCAGATACAGTTTGAGTCACTCACCTTTGGAATTAACCTCTCATTAATGTGTCAGGTAGGACCATGTTCCCTGATTAACTAGAGACCCATGAATAAGATAAGCCCTCATGTTCAAGAAGCAGCAAACAGAGGAGATGAAGCAGAATATGGAGTTGTAGAGGAGTAGAACAAATTAAGGAGGCAGCAGAGGCTAGTGGCACTTAGTACAACTACTATACAGGTGGATATACTATACAGAAGCCATGAGAGAAAAGTGGAGAGATTCAATTGCAATTGTAATCCCTTTACCACAAGCCTCCCTGGTTCAACAAGAGAACTAAAGAAAGTCAGAGAGAAGGCAGAAGAGCAAGAATGGGAAATGTGTAGAGTAGGACCAGGTACAGTAACCTCAGTCTTCCCAGAGCAACAGCCTAATGGGTTACCATTACTCTTTGAAAACTACGTATCTTTACCAACACCGGTAATTGGAGAAAACAGAAAAGGCGCTAGAGCCTGGGAGTGAAGAACAAAAGCACTGAACCCACGGAAAGAAATGGAAAAATGACAAGATGGCTATTTACAACCATAAGACTCTTGAAAAACCTGAAGAATGGGTAAAAGACAGCTAAAATCTAAACAAAAAAGAACAAGTAACTGATAAAGATAATCATTTCATTGAACAAGTTACTGTTGTTGTTCAATTGGTTCAGATGAATCTGGGCAAAGATACTGGAGTGATTTGTAATTTCCTTCTCTGGTGGCAAAGAGAGGTTAAGTTACTTGCCCAAAGAGACAAAACTAGGACATTTCTGAACGAGTAACTGGAAGCAAAGGAAACTGAGTCAAAATCTCCTAAGGAAGTGAAGATATTATAACATATTTTTCAAGGTCTCAGAAAATAATGTTGCTACTCCAAGAATCTCCAGAATGGCTCAGAATATCAAACAAAAGGTTTCAGTGAAAATACCAAAGTCATAAGGGCCGAAATTAAAGCTCTTAAGATTAATAGAATAGAAAATTTACAATGAAAGTCAGTCATTCTGCAAAAAGTAGGTTCTCTGGGGATAAAAATGATAGAATTGTAACTAAAAATGGCAGAGGTAGAGGAAAAATTAAACAAAATCAGAAAACAATATTAAAATGCATACAATCTCTTAAACAAAGGAATGCTTGAATCTGAAGATGAGTTTTTTCTAGAAAACCATCATGAAAAAGAAAACCTGAATACCATTCTACAGGGAAACAGCCAGGAAACTTTTCTAAAAAATAATGGAAATAATCAATAAAGTACAGATAAAGAAAAGCACACAAAACAACAACATAAAGAAATGTCAAGTTTAACTCAACATGACTAAATACAACATGACTAAACACATGACTAAAACTAAACTCATTACTTTTATCTTCAAACATTCCACTTTTCCAAACAACCATATTATTGGGCACCACCATCCTTCCAGTCACCCAATTTCATTACCTAGGTGTCATTCTGTACTGCTCATTCTCACTCTCCCCGTCCAATCTCTTGTCATGTTCTTCTGATTCTACCTTGACAATATCTCCTATATTTGCCTCCTCTGCTCTATCACTGCTACCAGTCTGGTACAAGTCTTCAGATCCTCATCACCTGAACTATTTCAATAGTTTGCTGGTTGGTTTCACCATCTCACATCCCTCCCACACACACTAGGAACTCACCAAACTGCCAATTTCCCTAAATTCCAGATCTAGTCACATTACCCTCCCCCTCCCTAAATCAGCAAATTCCAGTAGTTTCCTATTACACCAGGATCAAATACAGAATCCTCCTTTTTGCTTTTAAGTCCACTTCCAAGCTGACCACTTCCTATCTTCCTAGTCTTTTTAAACTGTACTTTGTCTTTCTTAAATTTTACTTCTCTCTAGGTACTCTATGATCCCCTGGCCTTCTTGCCATTCCTCTCATTTGAAACTCCATGTTTTCTATCTGTGTCTTGTCACTGGTTGTTCCCTATGCCAGGAATGCCCTCTGCCCTGCTTTCCTAGCATGGATCCACATTTAGACCACACACAGCCAACATTTTTCCCTAATTTGTTTTTTACCAAATTTTACAAAAATTTTTACAGTTTTACAAAAAAAAATTTTAAACCACCTTTACCAAATTTTTTTCAAGCTTATCTTTCTAAATTTTTACCAAAATGTTACCATATCTCAGGAAGGCACAAAGTCTCACTTTTTAAGTCAGTTAACAGATTAGCCTTCAGGAAAACACCTCAAGGAACCCTCCAACTCAAGTTTTTGGTTTTTGTGAGTGGTTGGTTTCCTTTTGTTTTGCTATTACTTGTGTCTAAATAAATAGATGCAGATAATATACATCATGTTTTGAAAGGCATAAAATAAAATACACAGAATTACAAAGGAAACCAAAAGTTAATGAAAATAAAAACAGGATTATTGAAGAAAAAAGTTCTCTCAGAACTGGAATGATTGACTTCAGAAAAATGAAGTGGATTAAGAAAACTCTCTACATTTCATGTTGTGAAAATTTATTCCTACTCTTTTATAATGAGAAGGTGAGGGAAGTGACTATGAGAAAAGTGTAGAGATAAGAAACCACAAAGTATGTTTAGAGAACAGAAGTAATCCAGTGTGGCTATTGTGGCTGCTGTGACCAAAAGACAGTCATGACCATAGCAATGACCAGCCTTTGGATGATAAGCCTTTCTAAATTTAGCTCAGACCTTACCCTTGGCTGACAGGAGACAGTCTACCACATCATGGTTGAAACCTTTCCTTTATCTTTCTGAATCTCAGTTTCCTCATCTATAAAATGACAGGGTCAGAATAAATTACCTTTAAGATCCTTTCAACTCTTTTTGTATGCCTGGAAATGTATACATATGGAAATTTCCCACATGATTCAGAGAGTAACAGAAATGTTAGAATTGAAAATAATCAAGTTCAGTGCCCCCATTTTACAAATGAGAAAATCATACCCAAGAGAAAGGAAGTTATGTTATAGAAATGCCTTTTTCATTCCGTAAATAAAAAAAAAAGTTAAAAAAACCATAATAGCCACACCAGAATACTTCTTTTCTGTAAACATACTTTCTGGTTTCTTTTCTCTATGCTTTTTTCAGTCACTTCCTTCACCTTCCAATTATAAAATGGTAGGAATAAATTTTCACAACATAAAATATCATCTCATTGCTCTGAAGCTTTCAATGGTTCACCTTTATCTACTGAATACAGTTCAGACTCTTTGTTGACATTCAAGAACTTCTATAGTTGGCTCTAATCTTTCCCACTACTCACCTTCATAAATCCTTACTCACTTTAGTTAACTGGACTATTACTATTTTTTAAAGACATCTCATGACTTAATATTTATCTTCGCTTACATTATTCTTACATTTTTCTTTCTTCATGTTCAATCTGGCCAATATAACACTATCTAATAATCAATCCTCATCCCTACACTCCACTTATACAATTCCTACCTATTTCCCTAGACTTCAGCTTAAGATTAAACATATATTTTACATGAACCTGTCCTTGATCCTTCTAGTCAAAAGGAATATTTTCCTACTATGAATTATCATAACTATTTTCTTTGTGTATTTTCTATCTCCCCTACTAATTATAATCTTCACGAGAGCAGGGATCATGTCTTTGTATCTCCAGAGTGCCTGTTCATAAGATAGCATAAATAAATAAACACATAAACCAGTGGTTTTCAACCTTCCTAATGTGTAACCCTTTAGTACTTGTATGTGGGTGTATTTGCATGTGGGTGGACCTGCCTGGAGACAGATAGAAGAGCAGTGTCTCGGTTACTAAGACCGTTGGAAATATGTCTTTTCCAATGGTCTTAGATGACCCCTGTGAAAGTGTCATTAGATCCCTGTGACCCCTGTGAAAGTGTCATTCGACTTCCAAAGGGGTCATGACCCACAGGTTGAGAACTGCTGATTTAAACAAACAAGTGAATGAATGAATAAAAATTGTCCAGTGAAAATCATCCAGTAAGAACTTAGATGTAGATTTTAAAAGTTTAAGGGCATGATAGTCTCTAATGCCTACCCAATATGGATTATCCATTCAAATGGTTTTTTATCACAATATTATATTACATACAAATGTCCAAGTTGATAAATGAGTATACTTCTTACAGCACACATTGAAATAAAGAGTATATTTTTTACTGTCCATCTTTCTTTTGTAACTAGAGAACATAAGGCCTAAGAAAACAGTCAGACTTCACTGACCCACAAAGCAGAGACCTAGTAAGGATTTTTTACTATGTACCTAGAAATATAGATAAACCATAAAAAACTGAAATTATAAAACACTCCCTAGAAAGTGTTTGGTCTAATCTTTTTTTAATAAGCATGCCACATACAGTAGAAGACATGTAAAAAAAAGATAAATAGGGACAGAAACCCATGTTATATGAATATAAGCATTAAAAGACATATAATAAAGTGCTAAATATAGACACAGATAATGACTACAAAAGGATTTAGAAAAAAAAGACATCCGTTTTCTTTGGTGTGACTAGAAAAGTTTCCAAGGGAAGTAAGAATTTAAATAGGTTTGGGTTTTTTTGTTTGTTTGTTTGTTTTTAGATGGGAAGGATATATGTAGCCCTAACCTAAGGAAAGGAATTGTTTTGGGGAATACAAAGAAATAATATTGGATAGAAAGGAGTAGTCAAATAATTCAGACCTTTGAAATCCAGGCAGAAAGGGCAGAGTGAGCAGGGAACTTTTAGAGAATCATGAGAATGCACATATTCAATATATTTTATTTATTATTAAAGTTAATATAACGTATTCCAAAAAAACCCCAACATTTTATTCTATTATTATTCTAATAATATTCACTTAAAACAGTAATCTAAGTCCATAAGCATATTGAATGTGTTCAAAAGGGTGAAAAATCCCAGATAATTCTCAATATCCAAAATAGGAAATTAATATGCTATATGAAACCTATGTTCTCGGATAGTTTTTTTTTCTCTTGAGTAAGGTAAGCTTAGTGAACTTAGATGAATTCCTAAACCATTTTTACTATATCCTGACCTCATATTTTTGTAACAAATTTGATATTTTCAAGGATGTCACTCAAAAATACATTTGTATTGACAGAAAAATAAAGATATGCTTTCTTCAGTACAAAAAGATGATGCTGCTATACCAGGAAAATTCTGAGTTTTTTTTTACCCATTAAGACACTTCCACATTCATTGTCTCAATGACCAATGTACTACATAAATACAAGTTGCTATATAAATCTGATTTTTTTAAGAGCAGACCTGTGATTCTATTGGTGTAAAAAATTCCCTGAATCAGAGAAGACAGCTCATCAGAGAAGTTAGCTAGTAATTATCTCAGTTAGGATTTGAAATCAATCCTTACTGGCCCTAGACCTATCTCTCTCTATCCATGGTGCCACCTGGCAGAAAAAGGAGAAAACTGTCTTCTTGATTCCAAAGTCAACTAGCTACTAGGATGCCTTTTAAAATGTTAATTATTGTTAACAAAATAGTCGGAGACTCACACTGATTGGAAAATGCATAAGAAATGCTTCTATTTACTTAAAGCTTTGAAAACAAAAGAACACAAGGAGTGCCATCAGGGGAAGGGGTGTTGTCCTGTTCTTCCATTAACTAGTGATGTGATCTTGGATCAGTAAATCTCTCTCAATCTTGGATCCATCATCTATAAAACAAAGATGGTTAATTATACGACCTCTAAGGTTCCTTCTACCTCCTAAATTCTATGACTGTCTAGTTACATATATGACAAAAAAAGTCCTAAAATAATGAGGGCTTTAAATTCATTATCACTGTTATCTGTTCTTCTGGTTGTGACAATATTCTAGTTACTATGATAAAAAAAAAAGGAAGCAATATGCTGCTTCTAGGCTACAAATAATTTTATTAAATTTGTTAAACATGAATTGTTTTTATAGCCAACACGTGAGCCAGTCAAAAATTCAGATCAAAAAGATATACTGATGTTATTAGGTCCAACAAGATGTCACAATAATTGGCTACATAAGGCTTCAAATCTCATTTTAGAGTCAGGCTACATTCACGTGGCTGTTCAAAATAGCTTTTTAGTAGTGCATGAAATAAAGTTAGGATTGGAAAAAAATAAATGAAAGATAAAATATGGTCACATTTTAAAGTAGAGTAAGGTAAAATAGCAAAATTCAGAGACAGGATATTGTTTTCCCACTTTTATAACCAATAAGACTTGAAATATTATAAAAGATTTCTATGAATCTCCATTCATGACTTTTATATGGCACTTTAAGGTTAACCAACTAACATCCATATTTTCTCTCATCTTTCTGTTTCAGTAACACCATAAATTAAGTGATTATTATTTCTGTTTTATAGACTCGGTACACAACGAGCTTAAGTGGTTTATACATGATGACAGAGCTCTGCGAGAAGAGATTCAGATTCAGTTCTCTATTAACACCAAGTTCAGTGCTCCATCAACTTCTTTTTGTTTGTCTTTCCTTTTGAAGAGGACCAATGACATCACAGGGTGATGGCTTGACTCAGGCATGAACTGGATATAAGTGAGGCAGAGATGCTGCCTCTTTCCCAGAGTCACTGAAGTCTAGTGGCAAGATAAAAGTCAAGACAACAGGCTAGGAGATGATGGTGGCATCTGTAATATTTGGCCAAGTACTAAGCATTCACAGTGTCTGCTTCATGGGCTTTGGAATAAATTGTTCTCACCTGTCCATTCTACTGGGAGAAGTCTTCACATTCTTGGGGCAAACATCCCCCTTGCTCACCAACAGGTTTGAGGGCTGTCAGTTACCCTCAATCTGGTTTAGCCCTTCTGCTGAGATGGTTCTACTAGTATGCAGCTACTGTGCATGCCACAGGTTTTTGAAGTCACAGGTGAGAATTGTGTGAAGGTGGACATCAAAAGTGGATGAGCAGCCCTGAAAAGGGCTTGGCAAGCCCTCACGATGGAGGTACCAGTCCTCTCTGAATATCGCATACATATAGATGTATGCTACAGGAATGTTATAATTTTAATTTAAAAGAGAGCATGTTATTTTGTTAGATAAGAGTTTAAATGTACTAAGGTGGAAAAATATAGAAAAATAAACTAAATTTAATTTTTTTTATTAAAAACATGTTTTGGATATTTTGCTTGGTGTGGGGCACAAACAGGGTGGGTAAGGCAATTCAAAAAGTAGTTTTATGAGTAAAAGACAATGCACACACCTGGAATGATGTAAATACATTTAAGCATACTGTGGACATATGTTTGCTTTAAAGTACTACTGAAAAATGCTTAAGTAAAAATAGTTTCCAAAAACCTATACGTAAGAAAGACTGCTTTGCTAAGTTATCTTTTAAAAGTGTAGACAAACACTATTACCCAAGCAAATGGTAAATAATTGTTCCCAGAGGGTTCTTCATACAAATGTAGTAACCGAAAACTCTTGAAGAGCTTAGAAAGAAAACTACAAGGATTTTATCTGCTTTTTCAAATGAGAACAATGACAACAGCAAAAACAACATTAATAACCTGAGGTTCAGATAAAAAGTACAGTGTCTATGCTTCTTTCACCACTTCGCTTTGTTAATTTAACAGTGTGTGTATGTTTTAAAGAATTAGCAAGAACTATATGCATATTGAAAATCTAGATATGTCCAAAGGATATAACATCTTTTGATCATGAAAAATCTAATCATTCCCCCTCATGGTTTAATAGTCAATCTAGAGGTTACAGGATTCTTGGGAGTATGGGAGGTTGGATAGAGAGAAAAGATTCAAATGTTATTTATATGACTACTAGTATTTGAATTATGAAAATTTCAGTATTTCATTTTATGAAGAGGATCGCCATTTTCCAGTTGGTATTTATCCAATGAACTTATACTTGAAAATAAACAATTCAAGCCATAGTATCCTGTTTTTTTTCCTCTGTTGACTTTGTCTTGTGGGTTTTAAAATAAGATTCAATATCATTTCTAAGTTTGTGAAATCTGGCTTGAAAGTTCTCAGAATAACATCTAAAAATGTCAGTTCACAAAATTTATGATTATTAACTTAGCATTTTTTATTTGGAAAAGTCTCTTGTTAATGTACACAACAGTTCTGTGAAGAAGAATCAAGGTTTTCAGTT
The DNA here is from genome assembly GCA_028646575.1 of Pseudocheirus occidentalis. Lineage (NCBI taxonomy): Eukaryota > Metazoa > Chordata > Mammalia > Diprotodontia > Pseudocheiridae > Pseudocheirus > Pseudocheirus occidentalis. The sequence goes on from CM053596.1 coordinate 162,945,037, forward strand.
TTTTTATTCTAGACAAATAAATTGAAACATAAAGGAAATTCAGTGATAACTAGAGCCAGAGTATCAGAACCAGATTTAAAGCTTGGTTCTGTGAACACAAATTTACTGGGTCTACCTTTCAAAAATTTCCCTAATTAATGCTGCTTAATGCTAACCTCACAGCATTCAATTTAATCTCTATCAATCTGGTCACTGGTCTAAGAATAATTCTTTTCTAGTTTTTTTTTCTTATTGGATGAGAATAGACTCAAATGGTTTGTCTCAATGACTAACAATATCTAACAGCACTTCACCTTGAAATTCTTTTAATTGTCCTTTTGCTGAACTTTATCATGAGCGTAATATCATCTCCTATTAAACAGTAAACAGCTGAACACAGTGTCCTAGCTGGAGTCTAATGCATGTGTAGAAATTTTAATGATGTGTAGTCTATCTATCAGTTAACAAAACAAGCATCCTTGTTTGGCATTTATATTACATCTTCACAAAATGCTCCACAATAACTATCACATCCTGTTCTTGGTTATGATGATGAATGGCAGTACTTCTTAATTCATACTCTTGATTTATACTGGTTTTCTACCCACACTTATTTGCATTTGACTTCTTTGATTAGGACAGCCTGCATACACAAACCTCCTCTTCCAGATCTTCAGTGTATTTTGTGGACACACACTGTCATCGATGGGTTAATGCGGCCCTCACTGCTTCCTGATCCCTGCCATGGTCACACAATGAATTGATGAGTTTTTTTTTAAACTAGAACATTCTAGTGACCTGCATCCTTTACTGTCTGCCCTTTTTTCACACTAAAGTTCCATTTATCTTCTATTATTTTTCTGTCCTCTGATGTATACCTTTTAGAGTTTTTCAGGTATTTCAAAGCCAGCAGGCATGGGGGTGATGGGTTTGAGTTGATTTTACATGCAGCATAATTTTGCTGTACGAAAAATAATCAGGCAGATTATTAAGACAGCTTAAGACAACTATATAAAGGAATGTTTACAACCTTCAGATTTTTAAAGGTAAACAGGTAGAGAGAGGGAGGGAAGGAATAAATGTTTGTATAGGGTCTACTACATGGCAGGCACTGTGCTTTTACAGATATTATCTCATTTAATTCTCACAATAACCCTTTTATTACCCCCATTTTACAGTTGAAGAAACTAAAACAAAAGGAGATTAAAGTCACTAGTCAAGGGATACACAGTTATTAGATGTCTGAGGATGTATCTCAACTGTCCATTAATCTGATTATATTAGCTATGTCAATAATTTTCCTCACCACCCTAATATAGCCCTCATTGTCACTTTATTTCATTGCTTTTTGATTCTTTATGTCTCCTTTATTGTCCCTCTCCTTCTAGAGTAGTGGTTCTCAACCTTCCTAATGCTGTGACCCTTTAATACTCTTATGTGGGCATATCTGCATGTGGCCGGACCTGCCTGAAGACCAATAGAGGAGCAGTGTCTGGGTTCCTAAGACCATCAGAAATATGTGTTTTCCAATAGTCTTAGGCGATCCCTGGAAAGGATCATTTGACCTCCAAAGGGGTCATGACCCACAGGTTGAGAGCTGCTGTTCTAGATCTATTACTATTAACTTTTTTTTCTGCTGTTCTGCATTAGATCTGAAACACCTTGAAAAACAAATATCCTTTAGTATTCTCTTCTCTAACCATAACAAACAACAAATAGCCACAGAAACTTGACCAAATATGTATAACCTAGTTACGATTAGCCAGTATGAAGGAATAATAGATAGCTGTGAGTGAATATGGAACTAGGGGGTAAAAGTCATGGGATTAAAATGTTTGAGAATAATGAAAACTTTATGAACCTAAAAGGTAAGAAAAATTTTTTTACAGACTTCATTGATTACAAGGAATTGTTGAAGTTTGCTACAGAGAGGAGTCTAATCAGCTTGGACAAGTAGCAGATAACATTTTTTTTTTTACTAAATTATTTATTTCTTGAGGGAAGGGATTCATCTTGATATACAATACAGTACCTTCCTCATTAGAGGTGCCCATTGAATATCCACTAAATGTGATGCTAAGTATCTGAATTGTAGTAAAAAAAAAACTATGTTTTACAGCCACAAAACAATGTATAAATGATGGAACATTAAAGCTCGTGTTGAAAGACGGTTAATTATAAATTATTCAATAATCAAAATCAAAGTTTCATTGTTCCTACAGACATAAAATGTGAATAAAAATAAATTCAACTGAAGATGTTTTCTCAAAACCCAAGAGAAGAGAAAGTTTTTGAAGACTTACCTACTTTAAAAAAAAGTCATTGGGAATTTTTTTTAATTGAATGTCCAGAGAGTCTCAATAAAATAATAAGAGTAGCTAATGTAATAATAGGTCAAATCTAAGAAGATGGATTGAAAGGAAAATGAAAGAACTTTTTAAGAATACAGAAAGAAATACCAGAAAGAATGAAAGAAGTAGAAACCAAATTTTAATAAAATGGCTGCTAAGTGCATCATCTGATTTGTGTTGAGCTATTTCTAGGAACAGAGATAGAGACTGGACCTGAGATTTCATTGTTATAAAGATGTGTTGGTAACAGGCTCCCTCTACAAAGCAAGTCAACAGCTTTTGGTGCTACACATAGTCTAAGTCAGTTGCCTCAAACACTTGAAAAGTTAAATTATTTGTGTAGGTTCACATAGTCGGTATGTGAAAGAAGTCATCATCCTTGAACCTGGGTCTTCTGAGTCTGGCTCTAAACACCCTATAAAGGTATGAGTAAGATGAATAAAACAAATAAGCATGATAAAATTAGAAAGAAACATAAGTTGAGCAAATGGAGCTTTAGAACTTGTTAGAAGTTATTTCATTTTGAGATTTTCAGTATATAAACAAATTTGTCCATCCACTGAACTTGCTGGCAAAGGTATAAAAATGACAACACCCTTTCCAATGATCATTATTTTGAAGGGTCAAAGCAATCTGAGGAAGTACAATTATAGATGATAGATAACTGTATGAGTCAAGTCAATGTAGAGTCAAGCCAATGACTTAACTAAAGACACTGGTTGAGCAGATATAAAGATCTGAGGTCTCAGCTGATCCTGTAACTTCCTCAAACTTGAATTCAGCTAGAGTAAGCATAATTCAAATTACAAAATTACAAGATTGCAAGAAAGTACATAAGGTATTAAATTAATGCTAGATAATGATGACCATTGGAGAAAAATAAAATATTAAGACAGATGAAATATGATAAGATTAAAATGACATGCAGCTTTCAATTAACCAAACTAGCTTGCAGTTCATTTCTTGCTAATTTTCTTTCACTAGTAAAGTAAGCAAGAGTACATGAATAATGCTTGTTTCCTTTCAATTGCTAATCATAATCATATTTGTCAGTTTCTTGGATACCTACATATAAATAGACTATAGTCTGGCAGGAAGTACAAATGGAAAGGATTTGAGAGATCTTAGCTCAATCTGGATTTACCTTACAATGACAAGGTTTAAAAAAAACAACAAAAAATTTTAATTGAACAGAAGCAGAAAAATTTTACAGTTCTTCCTGAACAAAGTAGTTTCATTATTCTGTCTTTAGTGTTGCTAATTCTCGGATCATCACTCACTCATTATGAAATATACAGATGCCCCCCCAATACAAATTTCAGTCAGACATAGGCTCAGAAGGCCTAGACCATAACCATAAAATATTAATGAAGTCTTAAAATAGCTATAATAGATAAGCTCATGTCTTAACCCCTATATGATCTATGAATACCTTTCTTTTATGGAATTACAGGAAGCAAAACAATTCAGTGAGTCATCAAATTTGCTATATCTTTGGAGGTTTTAAAATAGTTGCACCTTAAGACACCTAGGACTGTCAGGAGTTGAACAGAGTTAGAAGCATCCACGGGTCTATAAGAAGAAGGCACCAAAGATGGGGACTGCTCCACCTTCTGCCCCATCAACACATCCTCACTGCTACTGGCCCTGTGGGAGAGACTGTATCTAGCTAAAAGCAGAGACATATCATGCATATAGAAAACTAAGCTCAGAAACCTCTTTAAGGGGCATAATCTCTCTAAGTAGAAAGGACAGTAGTACTATGCATAAGAGTAAGATCTGGTGAGTCTAGTTAAGACACTACACCCAAGGGAGTTGTATGAGGATGTTAAAAAGAGAGAAAAGACATTCTGGCCCTGAAGTATCAGGAGTTGTAAAATAACTTTGCCAAATACCTATTCTAAAGGTTTGCCTTACTACCCCCACAGTGAAAGTTTCAACACCCTTGTCCCATGGAAATGTGTATATTTACAGCAAAATATGCCTCAAGTTTAAGGGATGAATGTTTTTGTAACTACTGTTCTAATTACACCATCCTGAATAAATATCTTTGCTATGTGATAATTTTATCTATAGAATGACTGTTAATGGGAAGCATACTGATAGAAGTTTATGAACTATAGTAGTCACCCAATAAAATGTCATCTCAAATGTACAAGTGTGAGTTATGTGTATATCCCAGTGGAAGATATTGCCAGTTGTTCAGTAGCAAGGGGAAAATTAAACACCTTTTGCTTTTAATAAAATTACAAAGTTTCCAGTTCACTCAGCAAAGTAAAATTTAAATATTATGTCAATCTTAGGAATTAAGGCATAAAGATACTGAACTGCCTACAGGAATATATGTAACCAAAGTGAAACAAGCAGAACCTGGTATCTAATAACATAAAAGAGACTGACTCAAGAATGATTTCAGACTATACAGTACATTGACAGCTTTAAAAAAAATGAAATTTCTCCTCATTCTAATTAATGCATAGCTTACAAAACTAAAATTTATAAAATGCAGGAATGAAGACACATTCTTAAACTTATCTTTAAAATACTGAGATTCTTGCAAGAAATTTCAGTTGAACAGAGTGACTGAAACAGAATTTAGAATTTTTTATGTATTCTTTTTTCAGACTAGTTAAACTCTGGTATAATCTACAGGTTTACAGGGTTTGAATATTATGTTTCATTTTTAGAGTATATACTCAAACTTCTTGCAATAAATGATACATATGATTTATAATATTCTTGAATATTTGTCTTACTATAATAGATCTAGAAATAAGCTTCCGTTAAGATTATAAAAAGTAAGCTTAAATCTCTCACTAACAACACACACACACGTTAGTTCCTAAATAAGAAATTCAGACTTGTCAAATTATTTGTTGTCTTTTAAGTTTAGAAAAGGAAAAAGGTTACCAAACTGACATTTTAAAAGATTATCATTATCACAAACTCCCTGATGGCTTCATGTAAAACAATAAAGTATTCACCTTAGGTATGCTAATGTAGGAGATGAAAATTCATCAGTTAATGAAAAAAAACAGGCAGAATATAAATATTGTGTATAGTATCATTTCCTAATTTGGCCATATACATTCAAGCTTCAGTTACTAATGAAAGTTTCTTTAGATTGTAAAACAAAAAAAATCCCACATTTGACTCATATTCCAGATCAGTACACTCATTAATAATAAACACTTGGTAAACTATTAACAGGTGTGCTGGTGACATCTAGTACCTTGAATTCAACTCTCAGTTGTCATTCTTTGGAGATATGAAACCATAAACCACAAGAGAACAATAAAAAATTTATCTGACATCTGTTCTCTAAGCTATGATAACAATCATTTGAACAAATAAACTAAAAGGAACTTGAAATTTAACTAAAAAAGTTTTAATGAATAAACTGTATTTGATCAAGAGTGGAATAATAGATCAATGGCTTGCCTTGGAATCAGGAAAGCCAGGGGTCAAGTTACACTTCTGACACTTATCATCTGTACAACCAGAGACAAATCACTTAACCTCTTAGTTCCCCCAAGGCAACTCACACAGAGGATAAGTTACAAAGAAATTGCTCACCGACTTGAGTGGAGGAAGTTGGAACACTGAGAGTTCCCTAAACCAATAAAATCATGGATACAGACCTATTCCTACTGCCCTCCCCCCAACAAAAAATTATGGTAATAGTTATGGTAAAAAGTTATCTAATTTATCAACTATATCATTTCGAGGAAGAAACCTGAGTAGGAAGTCCTACTTAAAAATATTTCAGAGTTCAAATAGCCCAACAAATGGAATCCAATTATAGATGCTATAGAGAAGTCTTTACCTATGAATCATTTTAAACCTGGTTCTTATTTCTTTCCTGACACAGTGACAGCCTGGAAGGACATCTAATGGGAAATGATACATGATCAAAGATTCTAAACGTTTGCACAAATAAACATTTGTTGATTTCTGTAACTCTTCACGTTTCTTTAATACTCTTAAACTCACAAGTAAGCACTCTTTAAGACTCTTACACAATCCATAGAGTGCTATCTCAAGGGTCAATGTTATCATTTCTTTATAGGTAATGAAATGGACAGAGTGAGTGACTGGCCAGAGAGCAAGTGGCAAATCATCCAGACAGCCTGAACAGAGAATAGAGCTCTCTGAACAGCAATCCTCACATCAAATTATCAGTACTATTTAGAGTTTGTAAGAAGTAAATAAGAGAAGCAATTCTTTCAGAAGAAGACATCTTTCTTTCGGCTTGAGTAAATTAGAGTTATGAGGAAATGTTCAGTTTTGGTTCAGTGGATAAACTTGGAGATTACCATGTATAGTAAGAAAAGGTAGAATCAGCTTCCTTTAAGATAAACACCACTATGTGGTACATAGTAAAACTGAACATCCCTATTTTGCATGGAGCTCAGGTACCAAAGTTTTGCATTTTTTATCTCATTAATTTGTATTTTTTATCTCAAAGGAATAAAGTTATAAAGAACAGATTTATTTGTGGGATAGTCCAGATTTATATTTCAAAATGAATGATAAAATACTTTGTATGGATCTGTATCAATTTTAAGCTATTTTATGTCAACATTCTGAATACACACACACACACACACACACACACATACATTATTTTCATTAAGACAGTACTTCTTCCTAGTTCTGGTGGCGTGCATCCATAAGAAAAAAAAATAATGGGATTGCAGATAGTATCTTTTTGTTTATATGGTAGTACCCAAACTGATGAGAAAGAATAAATCATTTCTTTTTCCCCCTCTTTCAAAAGAGCAATTTATTTTCAAAAACAATATGAGATGTGATTTAATTACCAGAGATATGGGATATTTTTTTCAGTCAATGCTTAATATAAATTGAGTCTCTTCAGAATCATTGCCCAGAACTTGAGGTCAAATTAAGCCAATCTCTGCCCCCATGGCACTTCAACCCCAGCCATTTAATATATGGGCTTCCATCAAATATAGTTTTCTTTACACACCTCACCCTTTTGTCTACTCTCATCCTTTACTATAATAACTTAAACAAGGCATTATTAGTACATTGCTCTAGGGGAGAAGTGGGCAATATCTGTATGACACTGTTAATGTGTAGAATTGTTTAAAAACAAAAGGAACCATTAAAGTGATGTACATTAATATGTTCAATAGCTCTTCAGGGACAACCAAGTATAAAGCACAAAGGCAATTTTGCATGGAGCTCAGGCACCCATTAATTTGTATTTTTTATCTCAAAGGAATAAGGTTATAAAGAACAGATTTATTTGTGGGATATTCCAGATTTATATTTCAAAATGAATGATAAAACTCTTTGTAAGGATCTATATCAATTTTAAGCTTTTTTATGTCAACATTCTGAATACACACAAACACACACACACACACAAACACACTCTTTATTTTCATTAAGACATCCTAATTTCCAAACAGCATTCAAGGGAAGATTCATTTCAATGAAAACAAGCAATAAGTCACCACTTTCATTTACACTACCCAGTTGAGACCCAGTGTGTTTTTTGGTCCAATTTTCCACAAGTCATGTCAAGTATATTAAATAAAATTGGAAGAAATAAAATGTTGACATGGAAACAGTGATAGTTTATCATATAGCTATTTTTTTACTCACCAGTTGTTTCCACAATGCCTTCTAGGATGACGACAATCTCGAACTGTTCAGCTTGCATGCTTCGCTGGGATAGGTCATAGAAGGGGCTTTTGGCATCGATCACGTGGCAAATTGTGAGGGGGGAAACAAGAAAAAGTTGATCTGCCCCTGTACTAAAACCTACATCCAGTTCAAGTTGGTCAAGGGGAAGGAACTCACCCTCAGGTGTCTGTCGAGACTAGACAAGCACACAGAAAAAGAGAAGAAATCACCACTAGTACTGCAATGTTCAAGACAGCCCAACAGCAATTCACATCACTGCCAACATTCTGCCCTATCAATCATCTGCAACAAAATCCAAAGAAATCATTATATGGCTATGTTATAGTAAATGGGTAGAAGTTCTGTATTGTTCACACAGAAAATATATGCAATATTTATTTATGATAGAACAGGGACAGAGTCTAGCCAGTAATTTCATCAATATGGGGAGCTCTCATCTCGATCAACAGGGCCCTTTACCAAAGCAGGCTGGCATCTTCTCTGAAACTTAAAGACTTGGAGAACTGTTTAGAGAAATGAGAGGACAAGTGATTTGCCCAAGCTCACATAACCAGGTTGTATTAGAAGAGGGACTTAAAACTCCATTTCTTGATTGCAAGAATAACCATTACATTATGGTTGCCTCATATGAAATTAAGCTTAATATAATTATAGAACCTGACTCATGAACTCTGGGATGAAAAAAAAATGATGTACCCAAAATGGTTGTTAGGACAAACTACAACATGGGCCAATGTAAAACATAAAAAAGTATGGTATTTCACAGCAATGTCAGAAAGTTGGGGGGAAGGGGCTTGCAAATAGACATACAACTCCCATGAAATATTTTAAAGCAGAAATTACATTATGATAATGATTAAGTAAAATTAGACAAATCACAGTTTAAAATCACAAAATAATAAGAGAGAAGTGGCTAGAAACCAAATTAACATATTGGAGGTTCTAACATACTTGAAAATTAACAAAGTGATAAAAATGATGCATGGTAATGAAGAAATGAGGGGGGCTTTCTTTCTCTTAAGAGTTGTTTTATGAACTTTATGGTTTATACAATATAAAAATATCACAGGTGCATTTTGTTAGGGGATTTCAGAATTATTACAAACTAGTTTCAGAGCTTTTAAATTTACTATTTAAATATGATAAGTAAGAAAATTCAGTTGTGAAGCTCTTTATTCAATTGAAATTTACTTAACCAAAACATGATTTTGATAGTGCTACATTACTTATATGAATGAAATGAAACATGTCAGCAACACTAGATTTTTATACAACAATCATTGAAAAATAAAGTAAGTTTCTTTGAAAGGAATTGTTTATAATGACAAGTGGTTAAATTCCATGAGTCCAGACTCAAAAAATGTCATGGCAAGTCCAATAAAAATCAATGTAAACATAAAGCTATCAGTAGATTCAAAGTGGAAGAAAACCGTCTCTTCCTTTTCATTCTCTTTTCGTTTCATTTTTTTTTTACTTTAGTTAGTAAGGGGAAGAGAAGGGAGCTTGACAAGACAGAAATTTCTGTTTACTTACTGGGAAGTCCTGTAGGTAGGACTGATATGGTAATCACTAATTTTTTTAAAGTTTTTCAGGCTCAACTAACTCTGAGGCCTTTTTTTGGGTGGGGGAGAGAGGAGGAAGGAAAGGGTGGGGTAAATATCTAATGTGGTGGACAGGATGGTAGTTAAGAATATTTTCCTCTTGATTTAAAAAGAAAAAGGTGTAATTAATCTTCCTAGATGTCCAAATGACTCCTCCATCATACATGATCAAATCAAATTTGAAAATTTAAGAAATGGGATTAAATGAGAAGAATGCATCATAGAAACAGACCAGGGTTTCATACTAGTGGAGACCTGCAGTGACAAAGAGCATCAGGATTAACATGGGCCACCAAAGAATTTCAGTGCTCCAATATATTGTGTCTGCTGCCAGAACTGATAGTAGATAACACAGTCGTAAATAAAGGTCCTAAAGAAATGGGTTAGATTTACCTAATTAGTCTATGACATTTAATTAATAACTAGATTGAAGCAACCCAAAATAAATGTTTGAGAATGAAAACCCATAACAAATCGGCTTGTCCAAAAAGCATCAATGAAAATATTAACATCCTTCCATTTTTAAAAGAATTGTTTATTTTGTGACTTTTGAAATTCACCAATTCTTTTATGCCTCAATTTCATAAAATCAACATTAGCAAAAATATTTTTCTATACAATATTCTGACCTACTGTAAACATAGGTGCTATACAAACACAAGGCATGGTTATTATTCCTAGTGGTAACTACGGATATTATGGACACCTACATTTACTTGTGTGCTATCTTTGATAAGAGTAGGTGCCATCAATGATCCAAAAATATTTGCTACTTTAGTTTGGAATGTACAATTCTCTCTCCTCCCCACCAGAGGATTTTTTTTCTAATTTTATTTTTGCTGAAACCAATGTTATAATTAATTATTATTCTCTGAACAGGCATGGAAAGGTAACTCTTCATTCATTCTGCTATGTAACAGAGGGAAGCCAATTATGTAAAGGGATGATTTGGGGATTAAGAAGAGTTCAGAAGACACTGACTCAATTTTGAGCTTTAGCACTTAGAAGTTTAGTTAGTTATCAGCTTTTTGCTTTAGTTTTTTTATGATGTGGCAAGTCTTCTTATTTCTATGAGCCTCAGCTCAGGTTCTCCATTTGATAAAAAGCAGGTAACAATCACAGTGCCTGTAACTCACAAGGATATTGTGAGAGGGAAATTACCACATAAAATCAAGCTCTGGTTATTATTGTGTAAGTAGAAACACTAAATTAGGGAAGCTAGAGTTGACTACATAGAACATTATAGGGCTTCAAAAAGACTCTTTTCCTGAAAGCCCTATTCTCTTAAGAGCATGTCTGGTCCCTCAGTACATTCTCAGTCTTCCATCTATGTCTTTGTGGACAAGCTTATCAATGATGTACAACCTTTAAAAAATCTGCAATAACACTTCATTTATCTGACATCACTGGAAAATGAAATGTGCAAAAAGGGAACAACTCAAATAAAATGAAGGAGTTGGGGTTTGGTGAATCCTAAGGTCCTTTTAGTTCTAAGTTTATGATCATCTAACTAGTTGGTTGTTTTGTTTAAACTGAGTCATTTCCCATCTTTTTAAAACAGATGACATGGAAGAGGATTTCCTTTAATCCCATTTAACTGTTCAAAATTAAAAAGGTTTTCCATCACGTATAGGATAAAAGACACATTTTTCAGACTAAGCATTTAATATCCTTCGTAATCTTCTACCAACCAATTTCCTCCAACCTACCTTTTCTACCTTATCGTACACTACCCTATTTGTTAATAAACCTAAAGCCAGAAGACCCCATCAGGTCTAACCCTTTGATCTTATGGATGAAAAAATTAAGACCAAGGGAGGCTAAGTGACACAAATCAAGGTTACAAAATATCAAAGACAGGATTTGAACCCAGGTCCTCTGACTCCAGAATCAGCAGGTTTCCTCTCTACACCACTCATTCTATATTCCAGTCAAAGTAAATTTCTCTAATTTCACCCTGACTTCTCCTGCCTCTATGCTTTTGTGTACATCATGTTGCATGCCTAGCATGAACTCAGTTCACATCCCAGCTGCTGAAATTCCTTCTTTCTTTCAAGGCCCATTATGTGTAGGAACTCCTCCATGATGCCTTCTCTAATTGCCCCCAACTGAAAGTAATCCCTCATGTAGTCTGGATATTAGGCTTGCTGTCTACATTTTTACTGCCTTAACTTCACCTTAGTGTTCATCACATTCTACCTTGTCTCTTACTCATGCACATGTCTTATTTTTCCTAGGAGGATATAAATTCTTTGAGGGTGAATATGCCATTTTCAAAATCTTTTACCTTAAGCACTTAGTGCCATGCCCTGCTCATTTAACCTTTTCTTCATCAGAATCATAATTTTAGACATCTATTATTTTCCTATGCAGTCATACCTTATTTTTAGTTTGGTTATTTCCTCTCTTGTTATCAGGCTGTCAAATCTGCTTATTATAAGATTATTCTTTCCTTGCTTTTCAAACTTATCAAAAATAGTATTTTAAGATAATCAAGCTTATTAAAATGGCACTAAGAAAGGACCAATAAGGTTCTGAATGAAGGAATAAAATGCATAGCTTTGGCAGAGGGGCTTTTAATAATCTCTTCTATTGCTCAGATTCACCCCTTGGTTTGAGTTTATATTACATGAAATGAAATTGACAAATAAATGGGGTTTAAGTAACTTATGGATGGATTTAAGTCAAGGATCACATATCTGTGTTCATGATACAGACACCTATATAACATTGTAAAATCTGGGGAGAAACATTTACATTGGTTTTAATGTCAATAAAACTCATTCCAGATGATCCTAATTCTACTTCCATATCATCCACATTTAAAGAGACTGATTTGGACTGGCAAGTATCAACTTAATTGTTATCTCACCCAATTTCTAACAACTGAACAAAAATATGCATATAAATAAGAAAGGCTAAAGTGAAGGAGAATAAGATGCTTTTATTTTTATGATAATTTTATGATATGGAATTTTTGCATCAGAAAGAAAATAATTTCTATGACTATGAAATTATTTTTATTAATATTCAACCACACATTTTTTCTCCTAGTGATAGAACACTTGCCAAGTTTTAAAGAATACTTTCATTTACTTTATTATAAACAAAACTATTTCAAACAAACCTGATATTAGAATAAATGTGAAAGACATTGATGTTGATGTTGGCTTCTACTTTATTATGTGAGCAATTTAATACCTTAAAAAAACTGCCATTGACTTGTTGCTAGGCTATGTTATACTTTTTTGTAGCTTTATTGACTTCCCAATTTGGAAAGAAAAAGAGAATTTTAAAATGAAACCATAATGTTTATTTTTGTGTACTCCAAGATTATACCAAAATAACTGGTTGAAAAGTTAGAAAATATAGCATTTACAGTGTTATACAACCAGTTTTATATTTCTCACTCAATTGACCAGTTAAAGGCATGTAGACTCAGCATAAGATTCAAAGAGGGGTTTTTATGATATAAATCTGTGACCTTACAAGTTCTAAGACTTTATAAAAATATTCAATTAATTAAAAATCAATAGAGTTACTGGCTCACATAGGATTATAAATCATGGAATGTTATATCTGGAAGAGACATCAGAATTAATCAGGATCAGTCCTTTCCTCACATAGATTAAAAAGCTGAGGCCAAAGAAGTGATGACTTGAGGTCCCCTAACTAGATATTTTTACATCTGAGACCTCAAGCATTTCCTCAGTGCCCTTTCCACTATACCTTGCTCCTGCCAACATATAGACAGACTGTATAGAGGAGGGGAAAAATACAATTTTTTAAAAAAGTAAGCTTATTATTTTATTTTCACAGATCTGGAATGATTATGGCAGAAATTAGATTGTATTCATCAAGAACAACTTGTACAAATTACCAGGAGGATGAAGTGAATTTAATTCTTTAAGATATTATACATCATTTAGTCCTTAAAAGTGACCTTAAGTCACAATTCCTTAAATTTTCCAAGAAAAAGCACTGCTGCCTATTTATAGGCATAAACACATTTTATTTTTATGTGTGGTCCCACATGCCAGTAATAATTTAGTATCACTTTTTATGTAATCAAAGATTAAATTGCAATGAACACAGCTGTAAACTATCACAACACTTTGAACTTTCAAAGAGGCAACAGAACAACATATAGATGAATTCATGCCATCATACCCTTGCCTCCACCAAGGGCAAAAAGGGCATCAAATATACAGAGAATATTGAAGGCAAGTCTAATGATAGACTTGCTTAACCTTTTCTTTGAGAAACTAAAACTTAGAGATGGTAAATAAATGCTAAGTGGAAAACAGCAAAATTAAAGGGAGATATGTCTCACTCTTGCCTGTTTCTGCCTTCCTTTTGGGGAACACATGACAATGAATCAATTCATGCTTGATCTGCAGACTACACTGTCATAGTGTCTGTTCACGTAATGTAAAGGGTCAGATTCCTCAACTTTTGTAAATAAACGTTACTGCTATTCATAAAGACCTGCTATTAAATGTAATTTGTCCATTTAAGTTACATTTCATATAATGTAAGGTAAACTAGGAATCTTCTGCCTTCCCCACCCCCACCCCCATTTCCCCATCTCTCATCTATACTGTTCTACTGTAGCTTTAAACTAGTCATGATTGTTCTCCTTCCATAAAAAAATGTCAAGATCTTCACCTCATACTATTTTATTCTCTGGATATTCTTCTACTCTTTAACTTGTTATTATACTTTCTCATCCTTAACTATTTAAAAGAGAAAAGCTCACATACAGAGAGAAAAGGAGCTACTTTGGGCTTGAATTTTAAGTATGAGCAATAAAGTTAGAAATAGAGAACAAAACCTTGAAAGGGGCAAGGGACAGGATAAGAATCAAAACTTGGTGTGCCAGTAAGGTTTAAAGCAGATATGGCTTTAAAGCAGGATGGCAGACAGAAGAAAGAAAAATTGAAGTCAATTGTTTAATTCTTTGGGACATATATATGCAAAGGGTTATGTAGCTCTGTATGTCTTTTATCTGTTTATGCTGAGAATGTCATACTTGCATGTTCTACTGAAGAAAATATTACAGGACCCAAGTCAAATATGAAGACAATATATTAACCTCAGCAAATAATCTGGACTTAATAGTCTTACACCCATATATTTGAAAACATATACCATGTATTGTGATGATCCAAAGGTCACATGAAATTTCAGAGAAAACAATTTAGATTGTATGGGTAACTTTTTAAATAATATATCAGGAAGAATAAGTTTTCTTTCTCTCTTATCCCATCACCTTGCTGCTGACTATATTCACCTCTACTGCTGCTCAAACTATGCCTTTCTCATTTCCTTCCTTCCTCTTTCATTCTTAGCTCTTGTGGTGAAACCAGGTACCTTTATTTCCATTCTTTCAGCTCAGACTTTATGCTGAGTACAAGATACAGTCTTTGCTAATACCTACTTTCAAAAAACTTACTGTTAAAAAAAAACTCCAGTTTTAAAACAGAATTTTGACTTTTTCATGTACACATGTGGGAGTAATGAAAACTTCTGATCAAATAAGAAGCAATGCAACTTAAGCAGATAATGTAACAATGGAGGATTCAAGATCAAGTCATTGCAGAATGCCTCCCTCAGGGTCTTTGATCATTAAATGATACTAATATTTTATTGATAATTTTGAATGATGATGTTGAGATATGGCCAAGCAATCTAAAGTATAGTTAAATTCTCTCAGGATATTAAAAGAAAGAGAGAAAAACTCATAAAAAATGGTCTGTCAAATACAACATGAATTTGTCTAAGGACAAACAAGCCCTTTTATGAAGGATAGAGCATTAAGATAATAATCCAGGAATGGACTGTGAACCATAAACTGAATGAGTTTGCCATTATTTCGAAGACTAACATGATGTTAGAATTATTAAAGAAGGTATATGATATAGAAATATCAGAAAATCATCTGTTGATCTAATTAAATTGAAATTGTTTGACTTGATACTGTTTTAGATTTCTATATTTGTTACCTTAAAAAGAACTCTGGCTATAGAGTCAGAGGATCTGGGCTTGAACCTTGGCTCTGCCACTGACTATCTGTGTGACTCTCTGCAAATCACTTAACCTCTATGGGTTTTGATTTTCTCATCTGTAACATCAGGAGACGGGCTAAATGACCTCAAAAGTCCCTTCCAGCTCTGTATCCATGATCCAATGAATGACTTTCAAAAAGTATATTTGCTAAACACTGAAACAAGTTACCAAAGAAGGGGACTGAGATTCTCCTTCTGATAATCATTAATAATGCACAACCATTAGAATTGATAGCCCAAAGTGTTGCCTTGCTTTTAAGAGACTTGACTAAAGGATCATAGAAGGTTCTTTAGTTTCAACACAAAAATACTAAGTCAAAATACTTTTCACCAAATAGGTGCATTTTTCTTGTTCTAGTTCCTTCATCCAAATAACCCGTTTTCAAAACTTCAGCTTACTGGTTAAATTCAACCATTTGCCAGAAGTAAACACCAAGCATGTTATTCTGGGGTAACTGTGGAGGAATTGAAATGAAAAATAATTTTTATTTTACATCATTTGCACAACTAAGTGTAGACAAAAACTATGGATTACCACACTAAATTTATTTTTTCCTTAGCAAATGCTTTGAGATATTGTAAAAGTAGACTGGCTCCAGATAATTAAATGAAAGTTCTAAATTTGAAGGGGTACATCTTCATTCTTGGAATAAAGGAAAACATTTTTGACACAAGTGAAAAAAGGAAACAAAGACCAAATAAAAAGAGAAGGACAGTTGAAATTAGCTTCCACGAAGACCTAAAGAATGCAAAGGTATCAGAGGCAGAAAAAACTTCCTGCTGAAAAGGAAAATCTTTGTCTATTTGGGGCTTTTCTTCTCTAAATTCTAAAACTCTATTATGTATAAGGTTGTTATATACAACAGGATCAATTTTCAAAACAGAACTAGAAATTTAGCAAATAAGATTATGAAGAAAAGTGGACTTTGGCTTAGTTACAATCAAGGACATATACTTATCACATAAATAAATATGTTGCTTTCATCTCTTTTGAAGTTGCATTTTTTTCTTTTCAAATTATAAATAAAAACTAATACACATTTCCAAAGTTGGGGGTAAACTTTCAAATAACTTTGAATTATACTTAAAAATATAATTCACTGCTTGAATCTTTATGGAAACAAATGCTGACCTAAATTATAAATAAATATTTAGTGTGGTATATTTTTAAAATCCAGTTACTTCATAAAGGTCACTTTCCCAGTACAGCTTTGAGAAAATTAGCCCAATAACTGACAACTACCTATTAAGGCACAAGTCCACTTTCAGTTCTGAGGGGAAAATATTCTCCCATTTTAATAAAATCTAAGAGTAAATTAGGATTTTTCTGATTGTGTTTAAATTAGGGCAATTACAGTAAATGCTGACCTCAAATGAACTACTATAATTGGCTGGGTGAAATGCTGCCATTGAGGTCACCGTTTCAGTAGACATTCTTCCTATAATTCTGCTAAAAAATTAATTCGCTATGTAAACTGTTTTTTCTTCTTCTTTTGTAAAACTGTTATATCTCCTTTATTCCCCAGCATCTCAACAA
The DNA here is from genome assembly GCA_028646575.1 of Pseudocheirus occidentalis. NCBI lineage: Eukaryota > Metazoa > Chordata > Mammalia > Diprotodontia > Pseudocheiridae > Pseudocheirus > Pseudocheirus occidentalis. The sequence goes on from CM053596.1 coordinate 162,962,249, forward strand.
CAGAAATGATATAAAAAGAATATTGCAAATGAAATTTTAACCACTCAATTTATGACCTTGTATTTATATAGCACCTTGCTCTAAGTTGCTCAAAACTCTTTAAGTTAGGTTTTCAAACAAGGCACCACTAATAGATTGTAAACCTAAGTGATCTAAGCAGAATTATCTAAGATCCCACATGCACTTCAAAAAGAATATACGTATTTGTGAGGAAGCAGAAATAAGCAATAAACTGACCATCTACACATTTCAGTTTATTGCTTACTTTCAAAAAGCTTACAAGTATGGAAGGAAAAAAATATTTATAATGATGTTCCAAATCCCTCTCCTAAAGTCATTCTCCCAATATAGAAATTTGTTCTTACAAAATGTTTAAATGAAACTTTATTTTGATATAACTGGGCAAAGTCCATAAATGTTTAATACCTCCTTTTTTTTTTTCCATTTCTGTGAGGCCCAAATAAGACAGTACTGTGCTTCAACTACTAAAAAGGAGGATTAGGTGGCACATAAAACAAAATTATTGCCTAAAACAGAAATGTTAGACATTATTCAATTTTAATCCAGTGGGAAGTATTAGACTTTTCCCTGGAATTCTTTAATACAAGAGTCCCATCCTCTGCCTAGGGATTATTTTATCATCAGTTCCTATGTAAAGGAAAGGAACTGGAAGAGATGGCCACCTTAAGGGCCTATCTAGAATACTTTTTTTAGTATGTATGTAGATAAATACACGTATTAATAGACATCTTTTTATGCATATTATCTACATACATGGGTCAAACCAAGTAAAAATATATCATTACAAAGAAGGTATTCCTATAATAAAAAAAGAAAGGTCCCAAAGCCATCGGAAGTGGCTTACTTTATTCAATAAAACAAAATTTCAAAGCAATTAAAAATGTGGACAAGCTGTAAGAGCATAAGCTTAACTGCAGTACATTGTAATGAGCAACATACATCATATAACTTTTATATATTACAACTAAACTGACTCCTAATTTTCTTTTTTCAAGATTCCCTGGTTGAGTTTTTGCTAATGATTGTAGAAAGGTTTAGGGAAAACAAAATATCCTTGGATAAGGGGGTGTATTTAATCTTTAGAGGCATTTAAGTGATTGATACATTTCCTTTTATTACATTTAGTTCTTAAACTGGCTTCAGCCGACCGTCTTTTTATTAAATATTTTACTCAGGCTCATCAATTTTTTTTTCAACTTTATCATACCTGAAAACTACCTAAAACTAAACCCTTTTGGAAACATTGACTTTATAATTACTCACATAAGCTAAATTGATTTGAATTCTAGTATTTCAGACCCTAATTGGGTGACTGCCATAAAAGGAAAGCTGTGCCGTGTTCGTTCTAGTGCCCTCTAAAGACAAGATGGGGATGGTCATAATCACTCCATATGTAATTTATTTTAGTCATTTAAGCTGCGGATGTTTAGGAAAAGCTTGAAGCATAAACTGTAACTGACAATATCTTCATAGAAACAGTCGATTTAAATCCTACTTAACAGAGGCACGGATAGAAAGTGGTAGTCAAGGTGTCAAAAGTCTTTCAATTTTACTCTGCAATAACTTGTAAAACTTAACATGGGGGGTGGGGAAGCTAATTCAGGCCCAGGTGTGACTTCTCTTTATTTCAGTGCTTATACTATCTACTGAGCTGTGCAGGGTTAACTGAATTTAAAAGATCCAACGTTTTTTTTTTGTTGTTGTTGTTGTTGGGGGGGGGGGGAGGAAGGGAAAAGGCAAGAGGAGGAGTGTTGTTTTTTTCTTTTTTTCTGGAAAACAAGATAAAGGTCCTCCCCCCTTTTAAAGGGAAACCTCCTGCCCCAAACGAAAGTGATATCAACACCAGTTTTCAAAAATAAAAGCTGTTCAGTTTAACAACTCAAATTTAGTGGGACAAGGTATAGAAAACAAATCTAAAGCGTTGCGCAGAGCGACCAAAAAGGGGGGGTGTGTGTGTGAAAGGAAAACAAAATAAAACCAAAACCAAGCACACAATTCCGAGTTTAAAAAAAAGGACCCAAAAGACGCTCCTGGTGTTACTATTGCACAAAGGGACATACCCGCCCAACGTGAAGAATTGAACTAAAGGTGTGAGAGGCAGCGAAGTAAGGAATGAATGAACTGAGCGCCCTCACTCGCTTTCCAAGGGCAGAAAGTGAGTTTACCTGTTGGGACTGCGAACCCGAAGTAAGACTTGTTGGGAAAATCTAAGCTCCGCCTTGCTGATTATTCCTGGGAATAAGGGTGAGGGTGAGTATGAGGGTGAGCATTCAGCAAGGGAGTGGGAGGATGTCTGACTTACTTTGAGCAGCTTGCAACGGATTTGAGCGGAGACCATGTGGCTGTTTCGCAGGTTGCCCACTCTGAACATGAGCGTCAGCTTCCCGTCCCTCATGGAGATCACCGAGTGCTCACTGAACATAAGGGTCTCCGCCCGCTTCTTGGGCTGGGACATTTTAATGAACATGCAGCCGATCAGGAAGGCGTCGACTATGGAGCCCAAGATCGACTGGAAGAGGAAGAGGATGATCCCCTCCGGGCACTTGTCGGTGATGTAGCGGTAGCCGTAGCCGATGGTGGCTTCGGTCTCGATGAAGAAGAGGAAAGCAGAGGGGAAGTTGTAGACATTGGCCACGCAGGGCGTGTAGTTGCCGACGTGGGCTTTGTTCAGGTCTCCCCGGGTGTAGGCGATCACCCACCACATGGACGCCATGAAGAGCCACGCCACGGTGTAGGTGAGGATGAAGATGAACAGGTTCCAGCGCCACTTGAGGTCCACCAGGGTGGTGAACAGATCGGAGAGGTAGCGGCTAGTCTCACTGCCCAGGTTGCCGTGTTGCACATTGCACCTCCCGTTCTTGTCCACGAACCGCTGTCGCTTCTTCCTGGGGACCAGCTGCTGCTGCTGCTGCTGCTGCTGGGGCCCCTGGCCCTGCAAGCCCGCGCTGCTGGACGAGGTGGTCACTACCTGGTAATCGTCCCCAAATTTCCTGCGGAGCGCAGACATAATACGGGGGAGCGGGCCAGATTCAAAAAGGAAGGAGGCGCAGGAGCGAAGCGCTGCAAACCAATACCAGCGGGGGGGAGGGGGCGGGGGGGAGGAGAAGGATAGGAAATGAGAGGATAAAGAAAGGGAGAGGAAAGGAAGGAGGGAGGACACCCAAGCAGGTATCCTAAGTCTCTTAGCCCCCCTCTTCCTTTCCTCTTCAGGTACGACGCCTTGGCACCTCCCCTGGGACAAATTTCTTCTTTCTGATTTAAGTCCGGGGGGAGGGGGGGAGCTCTCCCACACTTAACAGCAGGAGAAATGTGGAGGCAAGGACAGAAAGCCCAGTTTTACCTTTGTGCAGTTAAAGCTCTTTCCCCCCTTCTTTTCTCTTCATTTCCCTTTCCCTTCTACCTCTTTTCTTCACTTCTCCCTCCCTTCAGTTGCACCCGCAAGTTGCAATAAAAACAAAACATTAAAAAAAAAACCCTACTCCCACTCCACCTGCAAATTAGCTGAGCAGCTAAAGGGTTGAACTGCCTCCCTGGACCCTCCCCCCTCCCCCCAAAGCCACCCTCTTCCCTGCTGCCGGTGTCAGTCTCACTGCTCCCCTCCACTCTGGTTCCTATCCTTCCGCCAAAATTGGATACAAAGGCATGTCTGACCGATTATAGTGCGACACCCCGAAAATCGGCCCCCTTCCTTCGGTCTCAGCAGATAGAGAAGAGCAGTCCCCCTTTCGTTGGCAAATCCGAGACTACCCCCAATTCGACGTCCGGCCGGGCTAGAGACAGCCAGGTCTCTTCAGCTGGACCCACGAGTGGCACATGGGCCGCCCCCCTACGAAGAGACGACGGGACTGGCAGTACCAAGCGCCCAGATCTGGGAGAGGGAGCGCCAATGGGGGGGTGGGGGTGTTTAGGAGGGGGAAGGAGAAGGAAGCAGCAGCAGCAGCAGCAGTGGTTTCCCTTCTCTAGAGCCTCTCTTACTCCCAGGTTGTTTTCATCCTCGCCCCCACTTTTCCTGGTTTACCACGTCGGGTGCCAATGCACCTCCCCCATAGCCAGCCTGCTCCAGTGCGCACCAAAAAGCCCCCTCCCCCAAAGGAATCCTGGTGCGCTGGGCACAGCGGGACTTGAGGGCTGAGCTCCTGGTTTCACCGCGTTTCTTCTCTGCTCTCCCACCCTCCTTTCCTGACAAATCCCGGTGATTCCTTAGCAAGGAGGTTAAAGCTGGGAGCTGGCGATCAGACTTTCAGGTCAAAGGGGAACGCTGCTCCACTGTTTCCTCTTCATAGTAAGATTTACCTCTCTCCTTCAATCTACCCCTTACGCTTTTCCACCTGTGTGTGTGTATGTATGTGTGTGTCTGTGTGTGAAAGAGAGAGAGACAGAGAGAGGAAGGAGCAGAGGGTCTGTGGGAGTGTGGTGTTGGTGCCTGTGATCAGCTGCAGAGCTCAGCTAGCCCCGCCTGTCCCAGCCTTCCCCCAGTGTTCCAACAGCCTGAATTGCACCTCCGCTCCTGAGTTGAGCCTGCAGTGTCTCGCAGCACAAGAAAAGGCAAGCCCCTAGAATCAGCAGCGTTTCAAAATCTGCTTGCCAAAACCATCCAACTCTCCTTTGCCCCATCAGCCAGAAACCATCCCAACAAGCAAGCACTGCTAGTCTGAAGGAAGAGCATTGCACTCTTTGGTTATAATAAGTATGGCCCCAACTCAAAAATGATGCCTAGTTGTGGTGCTCTATCATTAACAGCAGAGGTCCCTTTAAGTAGGGAACAACCAGCTACTGAGATAGGGAAGCAAGAGACAGGGCTGTAAGAACTCCAAGGTGCATGAGGTAAGAGGGGTTTTAGGAAACGGTGCTGGGTCTATAGAAAAGGTTCCCAAATTCACCTATCAACAATTGATTTGCTATGTGAGAATCTTATATTCTAGCTGTTGATTCATTCCCTGAAAAAAATAAATGGGTAAAGGGGAGAGCTCAGTTAGCATAATAAAGTAGGGGGTACAATAGGGGGGAAAGGATTTGAGGAAGATACCAGTCTTTATTTTATGTTCACTGCTTCTATAAAGAGCAGTGCAAACAATAATAAGAGAATCTGTTAGAAAAATTATAGTATCATAGCAATGTAAATATAAAAGACATCCATTTGACTTAGTGACCTATCCAAAAGGTACCCTACAATTAAACCTGTTTGGTATGTATACAGGGTACTCTTTTTCATCCCTCCTCATATGTAAATTCCATTCAACAAAATCTTATATACAGTAGCATTGGCACGACAGACACAAGAAGACAAAGGGGGAATTTTCATTACTTATAAGACAAAATATGTTGTTCATGTAAGCTTTTTGATAAGAGATAGATGACTGGACTATCACAGGTTTCCTACCATTGTTTTTGTTGCTAAGATTATATAATAGCTCTGTGCTCTTGCTGTGCTTGTCTATATGCTGATGACTGTGCTCTGAAGTTACACTTGCCAACAAGAGATCACAAACCATTTTGAAGAGTTACCCTGATGTTATAGACTAAGTCAGAAGACAGCAGAGATCCTGTAGAAGCTTCCTTAAGGGATTCTCACCTCCCTAACCCCTTCCCCAGCCAGTCCTCACCAGAGTTCCAGAGCTGTAATGTAATGGAAAGCTTTAATGCAGAACGATGTCATAGAACAAAGGAAAAAGAATAAGAAATAAAGATAGGATCAACATAGCATTAAGCTCCAGATAAAGTTATGAGAGTGTGCTTGCATTATGTCCACGAACCTTTGACCTGCTTTAGACATCTTATCAAACTTTTTGAAGGGCATCACTGAGGGACTGGAAAAACCAGGTAATGGAAAAGTGACAGCATCCACAATAGAGACATCCTGGAGGACAGCTGGCTTCCCAGGATGGAAGTCATGCTTTCAGCAGTTTCCGCTCCTTGGTCCAGGACAGGTAGAAAATGTATGACAGACAGTTGGATACTAAAGCAACTGCTTTCTGATGAGCTCAAGTGGGGCACTGAAAGCAGAAAAGGGTCAAATCACTAGTACAGCCAAGAGAGCTTCGTAATTCTGAAAAACTACCTAGAATATAACAATGGGAGATGGAGATAGAAGGAGGAGCTTGATTCATGGCCAGGGTTAGCCCAGAATGTGAAAAAGCAAAGCTACAAATAATGGTTACCTACAAAATTCTGGAGAAGCTTGCTGGTGCTGTATGCTTTTTTGCATATGAGTAGTAATATTATCAATAGCAGTGTCTTCAAAACTGAAGAACTATGAATTTATTCATCATACTAAATAAGACTGCCAGACTCATGCAACCACATAACCTGTTTACTTACCCGACATAGTGGATATTAAAGCAAAGGTCTTTGCTCCTGGGAAGCATGCTTCTAAAAAAAATTACCAAATAGGAAAAATTTAAATGCAGTTACTTTAGTATTTCAGTATTTTGTGGTATAAACTGTATTGTACACTTATTTCATCATGCACTGGATGGCCATAGTGAGTTATAGCACACATCTTTGGTATGAACTCTAATATGTTGTCCATACAGGAAAATGTGCTTTTTCTCCTACATTATGCCATCCCCACTTACCCCATTCCAATTTCTAACACTGATGGCAGTTTGGTGTTAGGGAGAGAAAGGCATAAGGGACTAATTCTCAGTTTCTTTATATGGGGCATTTTCCCTGGGCTTTGTCACTGACTGTTCCTTAGGAGATCACCCTCTGAACTTCTTATAATGTAGTGTGGGGAAACAGCATGGTTTTCCATTTTTTCTCTCCCATAAAAGAACACTGGTTACTTCCTCTGCAGAAAAAAAAAACCAAAACATCAGTTTGGGATGTGATTGCTCAGATTTAGAAAATGAGAAATTGACTTACCCGAACAGATAATTCATCCCATCCCATCTTTAATCTTAGCTCCAAACTGTGGATTCTTCCAGAGGATTCAGTGAAAAGCAAAAATGTTACCACCCATAATCTGTTTATTTTAAACTCTCAGAGCTTTTTATGATTTAGAGCCAAGCATGGTAAGTCCTTCAAAAATGCATAAATGTATAGCAGGAATTAAACTTCTAGTTAAAGGAAAGTAATTTTTATATTGAATGATGTTTTCTCAAGTTTATTATCAGGGCTTCATTAATGAACAACAGTAGAATGTATAACTTTTTGAGGGCAGGGATTATTTTTAGTTTTTGTTTTTGTCTCCAGAGTGTAATAACAGCACCTGTCTATGTGAAAGTTACTTAATAAATGCTTAACTGAATTGGTTTGAACAAAGAGCGTCTTCCATTTCAATGAAAGATTAGGACCTTTTGAAAACATTTAAAAGTTCTAGTATTTCAAAATTTGCATCTGAAGGAAGGGCCTATATTATTAAAATATAACTATATATTAAGTATAATAAAATGTAACTATATATTGGGTATAAATACTGCATAAAATAGAATTTGGAAATCTTCAGTCTATTAAATGAACATTAATTTCATGTCAGTATTGCTTCACTTACCTCAGAGACAATATGAATGTCAAATGAACACTATGGCAATTTAACTGACAAGTTCCCCCAAAATTTTTGGCTTTTAACTCCCACATATTTGGTAAATATTTCACCATCATTTTTCAGTTCTTTTGCACAGGGCCTTTTAGCCAAGTATATTAACCATCAACATAGAGGAGGTCCAGCATAGAGTAAAAAAGGAATTCTCTAGAGATTCGAGATTTCTAACCTTTTTCTGTCATGGGCCCCTTTATTCTGCTAAAGCTCAGGGACCCTGTCTCAGAATAATGATTTTTAATGTATACAGTAAAATTCACAAGGTTACAAATGACTATAGTTATAAATATAGTTATTGAAATATACTTCTCAAACACTTTGTTTAAGTTCATGGACCTCAGTTTAAGAACTCATAGATGGTCATGTTCTCCTAATATTTCTGTTTAGAAATAATGTGCTGATTAAATAAATTCTGGATCATTGCAGAAACTCTGAAATGAGATACATGGTCACTCAAAGGGATGTGCCTAACTATCCACACAGAAAAAAAATGTAGAAAGGCTGAATATTGACCATAATTTTATTTCATATTAGCATGTATTTCTTGGACAGACACCACAAATGGGCGTTGATCTAAGGCTCAAAATTTAACAGACGATAAGGAAATGCAAATTTAGGAAATTGCAAACTGTTTAATCTCTTAAGCTTCTCCTTGAAATAATCATTCACCTTGTTAACATCGATTTTCTTTCAGTGGTTAGACCTGGAACTTCCAAGATTATAATCCATGAAAAAACCATAGACTCCAAAAGATTAATGAAGGTAAAAACTATGTAAAGGCCAGTGGAAAGTTACATTATGAACATATTATTGTTCAGTCCTGTCTTATTTTTTGTTGACCCCATTTGGGATTTTCTTCATTAAGATACTCTAGTAGTTTGTCGTTACCTTCTCCAGCTCATTAACAGATGAGGAAAATAAGGCAAACAAGGTTGAGTGACTTTCCCAGGGTCACATAGCTATTAAGTGTCTAAAGCCAGATTCTCAGGAAAATGATTCTGCATAATTTAGGGCTTAGTACTCCTATCTACTACACCACCTAGCTGCCCATAGAATGAACATGAGCAGTCTGTAACACATTATAGAAGTGCAATTAAACAGCAAAAACACCACAAAGGGTTTCATAAAATATATATATATATATATATATATATATATATACATATATATAGATAATATGTGTATAATATGTATATTATATATATATGTGTATATATAGACATGGGCCAGTTATCACATAGCAAGATCAAGTTATGACAACAGCAGATGAAGTCTGTGCTACATTAGCATACGTGCTATGTGAAGAAAACTCAAGGAATTAATTCAATTCAACAAGTATCTGTTAATTATAGCGTGTGCCACGCACTGAGCTTGGTGTTAAAAATACAAAGAGAAAAATAAAACAACCCCTAGCTTAAGAGAAATTATATGCTAGTGGAAGTAAGCAAGATATAAACAGATAAGTAAATAAAGAATATATACAAACTAAGCACCAAGTAATTCTTTCTAGTGTAGGAATGTCAACAACTGGGGATATCAGGAAAGAATATTTTCAGATGTGTCACTGGAGCCTTGAAATAAGCTCAAGGGTCCAAGGAGCAGAAATGGGGAGACATTGAAGATGGCTCTTGCAAAGGTACAAAGATGGGAGATAGTATGTCTTAATAACAACTAGCACATTAGAGCGTGTGAGGGGATGTAATGTAAAAACCATTCTGTAAATATAGTGTAGAAACAGATTGTAAATGACTTTACAAGTCCAACAGAGGAGTTTGTATTTTCTCCTATAAAGACATTGAAGTTCCTTAAAAAAAGAAGTGACATTGGCAGACCTATGAGATTCTAGCATTTAGGATGGGATTTTTATGGTGGTCTTATGAGAAGACATAAAGAAGAATTGTATAAGACAGGCAGGCATGGACAACTTGCAGTTTGCATCACTTAAATGAATGCACACATCAATGAGATCACAGATTGGCTAGAATATTAATGTATTGTACAGTGCCCATGAGAGCACTGCACGAAAGTGGACACCTCTATTTGATAATTATATTCTTACCACTTTTAACTATTCTCTTTCACAGGGAAAGCTTTTTTTTAGTGATGCCTTAGATAATGGGTACTGCGGGAAGTTTAAACCATTCCAAAAACCTACACATGCATAAGTGAACCCAAGTGAGGGGAACTATGACCACTGAATTGCAAAATCCATAAATGTTTTAAGGATTTTCTTTAGTAATGTTGCAACTGTTTTGTATATATAAAAATACTACCTTCTTAATCACTCTTTTTGGAGGCACTTTTGCATAGTAACTTACAAAAATGTCTATTTTTTTCAAAAGTTTAAGTCTCTGAATGCAGTAAAACCAGAAGTGTACACTGGTGCCTTTCTTTCATAAGTATTGGTAGTAGACATAAGCTAAGCACCTGTTGCAGAGGTAACAAAGAAGATGGTGGCGCTTAGTGAGTTGGTAATTCTGAGCATTTGAATGAGATGATCTTGCCTTGTGATATTGGATGAGATGATCTATCACCCCCTCCCCCCCAAAAAAGCCTACCTAGAATGTCAACTGGATTCTAAGCTGTTTTTTTATATGGCTTTTAGTAATCACCCCATGCCCAGTTCTCTATCCATGGAAAACTCCCGCTAACTTTTCCCCTACAGAAGTAGAGTAAAAACATATATAATGTTCTTTGCTTGAGATTCCAAAGTTCTCTCCTTATAATGTGGCTCTCAGGACTTGGAAACTAAACTGTTTTATTTTATTTTTGTTTCTTTACATGATGAAAAACATTTAAGCTGCAGATATATTCCTTAAATATTGCCTTCTTCCAATTACCAGTACCAATAACCCAAGTGTTTATTCATTTCAATTCAAGTTTTGGTGAGTAGACAGTAAATATTTTCAAAAATTCATCAAGATTAAAAAAAAAGTAAAATTTAAAATGACTATATAGAAAATTTATCTCTCTCCCTCTTTTTATTCTTCAGACACATGCTGCCTGTGGCTCTAGAAACAACTAAAATATTGAAATAATTCCCAAGTATTCCTGTGATTTTCCAACCTCTCCTCATGTAAGTCTTCATTTAGTAATTATAAATCCTGTTCTCTCCTTACAACTCAAGTGAATGTCACAGTAGAGCAAGATGAGAGAATTTCTTCCTTTGTTGTTAATTCAAATGGGTCAAAGGGGCTTCTAGCAATTGTTTGGGTATTAACTTTGTGTTGAAGATTTAGCCTAAAGCAGAAGTATTTTTTTAGATTTCTTGTTTGTTTTGTTTTATTTTAAGGGAGATAAAAGATAGAAAGAAGCATTGAAAATCCTCTAAAAAAGTATCAAATAAATAATGAATTATCTTGCTGTGTATGTGGACAGAAAATACCTTTCAGGAAGAAGTTCCCTTTATGATAAACCAGAGAAGAAGAATATAAAACTCAGACAAGATAAATGAAAAAAAATGGATGGAAAAATAAGAAGTCAAAAACCCAGTTCTAACAACCAGTGGACAGGATCATTACCTTACGTTCTGCAAGGCAGGAGTTGGCTGCTGATGAAATGTCCTCACATATTCTGTCAATGTCAGAATGCAAAACTCACGTCAAGATGTCACACAGTGATTATTTATGCTTCTCTACAATACTGATGAGTGACAAAGCAGCTCTATAACTGTGAAAGGTCACATACCAATTGTTGGAGATTAATCCAGCTAAAAGACAACACTGTCACAGGAAGTAATTTAATCTACAGTATTAAAACATATCTTACCTGCAACACTGTAAGAATATACAGTTACATTGCTAGTGAATTTCCTGGAAGAGGTCTATGCTCTTAATTTTCCATAGTAACATTAAAGGGTGCTAAACATACAGTAATTAACACCTCTTTTGCATCTGTGGTATTTATCAAAAAAAGCTTTTTTTTTTCCTTTTTCCTGAAAGAAAGTGTTATTTTATTTCTCATAGATAAAAGATGAAGAGGCAGCATGGAGTAGTGAAAAAAGAACTGACTTCAAAGTCAAGACTGGGGTTTAAGGCCTAACCAGTGAATCCTGGCTGTGTGACCCTAGATAAGAGATTTAACCTCGCACAGTCTTCTAGGCAGCTCCCTAAGACTAAAACTTTGAGAAGACTTATACATCTGCATTGGTAGGACACTCTCCAGTGGGAATTCCCTATATAGTAGTGAAAATTCAGGTCTGGGAGAACAGAGATTAAACTTGTGGTTTTATTAACACAGAATTTCCAGATGAGGAAACTTTCTCTACCAGTCAGGTCAGTACCTCCTTTGTAAATTAGAGTCTAACAGTGGTTCTCAACCTTCCTAATGCCACAACCCTTTAATACAGTTCCTCATGTTGTGGTCATTCCCAAACATAATATTATTTTCATTGCTACTTCATAACTGTAATTTTGCAGAATGTTAGTAATCTAGAGGCTAAGTGACTTGACCTGGTTCACACAGCCAGGATGTATCTGGATCAAGAGAAAAATAAATGTTTTTAAACATAAAGAGTTGTTCAGGAAAATGTGTTCAGTTTGCTAAATTAACTTTAAAAGAAAAAGCCATTGGTTGGGACTTTGGTTCTAGGAAAAACTCAGTGCCTTTTAGATAGATTGTGAACATCTCTATAAAGTGGTTTAATCTGTCCATTTCCATGGATTAATGCATTGCTGTAAAGGACTTTGGTTGCATTTCCCTCTGAAAAGTATGAGCATACCTATTTGTTAGAGATTGGAGAATAGCAAATATCTCTACAAACTGTCACAGAAAGGATGTCATAAATTTTAATAGATGACATTTGGACTCCAAGTTCTTCTTTATTTCCAATAAGATTCTATGCTATGATCAATTGGTATTATTGGGAGTCTAAGAGAACAGTATCATTCAGAATAGACAGAATCTCTGTCTTACAAGAGTTTTTGTGAGTCCAATGATGGTTAAAAACTACATAAAGGATTGAAATTATGTTTTCCCTATAGTGCAAATGCTATTTAGAAATTGTTAGGAAAAAAAACAATTACTAAAAAAGTATGCCTATCTAGGTAGACATCATTACCAAATAATGCAGAATAACCACATATATATTCTAAATATGAATTCATAATGGATAAAATATAAATTTGTGTTCTTTTACTTTACCTCAAATTAAATGGATTCTTACTTTCTGTAATAATTAACACTTTAAGTTAGATATAAAACCTAGTTTCCAAGCACCACTTGCAGGAAAGTTCCTTAATCCTAAGCACCTTTCCAAACACTGTTCTGTGCCAGCCTCCATTGTTACACACATTTATAGCTTTAATTGGAAACATACATTATAAAAATAAGCTATGAATTTCCTTCTAGAATATGAAACTATGTTAGAAATAACTTTGAAATGAGCCACTTAACTCTGGGAGCTTCTATTCCAAGGCAAAATTATTAACAAAGTCATTAAACAGATAAACATATAAAATATGCAAGTCATTAAAGTACAGTGAAACCAACTAAAAAGGTTTAGCTTAAAAATAATGGAAAAGGGCCTTCAGCATGTTAGGGAGATTCTTTACGGAAGATTTATGAAAAAATATAGAAATTCTGCAGTATAAGAAGGCTTCATGGAGTTGCAATCTATACTAGCAAAGAACATACTCTGATATCATAGAATAGAAGTTCTTTTGGGGGGAGAGACTGTTCCATTGTACTTGTTGGGTCCCTTGTAACTAGCAGTACCTGGCACATAATAGGTCCTTATTCATTGTTTCTTGATTTCTTCTTTGATGAGGTCACAGCTGCTCCAGAACACCTAAGTTATTTTTCATTTGAAATCAGGAAAATCAGCTGCATAATTGAATTTTATAAATAATAAGAATATACTAATAACTATACAACCTGTATCATTACACTTGTTATAATATAGATCCTTCTTAAATGTGTTACTTGGTGCTTTGTCTTCTTAAACAGGATGTACAGGAAAAAGTTTCACATTTTCCATATGATTTAGTATGGCAATTATGAATATCCATCCTATTTCTGTAATATAATCTTACCTTTAGGAGCTTTGGAAGTATATACAGCTATTTGTTCCTGTACAAAATTACTTCAGGTTGCTGTGTTTTTTGAGAGTTCTTGTATATTTTTCATTGTTGTTGTTGTTGTTGTTCTTCTTCTTGATATTCTTTTTCTTCTTCCTGTTCCTCTTCATCTTATTTTTCTTCTTCTTTCTTTTTAGTCTTCTTCATCTTTTTCTTCTTTTTCCTCTTCTTCATTTTCTTTTCCTTCTTTTTCATCTTCTTCTCAAAACACAGCTCAGAAAAAAGTACTTTATAGGGTATTGGAAGAACTGACAAATATGATTAGTGAGAAATCAGTTGTAATGGTCTTGATGGGAGAATTAATTACAAATATCAAAACATTTTTTTAAAGGGGGAAGGAATCAAATCACATTACTATTCCAAGCAACATTCTAGGATGCATTATTAAAGAGAAGGTTTGTGAACACTTAATAAAGAGAAAAATGTCATTATTAAAAGCCAGCATAGCTTCATGAACAACAAATCATATCAATATAATGTCGTTTCTTCTGTTCCTCCCCTCCCACAGGAAACTGGACTGGTAGATTAGAGGAATGCTACATACACGACAGAAAAATGTCACTGAAGTATTTGTCAAAGCTACTTGTTCTGGCCCTGTGATTGAGAAGTAGAGTTATTGGTAAGAAGGTAATGTATTTAGGTGTCTTTAGTACTAACTCAATTGTCATGCCCATAAATACAATTCTTAAATAGGTTGATGTCAATTTGGAAGAATGTGACAGCCAGAGCTATTTCTGATTTCTGTCTCCCCAATGCTTATCACAGTGCTTTGCCCAAAGTAAGCACTTAAGAAATTATTCTCCCTTCCTTCCTTCCTCTCTTCCTCCCTTCCTTCCTTCCTTCCTTCCTTCCTTCCTTCCTTCCTTCCTTCCTTCCTTCCTTCCTTCCTTCCTTCCTTCCTTCCTTCCTTCCTTCTTTCCTTCCTTCCTACTTTCCTTCCTTCCTTCCTTCAGCTGTTCTCTGTAAGAAAAAAAAGTTTAGGCAAAACAAATGAATATATTGGCAATATCTGACAGTATATGCTTCTTTCCCCATTTAGGGTCCACTATTTTCCTGTGGAGGGGAGACAGATATGATTCACCATCAGTCCTTTATTCACCATCATTGTTCACTGCCTTAATCAGAGTGCTAATATCTTTCAGTGGTGTTTTACTGTGGTCATCATGAAAATAGTTCCTTTGTTTCTCTTTCTTTCTGCAATACAAACTATGACATCTG
>CM053596.1:162977604-162993646 GCA_028646575.1 Pseudocheirus occidentalis
AATTGTTTAATGTTATCTTGGTTTCTCATAAAGTCATTAGCTTCTACTTGCTCCACTCCAATTCTGAAGGAAATATTCTCTTCAGAATGCTTTTGAGATTCTTTTTCCATCTGGGAAATTCGACTTTTTAAGGCATTCTTCTCCTCATTGGCTTTCTGCGCCTCTTTTGCCATATGATTTAATCTATTCTTTAAAGTGTTATTTTCTTCAGTCAGGTTGTTGACTCTCTTTTCATGATTTTCTCACATCATTCTCATTTGACTCTCTTTTCATGATTTTCTCACATCATTCTCATTTCTCTTCCCAATTTTTCCTCCACTTCTCTTATTTGGTTTTCAAAGTCCTTTTTCAGTTGATGTATAGCTTCTAAGTATTCTTCAATTATCTTGGAAGCATTTGGTCTGGGAGTTCTGAGTTCTGGGCTCTCTTCCTCCTGTTCCATGTTTTGACACTTTTTATCCATAAAAAAGGATTCTAGAGTTTTATTGGTGGTTTTATTTTGCTTCCTTTTCCTCATGTTGGCCAGTCAATTAATTGGTTGGTTTTTTGGGGTCTGAGAAACTCTGCTTCCAAGGGGGGAAGCTCTGTTCCAAATTGCTGTCGTTTTCCCAACTGCCAGAGCCATTAGCAAGGTGTTGCAAGTCCCCCCAGCTTTGGCTTGCTGAAAGTGCACCCCAGGAACACCACCCAAGACAACGATCTTGATCCTGGCCGCTCAATACAAGAGCACTTGGCCCTGATAAATCAATTCAGCCCCCCTGCGGAGTCTGCAGGCCAGGGGCTCTGAAGCAGCCTGGTGGGGGCCGCCGCCGGTTCCAGCAGTTCCCTTCCCCCACTGCTTCCTTGCCCCAGGGGAAGATTGGCCTATCTGCTTTACCACCCCCAAATTAATTTTCAAACTTTCACTTTCACTAACCATCTCTGAGGATTTAAAGATCCCCTTAGGCAGGTGCTTTAGATTTTCTTTGAAGTAGAGGCTTGGGGGGCTCACTCCTCCAGGCCGCCCTGGGGCCTACCATGGCCTTGGATGCGGTTTTGGGCTGGCTAGGTCTCTGCTCTGCTGTGGTGGGAGCTGCCCCTCTCCCGTCCCTGTTCCTCACGCCTTGGCAAATGTGGAGGTGCTGGAGGCTGTAGATCTCTCCTGCAGCCTGGCTGCAGGGCTTGGCTCAGCTCAGCCAAGCTGCTTCCAACCGTCTGGGCCTGGCCGTGGTCTCGGCTTTAGGCTGTTCCAGCCTCCGCTCCCAGCTGCTGCAATGAGCCCCTGCTGCCGAGCTGCTTTCAGCGAGAGATGTGTTCTCTCTATTTTTGTGTGAGTCTGAGAGTCCTAGACTTCATCTGGGCTCATAATTTTCTGGTTCTTTAGGGTGGCGGTGTGGGAGCTACAGGACCTTCCTGTTTCTTCGCCACCATCTTGGCTCTGCCAAAGTAAATATTTTAATATGTTCTTCAAGCTGTGATCTAATCAATATTGATAGTCTCTTCATTGATTTGTGTCACAATTAATGTATGTCTAGACTTCTTGCAAAATTGTAATCTATGTTTTAAATTTACCACAGAGGACATAACCAATATCAACTTTCAAAGGAAAAATCCAGTTGTAGAACCATTTTCCAATATCTCATGCTTGAAGGGATTCAATCTTCCAGAGGTTGCCATATTACCAGTGAGAAAAGGAGTGTTCCTCTCAAAATGCTCTTCTAAGATAACTCATACTCCTGGAATCTCATCCTTCATGGAGTACCTTTCACAACTGTGTATCCCAACAACTGGATCCCCTCAGCCTCTACAGATCTAGTCTCTCTGTTTCTCAAACTGCAGTTTGAGAAATTATTTATAAAATCTCCGCACCCCCTTCCCATCACCCAATTTTCTGTTTTCCTTCTGATCTTGGCTACATTTAATTTATTTGTACAAGACCATTTTTAAAATTTAATGTGGTAGAAATTATCTGACCTCTGCCTTTCAATATCATTATTATTGGCCATTAGGTAAGCCCCAAATCAATGTCCCTTAGTGAATATTAAGCCCTGCTTCTATGTACCATTTCTCCAGTGACTGAGTAGTCATGCTAAGTATTCAACCTAGCAATGCACAATAATTCAACAATGTTACTTCAGAATGCCCATTATATCATTTACTTCAATATCACTGTATTTCACTTCAATGGAGTTTCTTTATTCTGCTCAGTACATTTTGAGTTTTGTATTTTGTGCTTAGTTGTCAATGTGATTTCAGAAATAAACCAAGAACAATGATATTTTCTGAATCAAAGGTTATGATGATTACTTGAATAAACTCATTTGGCCTGAGAAGAGATTTTGTATTAAAATGTCATTGTCAAATTATAGCCTAGACCTTGGAAAACAAAATAAAAAACACTTTAGTGTTACTTGTGTATGCAATTTACACTTTCAAATATCAGTGTATCCTTGATTTTTTTTATCCTTTTCCTTCTGCTTAAAATTCAAAGGAATTTTTGCAATATTAGAGCACTTAGCTTTCATTTGATCAAATGTTACCCCCCAAAGTCTCATTTAATACATAAATATCAAATTCCTGATAATTCTGAAAATGGAGCCCCTGGAGCTGATTGCTACTTTTCCCAGGTTTAGATTAACTATTTAAGAGTAATCAGTGTTCCACCAATAATAATAATTTTAAAAATTCCTTTCTTTTACTAGCCTAAGCAATATTAACCAATCCAGATCTTAAGAATATTTCATCAAGACATGAAACAATAAAAACAAAAAGATGAAATTGTGGTAGTTGTGATAAAAGCCTCATATAGAAACGTTTGGAGGGAGTGGTGAAAATGTGCTTCATTGCATAGGTAGGTGGGACAGGCAAACTATTATTCTACACCTATTTTCAGTGGAAAAATAGAGATCTGCTAATCTCTCAAGGGCAGAAGAGAAAATTCCAAAACCTCTCAGTTTGTCTCTGTGTTCTTCAGGATTTCCCTAGAACTAACAGGAACTGCTTAACATTAAACTTTTCTCTCCCTATTCTGTCTGGAGACCATCGCTTGCCTCTCAATCTTTTTTCTTTTTTTCTTTTTAAAAATTAATTATTTTATTTATTTACTTGCTTACATCATTCATTTCCACCAGATTTTGAATTACAGAATTTTCTTCCTGTCTTTCCCCCACCCCCAGCCCCAATACAGCAATCCTTCTGTAAAGTCCCTCCCCCAATCCGCTCTCTTCTATGTCCTCCCCCAACATCCCTCTTACTTTTTGGTGGGCAGGGAGGGTCTCGCTACTCCCATACCTGTCTCTCTATCTTTTTTCACTCAGGGATTTCTTGATAACCTCACTTAAATTTTTCTCCCTCCTCTTTCCACATGGTTCCCTCCTTTCTCATACTTGTAAAAGTTCACATGCTACTTGAGACAATCCCTGGGTCCAGTTGCAAGTGCTTCTGTGAATCTGGTTCTTTGAAGCTTTCTCCAACAAAAATGAGCATTTGACCTATGGACATTTGAAAATGTGCTGAAGTTATTATTTACGGCAAGCTGCCTCACATACATGCCACTGAGGAATTTTAAATTGTTTTATCTATGAGATGAAGAACTATAGAAAAATGTGGAAATGTCAGCAAAAAAACATTGGTTTGATCAATAAATGACAGGAAGCATAGAAATGAAAGGGCTTCAGCACTGCCTCCGTGAATGAAGCACTATTACATATATACATACATATATGTGTGTATGTGTATATATACGTACACAATATCCATATATACATATGCATACATATAGAAAGAAAGATAGATGTTATATGTCTCTATCACATCTATATCAATCTGTCTGTCTATGTATCTATTTATCCATATCTTTACATAAGCCAATGTTCCCTTTTTATATGTCATGGTGGGATTGGTCAATGAGGGCCAATGCACAAAATTGCCTCTTTTGCTCTAATCCATTTGTATGTAGGTTTACTGAACCTTTTTTCTTGGTGAATTTAATAGAAGGGCCTTCTCTCCCCCTTGAGATATTGTATACCCTAATATTTACTGTTGGAAACTACATGGTAATGAAAATGACTTTTATTTGGCTGCTGAATTGGTGCTCAATCCACATAAAATTGATGGGGTGATCTTTCAATGTATTTCTAGAGAGATTTTGAGGATAATAAACTTCTGTAAGCCTCTGTGGGGGGGGGGGGAAAGGCAGGAATTATAGCAACTATGCCTCGCTACCAGATTGTCATGTTCCTGGGAATGCAAAGTACCTCTTTTATTGGTGTTTATTTTTTATCATAAGTGACTGAAATAAGAGTGTTCAAGTGGCCAGTGAGACCTAGAGATTTATCACATCTAACAGGAGTCACACTGATCACTCAGAATTTTGTACCAAGTGGCAGCAGTAACTGAACCTAGTGTGGAAACTGTATAGTAGCTCTGAGAAATGACTTACCTGACCCAGCCCATCAAGGTGCTAGCACAGTTTGAGCAAAATAAGACAACCAGAATTTATTAAGCACTTACTATGTGTGAAGCACTGTACCAAATATTGGGGATACAAAAACAAACCAAAAGACAGATAGTTTCTACCATTGAGGAGCTTACATTCTAATGGGGGAAAAACACAAAAAGGAACTGAAAATGGGGGAAGTATTTGTAATAGAATCTTCACTACTTCCAGAAAGTCAAGAAAAAATTTGGAGGGGATTGAAATTTGGCTGGCCTGAACTCCTCCACAAAATAGGAGCTCCAGGGACAACTCAGCAAGAAGAAAAGAGGACTGGCCTGATGGAGAGATGTTCCAGGGTGGGAAGGTATAATGCCGTGCACCATCAGATTCCCAAAAGAATGCTACAGTGAACAGCTTTTAAGATTTCAATAACACAGTAATAGTGAACACTCTTTATTCCATGACCAGTCAAGGCAAACATTCACAATATGTCACAATATATTGTTCACAACATCATGTCTTATCACAGAAAGTCACTATATAGTGTCCATAACAGTTCTTAATATTAGAATGGCCACACCATTTTCACTACAGTGGCCACAATATTTAGAACAAGGAATAAAAGAATAATCATCTGGTTCCTGAGGGGAAAACCCTTCTCACTTAATCATTCATTCAATCAATTCACAATATATCAATCTTCCACTCATGGGGCAACCATTAACTTAATGAGTCACTAATCTAGATTCCTGATTACTAACTATCATTAATCACTAGTATAGTCATTAGAAAGCCACACAAACCCTCCACCCCTTAGTGTCCAGCAAATCACAGTTTTGTCCAAGGGGAGGCCTTTTCTTCATCTTGACTCTGGGTGGTCTCTCTGATTCCCTGGATCCCCTTCCATGGTTCCAGCTCCCTCCAGAATCCACCAGTCACCTGGATTCAGAAGCAGACAGCTGCTGGGTTCTTGTCCAGTCCTCAGAGGTAGACAGCTCCCAGGTCCTTGTCCAATCCTCAGAGAAGTCCCTGGCACACACTGAAGTTCACAGGGTCCAGCACATCTCAAAGCCTTCACCACTTCTCTTGCCTGGAACTCAAAGATCATCCAGGCCATGAACAAAGTCTTATCTTGGTCATGCTTCTTCAGTCCTCCAGCAGTTCAGCTGGCCCCAGGATGCAGAAGGAATATTTGCCTTCTGGGTGACCTTCACCAGATTCTGGTATCAGGAAAACTCCATCTCAATTCTCAGTCAGCTTTCAGATACTGGGAGAGAAACTCTCTCTCTCTCAAGAAAACTCCAACTCGCTTTTTCACCTCCCAGAGGTTGAGACAATCCTGCTTCTTCCAACAGGAAAATTCCAATTCTGTCCCTCTGTCTCTAGAATTCTTCTTTATATACAGAACTGTCCTCCTGTCTCAGCTAATCCCCTTATGCCACATCATCAGCGGAGTTCATGCCCTCTCAACAGTGGACAGGGCTCACACCTTCCATACTTAGCCCTATGTTACTAAGTGTTAAGTATCTGATAAACTGATTGCTGTTACAGGAGGCAAGAAGAATATTTGGATATTTCAGGGTGAGGAGGCTCCAGATGCTGAGGAAAGTTTTAGGATGAGACAACAGCTAAGACATAGTACAGAATTCCAGAAAGTCAGCAGCAGAGCCAGAAGGTGAATAAAGATTGACTGATCTGAGTGAGAGATTCATCCATTTGGTATATAATACAAAGAAGATAACTTGGTGGGGATTCTGAAGCACCCTATAATGTTCTCCAATCATATCCCAACCCCAGTGGGGTTGTGAGCAACTACTTTATGCTTTAGTCCACTCTATCCAGGACTTGAGTTTGTATATCTAAGAGAGAAGTATACCTCAAATTTGGGGGATGTTGTGCATTAGTTATGCTATACCTTCACAGTAAATACCTTTTGTAAAAACTATTTGATATTAATTGGGTAATTACTACTGTGAGATAGTACATTGGATGCAATGCAAGATGAGGACAGCATGATGGACTTGTTGATGGTCATATCCACTGGAGTTGACTCAATTTGGACAAGAATGCTATTCCTTCTAAATATTGACCTACCTGGCCAGGAGTTATTTCCTGGTAAGTATATTCACTTAGCTCTACTTGAGCTGGTGATTTGAAGAGTTGGCAGTTTTAGATAATGATAATAGCTGACATACTGTGTTTTAATGTTGGCAAATGACTTTACATATAGTTTCATTTAATTCAAGGCATAGAGATTAGAGATATCCATCTCCCTAAGTTAATTACAACAAGACTCACAGAATCACATTTCTGTCTGGTAGAAGGTCCAGAAGCTGAATATGTAGTCCAAACTGAAACAGAACAATAATTCCTATCTGCAAAATACCTGGCAAGTGGCCTCCCAGCCTTTTCTTTAAGAGATCTGATGAAGAGAAAAATATTTGCAAACATCTCCCTCTCACATTGGCTCTAATTGTTAGAAAGGTTTTCCTCATATTAAGCCTAAATTTGCCCATCTGCAACTTAATCTTGTTGTTACTAGCTCTTCCTTTGGTGGTTAAGCAGAATAAGTCTAATATCTTTTGTATATGGTAGGACTTCAAAGACTTATGCAAAGCTCTCATCTCAAGGTTTAGACTTTATTTGCTATATCCAATTCTAGACATTCATTAATCATACCTCTAGTAATATGTTCTAGAATTTTGCCAAGAATCAGTCAAATTCACTGTGCAATAGTATATAGATTTCATTCTCCGACTTTCAAAAAATGTGGTAACATTTCCCGTTTTTCAATCCTGTGTGTCTCACTTGTACTTCCTTCAAAGATCATTCAAAGTAGTTTAGTAATAAAATCTGCTGCTTACATTTTTTTCAGTGAAAAAGTATTTTCTCTTCCTATCAATATCCAAACCTCTTAAGAAAAAAAGAGAAAAAATACATAACCTTTATAATAAATACACATATTCAAGCAAACAAATTCCCACATTGGCCATGCCCAAAAATGTATATCAATTTGACATTTTAAGTGCATTTCCTTTCTAGCTTTTGGATAGCATTATTCACAATTCCTCTGGTAACATGATTGACCTTAACTGTGTTGATGAATATTCTCAAGTCAAAGCTGTTCATATAAAAATATTTTTAGTTGTTATAAAAATGATTCTCCTGATTCTTTTCACTTTTACTTGCATTATTTTTCAGAAGTCTCCTCAGCTGTCTCTGAAACTTTTCCTTTTATTATTTTTTATGGCATGATAGTATTTCATTACTTCACAATACCAACAGTTGTTTATCCATTCACTAATTAATAGATGATACCTTAGTTTCCTGGGGAGTTTTGCCATCACAGAAGGAACTACTATAAATACATACATAAATAAGTGTGTGTATCATTTTCTTCTTTATTTGATTTCTTCAAGCTATGGACCTAATAACAATAGGATTATTGACTCAGATGGTATATACAATTTAGTAACACTTTTGGCAAAGTTCTTAATTGTTTTGCAGCCATTGAACCAGACCAGTTCACAGTTCCACCAATAGGTAATTAAAGGTGCCTATTTTCCCATACCTCCTCCAATATTTGTATTTTTCCTTTTTTTAGGTCAACTTTGCCAGTCTGATGGCCATTATGCAGAATAGGAGTTTTTTTTTAATTTGCCTGTACATAATTATTATTTTACTTATTTAGTTGTTTAATTCTTAACTGGGATATTTTTATGTAATTATTAATCAATTTATTTCCCTTTAAACTGCCTATCATTATCCTCTGATTAGGAAATTAGGAAATGATTCTTAATCTTATAAATTTGAATCAGTTCCTTATATATCTTGTATGTGAGACCTTGATAAGAGAAACTTACTGCAAAGATTTTCCCCAAGTAACTGTTTACTACTTAGTTTTAGCTATTATTCATGCAATTAAAAAATCTTATATAATACAAATTATCCATTTAATCTCTTGTGATTCTATCTCTTGCTTAGTCATTAACTCTTCCCATATTCATATATACAAAAAGTAATTTCTTACTTGTTCCTCTAATTTGTTTGTATTAATTTTGAGCTAATTTTTCATATAGTGTAAAGTTTTAGTATATGCCTAGTTGCTGCCCGACTGTTTTTCATTTCCCAGAATATTTTTTTTTTTGCCAAATAGCTAGGTTTTTTTTTTTTACTACATTAGCTGATGCCTGATGGTTTATTGAAATGGTGTTATTTATTTATTTATTTAGTTCTATTTGTTTTATTCCTGATATATTCAACAGATGCATCTTTGTAATTTAAACCAGTACCAAATCATTTCAATAATTATTCCTTTTTAGTGTAGTTTGGTAACTGCTATTCCTAGGTCTCTTCCTTTCTCATTTTTCCCCTTATTTCCTTCGACACTCTTTTTTTTTCTTCTTCCAGATGCATTTCATTATTATTTCTCTTATTTTTTCTAGCTTTATAAAGTAATCCTTTGGTAGCTTGCTAAGGTACTAAATAAGAAAATAAATTCAGGAAGCATCATTTTTTTTGTATTCTCTTAGCTTAACTCAACCATGAACAAATAATGTTTTTTCAATTATTTAGGTCTGCCTTTATTTCTATAAACAGTGTTTCCTGCTTTGATTCATATGGTCCTTTAGGTTCTTTCAGTATATAACACATAGATAATGTAAGATAAGTAACTTGAAACTATTCAAATTAATTGAAGAAGCATTTGGTTTTGCTTTTTGCTTTTTGGAGGGCAATTGGGATTAAGTGACTTGTCCAAGGTCACATGGCTAGTAAGTGTTAAGTGTCTGTGGCCAGATTTGAATTCAGGTCCTCCTGACTCCATGGCTTTTGCTGTATTCACTGTACTACCTAGCCACTCCTCAAGAAGCATTTGTAAAGTGCATTCTATGAATCAAGTCTGGTTTTGAATGATCTACGTGGAAAGACTAGTATGGATTAGCACCTACTTGAAGCAAGCTAAAATTCTGTTGGGGAATTAAAATGTACAAAATATAATTATAATATAAATAAAATTGAGAAGCAAGAAGAACACTTAAAAACTGAGGGAAGACTGTGGTGAATCATGGAGATCTTTGTTTTCTGGATTAACACTTGAGATGATCTTTGAGAGAAGAATTCTGAGAAGTCCAGATAAAGGAAAATATTCTGGATATGGGAAAAGGCTTAGGAAATACTTAAAGACGAGAATCAGTGTTCCATATTCCTTAAGTTTGTGAAGGGGCATAATATGAAATAAACTCAGAAAGGTAGGTCACTACCAGATCATGAGTCTTACATGCCAGGTTAAGAAATTCATATTTTATCCCAGAGACAATGGGCAATTACTACAGGGTATTGAGCATGGGAGTAAAATGTTCAGACCTGTGCCTTTAGATTTTGACTCATGGAAGATCTGTAAAGGTTAGATTATAGGATGATGAGAGTGGGAGCCTGGTAATCAATAGCATGGGTGAAAGTTGATCACCTAAATGAGGACCTAAAATAGGAAGTTTGCTGTGTTAGAGAAGGGACCAGATGTGGTGGATGCTGTGGAAGTATAATTCAATCATCAAGGGCAGCAAGGTGATTTCTTATGATCTATTTTCTTATTTTCCAAGAAAAGAGTACTATAATTTCTTTCATTCTTTTTCTTGAGTCCAAAGATAATTCTTGCTAGAGACATTAGAAACAAAGTAAGAGGTGGGTAGTTCTGCCTTTCCTTTGTCATTTTTTGTCATTATCACCCAAGAACCACCCAAGGCAGAGGAGAAGGCTTTTCTTTGATCTTCCTCTTTTCTGTGATATATCTAAACAGCAAGCAATCTTATTTTCCTTAGATTTCCTTGTCATCCTCAGCCTCTTTTTATCATTTGTAGTTCTGACATTATTTTTAAAACATCATGTCAGGATTTTTTCTTGGTCTTCCATTATTTGGCTTTGCTTTCTTCTTTTGTGTCTTTTAAAAATTTAATTTGGTCGATGAGTTCCCTGTGCATCTATTCATTTAAGTCAAGTCAACAAGCATTCTTTAAGCACCAAATGTGTCAGAAACCATGCTAGACATGGGGGATATTTAGAAAAGCAAAAAAAAAAAACCCAACAGTTTCTGCTCTCAAGGATCTCACAGTTTAATGAGAGAGACAGTAAGCAAGTAATTATGTCATCATCATCAAAATATACATATACATACATACATATATATGTATATACACATACAAAGTAGACAGATTGGAGATAATCTCATGGTCGCACTAATATCATTGGATGTTCTTCCTAATATCATTCACCATTTACAGTTAATGTTTTCCTGATATCATTGATCAATCCCATCCTCAGCACCCAAGACATATGTGTGTGTATTTCAATTAGCTTTTACTCAGGGCTGTTTACTAAGAAGACATGATAAGAACAAAAATACAAAATTTCTACCCTTTTCCTTTCACTTAGCAGTACTCTTTATCTGATACCATCTTGGTCCCTTGAGAAAATGGTCTCAAACTTAAACTGCTTGCTATAAAGTACCTGCTCCACCAAGTTCACCTACAAATGTAGGATCACCAACAAATGCAGCTACTCCAGAAAATGATCTTTTTGGATAACTCTCCTTTTTCTCCTTTTTTGAATTATTTCTTTTTGCGCTTTCATACTTTTTACACTTGGAAGCTTCCCATCTTTCTTCTTTTGGTTACCCCTGTAAAACTTTTGTACATAGGATTCTATCTATCCTTTCTGTGAAACCATACCAATCAGCAGGTGATTCTTTTTTTGGGAGATGGTGATTGACCCTTCAGATAGACTTCCCTTCCCCCCAACAGTATGAAACAAAAAGAAATATTGTTTTGTGGGTGTACCTGAAAGAAGTCAATGAAACTGTATTGTTAGCAAGTCCTGGAGTTCTTCAATCTATCTAAGAAAATAATCTGGGTTGTTCACTGTTTTATAAGAAAGTATATGACCACCTGATTATTGATCTATTTGCCCACTTCCTGCAAGGTATCAGTAGCTGCTGCCATTATATCAAATTCTGTAGAGATCTCTGGGTCTCTGTAGGAATCTTGATGTGCAACAAACAGTTCATTCAGTTTATAAGCTCAAGTACAAACAGAAATACAGGATATAGATGGTTTGGTTCACAGTATGGGAATAGCAATTATAGCATATATACTAGTGATTATGGAACAATTAATGGAACAAAGAGAAGAGTGCTCTTAGTCAGGGTTGTGGTACAAAGAAATGAGGATGAGAAGGGTAAATTAACTTGCCTAAAGTCACAAGTACAGTAAGTAATAAGCCTGATTTGAACTCAGGTTCTTTGGTTGCAAAAATAGTGTTCTTTCTGAAAGTACCATGCTGATAAGCTACAAGTTAGACAAGAAGCCCAGTCTATTTTGTCCTTTAAAATAAATTATTCAAATCTCTTTGAAAACTTCAAGTTAAGGGGAATTCCTACCATCTAGTACTTTTTATACCTTATGGAATTTGGATTTCTGGATCATGACTTATGCGTAAATATTACAAATATCTTGATAATCTTGACATTAACCTTGATAATCTTCTCAAGGAAGAGCTTTAAACAGAAAAGTGAGGAGAAGGGAGAGAAAGGGAAATGGGAAAAGAATGGAGAGATATCAGCCAAACCAGATACCAAAGAGAGTGAAAGATATGATGTGTGAAGTAGACTATCAGTAGAGAATTTCAGTTATACAAAGAAAACAGAATCAAATAAGTGATACAATAGTAAAATCCATGGTTTTATTTGTTTGTCAATATACTACTACTATTATTTCTATTAATAACTCATGTTTATATATAGCACATTGAAGTTTGCAAAGTGCTCTGCATATCCTATACTGTATAATAAGAGTCCCACAACAACCTTTTGAAATATAGTACATATTCCTGGCATGATTAACCCTTTTTTTACAGATGAGGAAAGTGAGGACTAGAGAGGTTAAATTAATTGTATTTCATCACTTAGATCATAACTTCCAGAGGCAGAATTTAAACTAGATCTTCTAGTCTCTGGTTCTAGTAATATATAAATAAGTTGAACTAGAAACACTAACCAAATTAGGCAAATTAGACCCCAGAATTATCCTCCTGAAGTGTGATCAGAATGGGACTCATGTCTGGTATATGGTTTTGAAAGGGTATACACACTTTATGCAAAAGGACCTCTAAGTAAAGCTTTATTTGCTGATAATATCTTCTGACCTTTTCTTTCAATATGACACTAGTTTGCTCAGCTATAATTAGTAAATGACTGCTTTAAGTTCTAATGCAAACAGAAGCTGACCTTAGCCATACTATTGGAGGTTCTCAAATAGAAATCTAATTACCAGTCAGTTGGCACCCCCCCTTCTATCCTTTTATAGCTGATCAGACTTCTGGTGCCGCTTCCTCTACTCCCCAAAGAAATTTCTACAGGTGATCTCAAGTAATCAATAAGCATTTATTAAGTGCCTGCTATATGCCAGATAGAAGACTAGGTACTAGGAATACAAAGATAAAAATGAAGTAGCCCTTGGTCAACAGTAACTTAAATTCTATTTTAGAAGAAAACAGAGACAAACACATACAAAATATCTACAAATTAATAGCACGATAATTATAAGATGGAACAAATAAGGACCGATCAAGGATATACAACTTGAGGTATAATTTGAAAGAAAATATCGATTCTAAAAGAGTAACATGATGATAGAATATTATCCAGGGTAGGGCCACAGCCTGTATAAAATATAGATAAAAGAGATGGAAAATTATGACTGAGGAACAGTCAGAAAATGCCTTTGGGTAGACATTGAAAACATTAATTAATAAGCCTGAAAAATTCAGACTTTTTTCTAAGTTATAAAGGTGTTTTAATTTGTCTTAGGGTTATTTATATTAGAAGGTAAGTTCTTGATGACATAGATAGTTTTTTGCCTTTCTTTATATCCTCAGTTTTTAGTACAGAAAGTTAGAGCAAATAGGGAGAATGTAATAAATTTTGATTAATTGATTAATCTGATGCTAAAGATAATAAACTTTTGGAGTTTTTGAGTAGTGGAGTGAAATGAGGTTAGAGCTGTCTTTCAGAAATATTACTTTGGTAGCTGAGTGAATGAGGGGTTGGAGAAAGTATAGACTTGAGCTAGGGAGACCAATCAGGTGACCTTTTCAATAGTCCAAGCAAGAGATGTCTAATGTCTGCAGTAAAGGCTGCATAAAGAACAGAAGCAATCTGTTGTAGGAGATGTTGTAGAATTATACTTGAGAAGATATGGCATTTAATTGGGCCATTGAGATTTGAAGAGTCAAGGAGGGGCCCAAAGTTGTGAACCTGGGTTTCTAAAAGGTAACTGTAAAGATAATGCATCCTCTACAGGAATGGGGTACAGGGGATTATTAGAAGAAGAGCAGATTTAAAGATAATACAATGAATTGTGTTTTGGATATCTAATTATGTTATATCTATAGGATATCTAGTTTACAATAGAGTAAGTTGTTGATGTGGAACTAGAGGTTGCAAGTGATATTTAGATAAATGATCATACAAGTAATATCTAGGTGTATATTTAGATCTGCAGACATTTACATAGAAATAATGATTACAGGTAACTAAGTGAATGGGGATAGAGAAAAACAAAAGATAGAAAAGGACAGAGACTTATAGGTACACTTATAAGTAGGGGATGGGATATGCAAGAAAAATAGAAATGAGCACAGAATCAGTGAGGACATAGGATCAAGGTAAAGGGTAGTTGCTGGTGAAATAATAGCTTGACATATGTAATTTGCTTTACAAAGATGATATTCTTTAATTTCAGTCAAGCCTTGCATATTCCTTGCTCTGTGACATCAAATTGCCTTATGATTGAATAATTTCACTATCCCTAGTGTATGTATGTGTTTGTATAGCTATCTATCTATCTATCTATCTATCTATCTATCTATCTATCTATCTATCTATCTATATGTATACATGCATATGTATATATATATGTATGTATGTGTGTATGTATGTAATGATACTAGGATTTGAAGATCTTCCATGCCCCTTGAACTTGCTGATGTAGCAGGAAGGGGTGGAGCAAGAGAAAGCTGGAACAAAGTTAGCATCCGTGCTGGTGACCAGAAGCAGTGGTGCAAACTCCTTTTTTTAAAGCCTACTAGAATCTCAGCTAAGTACTTCTGCTGGGGACTGCCAGGAACAGGAACTGTGGGGAAGGGGGTGGGGTTGGGTAGAGCTGCGGAGAGCAAGCTGCCTGGACACTAAGCAGTTGGTCTGAATGAGGAGAGGAAGATCTTTGCCTGAGGTAGCCTGTCCTGCTTTGAAGGCTTGAGAATGTGGGTGCTTACTACTTAAACTACGTGTACCAAATTCATAACTACTATGTTGGCTTTGACTTTTTGGTTTGGGGACTCAGTTTTCTGGTATGTGAATAAATGCTCTGGCTATATTTCTCATGTAGAGAACCTGTTACATTTTGTGATTAATAACCATATCGGCTTACTTATAGTTACTGTAGGCATTGTGAATACTGCATTGATGATACAATGTATATGTATGTATGGACTTGAATATCATTGGTATTAGTGAGGGTTATTATAAAAAAGTGTTTTGTAATCCTTAAATTATTATATAAATCTTAACTGCTTCTATCAATTATTTCTCCTTTTCTTCCTTCCTCTCCTCCTTCTTTCTTTCCCATAATGCTAAGCAAAAGTGCTTTATTTTGGTTTTGAATAATTTTGATGACATATATACATATATACACTTGTTCAGTCTCATGTAGTTCTATAATAGTTTAGGCAAGGGAATTTTCATTGTCATTTAAGTAATTTTACTGAAAAAGCAACTTATTTTGTTATCACATAGCTAGATCTTGACAGTAAGAGTAGAAATTGTAGTGGGGAGCTGACATAAGGTTAAAGCAGAGTTCATAGCAAGTTGAAAAGTAGAACTAAATGGCAGAACAGGGCTTAAGAACCTTACCAGCAACATTCGGACTTTCTCTATACACAGCCTCCTGAAGGGAGAAGGCATTGGGAAATATTAATATCAGAAGAAGAGGTCTCCTTAGAACTTTCAGAAAAGAAAGATTAGAAGGACATCCCTGACACCAGTGCTCTGTTGGATCTATTCTTCTTATTTCTTTTTTTAAATTTTCTTTTCTTTTCTTTATTTATATAAATTTTATTTTATTTTCTTGGTTACATCATTCATTTCCACAAGGTTTTGAGTTAAAAATTTTCTCCCCTTTTTGTCCCTGCCCCCAGCCCAGAACATTGATCCCACTGTAAGGCCCCTCCCACAATCTGCTCCCTTTTATGCCCTCCTCCAACACTCCTCTAGCTTTCTAGCAGGGCAGGGAGGGGCTCTCTGCCCTTGCCCCTGTATGTATTATTTCCCAGTTGCATTTGATTGTATAGCTTTAAAAACTACATTCTTGCAATTCCTCCCCTCTCACCCACTCCCACTGGGAAGAGTAGCAATTCAATACAGGTTGTACCTGTGTAATTACACAGGACATCTCCATGGTGGGCAAATTGTGAGAGGCTAATTGTATGTCCCTCCTTCCTATCCTGCACCCCCGCACTTGTTTTGTTCTCTACCCTGTCCCTGTCCCTTTACTGAGATGTATGCTTCCCACACCC